>BSBK01000050.1:812500-1180000 GCA_027943335.1 Chamaecyparis obtusa
CAACTACTTTTTTTTAGGTTTTTTGAGCTAAAAAATCACCTTTTGAGAAATCTTGTCCTATTCTAGGTAGATTATTGTATGATTAAACTCTCTCATATTGTTTTCTCATCAGATTACATATGTATACTCATACTAGAGGTGCCCAGTACTCATATGGGACCTCTTCATGTAATTGAGGCCTATTTTAAGCCTCTGGGCCTTGTTTACTCGTACCAAGAGTGAAGGTGAATCATATGAGCCCTCATCCTGACTCATACAAGTAAAATAATCAAAATAACCTTCCTTTTTTACTTTTATGGGAAATAGGAGGCATGTGTAAGGCCTTAAACTTGGGTCTAGTTGGGTTTTAGGGGTTTATTGGGCCCTCCTTGTGCCTCTAAACTGCAAATTTTTAGTTTCTAACTCTGTGTTTTTCATGAACCCATTGGAAGAAATAAAATCACCAATAAATAAAATCCATAAGGCTCATTAACCTTCTTTCATTTTAGGAACCTAAAGCCTTCATTTATTTGTCTTAAAAAGAACTTTTATTCACTCTTGAATGCCTTAAATGGAACAAACTGCAAAACTTTCCTAAACATTTCCTAATCAATCCTAGACAATTGCAATCATTCCTAATAAATCCTAAAGAAATAAAACACACTTCTAAATATCTTTCTTTTGGTTAAAAATAACTTCACTCATGAAAATCTAAGGTTTTAGGGTTCTTTCATGCAAACTAGGAACACTTCAAAGTTTTAGTGCTTAAAAAGGACTAAAACTGCATCTCATTCCTAATCAATTCCTAAAAAATCCTAAACCATCCTAAATAATCATAAATCAATCCTAAAAAAAAAATTTCTTGTATAAAACAAACTTCTTTTGCAAAATTTTGAATGTTTTCTAAGTTTCATGCATTCATAAACCAAATCTAGGAAAACTTCTTTTGGGCCTAAAACTGAATTCTAAAGCACAAAGTCTTTAATGAACCTAAAGAAATGAACCATAGTCCAAATAAAAAGATTCATTTACTTTGAATCCTAAATCAAACACAATATTGAATTCCCTAATTAAAAGCAAAGCATTTTTATTTCATCTCAAAGGTTCAAATCGGGATCGTGAAAGGCAAACACAATCTTGAATGCAAAAGATAAAAAACTTGTAACATCTATTTCAAAAAGATTTTTTGTCTTGAAAGAATGAACAAATCAAAAACTTAAACACATGTGTTTGGAAAAGTATTCATTTAAAATCACTAAAATCCATTTGGGAAAGAACTCTTCATGGCGTGATTCTAGGAGTTTCTTTTAAATCTGCAAATCCTTACTAAAATAAGTGACGTAAAACAAAGTTGAACTTGGACAAGTTCATTGTTCTACTTCTAGAGAGGCATGTCCAAAGATAAAAGTGCTTCCTCTTTGGAGAACGACCTCAAACTGGTACTTCCCTGACTGATATAGAAATAAAGCACCGAGAAAACTCTCACTTCATCCCCTCAAGCTCAGGCAATATGTGTTGATGGTAGCCCAAGGTAGGTGAATATCCCTACTATTTCAGCATGGTCAACTAGGCTCTTAAGTGAGTCACACACATACAAACCAATTGGGAGGACACCATGGATCAAATCAGACACCTATTAATTAGAGGCTTCCTGATCTACTCCTGAAGGTATCAAAATATTTGTGCAAGGATTGATCCAAGTGGTTTCCCAAATCACCTTAAGATTACTCACCATCTATATTCCTTTTTGGGGATATCAAGTTGTGAGAAAAGATTTTGATACTAGCCTAACTTTTAGGTATTTCACACTTAATGTGTTTTCAAAGTTTTAGACTCGGTGCAAAATATCTATTGAAAAATACATAAATGAAGAGTTCTACACATAAATCCTTTTTCCATGTCAGTCAAAATCCTCCAAAAATTTAAAGTCATCCAAGCTTGCAAAATCATGCCATCCTAGTCTCCTAATCATGGTCTTCTAGTCATCTTGCATCCATTCTTGTCTTCCTTTCCTCTGTTGGCAGTGGGCCAACATCCCTCGCAGGGTTTGCAACATGGTTTAACCACCTCCTATGTCTTCTATAAGTCTAGTGGTTGTATCGGGCATTAACAGGTCAATCTTTTGGTGCAAAGGCAACCACTACTTGTAACAAGTGGTATAAGATCTTGCTCACAGGTTTGAATCCATGTAGGCCATGGTGAGTGACACTAGGAGGGGGATTGTTGGCAGTGGGATAGTGTCCCTCACAAGGTTCATGACATGGATTAACCACCTCCTGTGTCTTCTATAAGTCTAGTGGTTGTATCAGTCATTAACAGGTCAATCTTTTGGTGCAATGGCAACCACTAATTGTAAAATCCTCCACAATATCCTAGGTTAGCAGAGTCATCTTGGTCATCCCCCATCCCCTTTCCATCTTCCTCTATAGTCAAGTCTTTCCTCCTATCTTGAGCCAAATTTGATCCTAGTCTGAGCTTCTCAAACATCCTAATACAAACCCTTAGTCTTCCAATCCATCTTCATCCTTCATCCCCATCTGACTCATCTGCAAGTCAACATGTCTCAAAACTATTAAGATGAGTTTGGTTATTATGTCTATTCTCTTATTCTATCTTATCTTGATGATGATGAAAGTCTTGTTGATCATTATGATTATTTTTAAAACCTTAGCAAGATTTCTCCAAAAATCCCCCATGATCAAATTATTCCTCCAAACTATCCTATCATGCCTTCATTCATATCCACTAATTCTCCTTATCCTACCTTTGACAAGGGAAATCCACTATCCCATTCATTCACACCTTCTTCCTATATCATATCCACCTATCATACATCACTCCTACCTCCATCATCTTCCATGGTCATATCCCAAACACCATCCTTTCACAATAACACTACTAGCTACATCCCTCATCCAAATCCTCCATCTCATTATCCTCCAAACCATTTTTAGAACCAAAATCCTAATCTTCCAATCCATTATCCTGATCCCCCATCCTATCTTGATCCACCATCCACTATATCCTATCTCAATCCTGCATCTTCCATTCTTACCTACATTGCCACAAATCCCCTTCCACAAGAAGAATGCATCCCTCAATCTACTTCATATCCTATATCTCAATCCATCACCCATATCCCATCAGTTAGGCAATCTAGTTTATAAGCTTCCTCTATGCCTATCTATGTGAACTATCTAATCATACCATCCTCCTCTTCTACACTATCATCCCCTCAAACTATGTCACAGTCTCCCACCCCACCTCCACTTGAGGACTATCCTAGATCCTCATCTCCTACACATTCTAAATCTTCAGCTCAATCCTCATCACAAAAGTCTCCAAGGAGTTTCATAAGGAAACCAGCAAAAAATCCCACTCCTAAAGCTTAAGATTCATGCCATCTCAATCCTTCATGTGAATCCATCAGTGATGATTCCCATCCATCTCATATAGCCATAATTCCTCTTCTATCACTCCCATTAGTTATCCTTCTTCCATATTCCCACTTATGATCCTCTTCCATCTCCTAGCATCATTGAGTCCCTTCCATTTGTTGACTCCATCCAAGTCCCATCCACATCTTCTCCTCTTAGCATTATCCAAATCACATTTAATGAGCCTGATGAGTTCACCCTTCTTCCTGCCAACACAATTACAGAATCTCCCATCTTTCCATCCATCCCATCTGAAGAATTCATCCATACATCCCCCATCATCATATCCACACCAATCCTATCATGTCAAGATATTGTCCAAAAGCATGTTGAAATACCCATAGATGAAAATCAAGATCCTATCCCTTCACTTCCTCCAATCCAAGATCCTACCATCCCAATTCCTCCATCTCAAGATCCATCACCATCTCCTAATCCCAGTCAAGATCCTATCACCCCATCCTTTCAACTTAATAATCCTCTAACACATATCCAACTCCCATCACTCTATCCTCTTGGTCCACTTATATTTGTCAATGGCGGCCCACTTTTAAAAAAGTAATAAGTTCCATGTCTTCCACTGAAGCACCTAAAAATGGATGTTTATCTTATTCCCCAAGTTAGAAGTATCCTTGCTTGGATAAAATGCTCAAAAAATGTAATTATCAAGGAAAAGGCCTAGGTGCTCATAAACAAGGAACTTTGGAGCCCATCTAGGACAAGAAACATCCACACTCATGTGGTATTCATCACACGTTTGAAGACACTTCCTCTAGAAATGTTGGTACAACTAAAGCCAAATTCAAGCACACATCCAAAAACATGATCACATCTTCCCATCATCCCTCCAAACCATACAATGCTATTCCTCCTCGTCCACCATTGCAACCAAAGGAAACCTGTCATATTCCTCCTTTATCCTCTAAATCCATTTTGTGTCCCTATGTCCAAAATCTACTAGCCCATATTCTCCACATACCAAATCCATTTTTGGGCCTTACATCCCAAAATATCATCCCACATCTTATCCTACTCATTCCTTCATCCACCATAAAAATTGCATCCCATACATTCCTATTCAAGATCAACAAAGGTACATCCCCACATCTCCTATTTTCCAATCTCCTTCCATCTCTCCATCCATATCTCCTCCATCCCACACACCTCCTCATATTCCTTCCAATGCTTGTCGCAATTTGGATGCCAACTCAAAAGTGCATAAAGGGAAATATCCAGAAGGATCCAAAGATTTCCATATCCACTCTAAATGACATGCTCAAGTAAAGAAAAATCCAATCAATAAATCCAATGCATCCCAATGGCCACAAAGGCCCATAAAAGAAAAAGAAAAATCCAATGCATCCAAAAGTCCACAAAGGCCCACCAAAGCTAAAGAAAAAACTATGTGGATCCCAAAGCAAAAATATGTAATGCATCTAAAGAAACATCCATAAAAGCACCAAAGTTGCAAGTCCCATAGCTAGTCATTCCTCTTCTACATCTATTTTTGGTCCTTATGTCCCAAGATCTCCTAGCACAAATCCTACATCATTTCCTACTCTATCTTCCACGTCTCATCCACTTCATCCACCTTCCTCACAACATGTGCCAATGTTGGTCCTAACAACATCTCCCTATCATGATCACTTTCCATCATTCCATCCAAACACTTTCTAAAACTATATCTCCCATATACCCCATCTCATCCATGCCTTTGCATAATCCCCCCATCCTAATAAGGTTGTACCAACATCCAAATAAATCAAAGTCAACAAAAAGTCAACAAAAAATTAGAAAATCCATAAAAATTGGAAAAATCAAGAAATGTATCAAAAAAGAGAAAAAGAAAAGAAAAACGTTCATCCAAATGGTGAAAAATTAGCAATTCAAGTTCCTTGGACAAGTACCATGATAAAAACTTGGCAAATAGGCATCATGAATAATCCCCCTAGTTCATTTTTACAATTGGGGGCAATTCCCTTCCATCCCATCTTATCCAGCATCTCCTCCATCCCTTTTGTCTCTCACCTCCTTCATCCTCCTTTGGATCTTGATAACAAAACAAAGACCACCAGGTATACATTATTTTGGGCACCTTATTGGCATCAGTCACACTTTTTCAAGCACCTATCTTTTATCCAATCCATTCTTCCTAGCTTCCATCCACCTTCATCATCCTCTTGTCATCTTTATCTTTGATCCAATTGTACCCCATCCAAATGCCTCTGAATGCTTGAACTACCTAAGCGGGGGAATCTTGTTCCATGGTGACATATTCCTTGGAGACCCATCCAAATTCTTATCTTCCTCCAATTCTTCCATCCAAATCTTGCTTCATCCAAATCCTAAGAATTCCTCTATCCAATCCTAAATATTCCTCCATCCAATCTCCAAGCATCCCTCTATCCAATCCCCCATCAATTCCTCTATCTAAAGCCCTCAGCATTCCTCTATCCAATCCCCCAGAAATTCCTCTATCTAAATCCCTCAGCATTCCTCTATCCAAATCCTCAACAATCCTCCATCCCAATATCCAAAGCATGCCTCTATCCAATCTCTATGCATTTATTCCATCCAAATCCATCAACAAATCCTCTATCCCTATCTCTCATAAAATCATCTATTAGTAATCCTAAGTAGTTCCTCCATCAACATCCCTTAGTAGTTCCTCTATCTTAATCCTAAGCATTTCCTCCATCCAAATCCCTCAATGTTTCCTCCATATTTCCATAATCCAACACTTCCCTTGTCATTGGTATCTAGCTACAAGCTACACCCATGCAATCCAATGTCATTTATCTATATCCTAAATGCTCCTAGAAATATTCCAACATCTACCAATCCTATCAACATCTCCTATCTATCCAAATCCAATAGCAAGTCAACCCATCCAATCACATCCTTAGTCTTGTTCCTAGTCTTGTGGATAGCCTTGATCTCAATCCAATAATCATTGTTGGGATGCTTCCTTCCCAAAATTTATGTCATTTCAAGGAACATCATCCATCATCAATCCTATCCACCATCAGTCCATCTTGGCTTTCCAGCCCAACTGGGGCATCATCTAGCATATCGTTGTAGCATCAACTTCATCCCCAGATCCCTTGTACATCCTATCTTGAGTCTTTTACCCTAGCATAAGTCATGTCTCCACCTAAGCTCATTTGTACATATGTGTCTTTTGGTCCCATCATCTAGGTCAGTCAGCCCTTGTGTTGTTGTGACCTTTGACCTAACCAACTAAGCACTTCAACAATCATCCCTTGGTCCTTTTAAGGTTTGAGTGTCTTACCTATCTCTTGTCATAGGAATCCTTATCCAATTATCCACCATCTCCTTCATGTCATATCCTTTGAGTTGGTTAATCTTTATCCTAAATCAAAAACAATCCCAGTAATACCATTTGACTAAGCATTGTCTAGGGCATCTTGTACTTGTCTTTGTATGCCTCATCATCTTGAGAAAGAGATTGGCTTACATTGGCAAGAATCTCTTCTTTTGAAGATCAACAGTATATCTTAGGTTGACAATCCTATCGTATTTGATCCTACATAAGGAAACAACAACTCATTCCTGACACTTGGTAATCCTCCACCATCCTCATCATCCATAATCAAATTCAATCAATCCTCAATCATTCAATCATCCTCCATCATCCTACCTATGGAAAGGGGTTTTGTGAGATACTTTTTATTTCATTGGTTCTTTTCAAACTTTGCTTATCTTTTGAGCTCTCTTGTACATATCTCCTCATCTAGTGTATATCTCCTCCCATCTTGTTATACATATCCTTGTCAGTCATACAACAACATTTGATCAAATTACTTGTCCCACCCAACCTCGTACTTTACCAACATCTTTTGTCGACTATCCTTGATCTCATGATTATCCTTGACTCATCATTTTCCAATAGCAACATAGTATTCTCCTTATCACATGGGTCCTTGAGGATGTATCCTTCCTCCTATTTGAGCTAATCTTCCATCATCAATCAAACTAGATCCATGTCAGATGTATCCTTCCTCACATTCAGACCTAATCTTCCCCCCACCAATAAAATCAATCATTCTCCTTGGCAAAGGATGTCTTGTGGATTTTATCACTTTGGTCTTGGATTTTTTCCTTTGGATCTTGTTAATATTTTATGGCTTCTTGTTGTTCCTCTCCTCAAAGTCACCATGATCCTTTATATCATGGTGTTTTGCAAATGAGGAAAATATGGGGCAAGGTCTTTTGATATTTTGCTTCTACCTGTGATTCAGTTGTGTATTTGTGGTTTCTCCAACATTGTTTCCATCATGCCTCCTCCAGGTTTCATGTGTGATGTTGGGGTAACCCTTTGTGTGCTTGTTTTTTGTGTCAGTCCTATGTAATGCTGGTGACAAGGCCTTGTGTTCCCAGTAACCTTGGCAGGTGTCTAGCATTGCTATATCAAACTAGGTTGTGCTTTCAAAAATATCAAACACAAGGAGCTCCCCAAATCCCCCTCATCCTGCATCATCTAGATTAATCTTTCATCTTGCATATATCTTCATCCTGCATCTCACATCATATTGCATTCATGCATCTTTTCTCTTGGAAGGACATCTGTTTATTCCCCCTTCCCATCTTCCTTCATCCTTTCCCTTCCCTTCTATGTTCTTTTCAAGAAAATTCCACAACGTTTCATCTTTGTGTTATTTTCTCGAGGGGGCACAACCCCTTATCCTGTGAATTCTATATTAGGGCATCTTATTTTCTTGTCTTTGACACCATGCCACTTACGGCATCACATCAAAGAGGGGCAAAATGTAGACACCTAAAATGTATTTTCCAAATAAAAATATTTTATTTTGAAAAAACCCCTAATGACATCATCATTTATTAATTTTTTATTTATTCAATTAATTAATTAGTTTTTATGCCATTATCCTCTATTATTTTAATTAAACCTATTTAGTTAAATAATCCCTCCCAAAATACATTTAAATCAAATTTGAATTATTTTCCCCCTATTTATTAATTAATATTTAATAAATAAATCTCACAATCCTTAAATAAATTAAATATTTATTTAAAGCCTAAAACCCTAGAATCTTATAGAAAACCCTAAACCTATCTAACCTTTCCTAAACCCATCCTAAACCTTCTTAGAGGTTGATTCCTAACCTTCTTAGTCTAAACCCTCATCCTTTGACTTTTGGTCAAACCCCATCATTAATGAGCCTTACAAATTTATTAATGGCCTCTTACACCCTCATTAAGGCTCTTATAGCCTCATAATGAATCTCATGTCTCCTCTTCCACCCTTGTTCCCTAGGAACACTTCCCTAGTGTTTCTCACACATGTTTGAGAAACCCTTAACCCTCATCCCCTTGACCTTACCTCTAACCATACCCCAGACTCTACCCGTAACCCTTACTCTGACCCTAGCTCTCTTTCCTAACCCAAGCCCTTAGGAAAATCCTTTAAATAGTCTCTCTTCCAAGATAAAATCATTAGCTTATTTTTTATCATCCATGCATTGTTATCATGAGCATTTTTTATCTAGATCATCTTAGCATTACCATAATTGTTAGATTTACATCTATTTTGTGCTTTCATAACTCATCCTAGAATAGAT
Organism: Chamaecyparis obtusa; assembly: GCA_027943335.1. Classification (NCBI taxonomy): domain Eukaryota; kingdom Viridiplantae; phylum Streptophyta; class Pinopsida; order Cupressales; family Cupressaceae; genus Chamaecyparis; species Chamaecyparis obtusa. Next base: position 821,520 of record BSBK01000050.1, read on the forward strand.
TAATGGATTAATCTAGTTGATTTTAAAGATTTTCTAATCATTCTCATATTATGTCACATTTATCATTTGGTTAAAATCAATCTTAACATAAGCATTCTTAGCTCAATCTACATTTTAGCTTCGTTAGGCTCCTTGGGGCTCTAGGGACAAATCATGTGTTCCATACCTGATTGTGTGCCACTATGGGGTTCTCATAGTCCCTAATTGACCCTAAACCCTCCTAATATTCATTAGGGACATGCTCCTAGTATTTTGAGAGCACACCCACATTCCTAAATCGAGAGAAAATCAAACAGTGACATGGTGATTCTATTTAAGCTCTATCTGAGTGTCTTTGCAAATAGTTTTTACTATATGTTAGGAATATGTTGTTAGGACTAATGTTTGAATGTCTATGATTTTTTTGAATAGGTTATGTTTGCACTGATCATAGTATTATCAGATGTATTTATAAATAGACAAATTATTTTTCATCCAATGAATGATTAAGAGAGTAAGTTGAAGGTGTTGTGATGCGAGTATGATTCTATGAATGAATACTTAATTGTACAGTGTGTAATAAGAAGTGAAAAGTATTACTATGATATCAAGAGATCCTTACATATAAATTTATAGAAGATTAGATTGAAGTATACTAGAAAAAGATCTATACCAGATCTACCATAAGAAATGATTGTTGTGCTACTTTCTATAATTCTTTCATGCATATGAAGATGCAATGATGTCATTTCACATTATTTTTGTAAGACATCTTTTGCATCAAGGCAGTTACCCCAACTAGTAGTGAGAAGATCATTAGTGAGACCCTTGTAAACACTAACTTAGTCGGTGTTTACTCTTTAAATATTTTATCATATTTAATTATTTTTATGCTTTATGGTTTTACTAGTTCAATAAAGTTGTGAAAAATTGCTTTGGAATAACTGATTCACCCCCCCCCCCCCCCAACTTAGTTATTTGACCTATTCAACATGTAACCTAGCTTCCAAGTTTTCTATCACAAGTAAAAGAATGAAGCAAAATGAATAGGGATGATGTTAAATAATTTTAAAAATATTAAACTATATATGAAGGAAAATATGAGTTTGAAATTGAAGAAAAAAATGAGATGAATAGGTATCTCCCCATTTGATTGAGGAATATGGAGAAAATACACCTCAACTTGAACATGTTGAGAGTGAATTTCATGGGACACCTCTTTTTCCATATTAAATGTCCCATGTGGGAGGATAAATTATAAAAGCAAAAAATATTCTGAGAAGAATGAACATAAATGACAAGGAGGTTGAGAAATAATTGGCTTCATCCCCAAAACAAGAAATCCCAGATGAGGAACCTCAAGAGTGGGTGAAATTATATTAGGAAATCCCTTTTTAGGAGTATGTGGATGAGAGGACTCTTGTTTCTCTAGTATTTATTTTAGATGAAAACTTCATCAAAAGGCCAGAGTTAAAAAAATTGTGGTTGAAAGTAAGAGGGATAAAAAAGGGAATTTCTACAATCACAACCCTTGATGATAATGCCAACCTAGATCAATCCAAGAATATTGTTAAAGAAAGTGAAGTGTTTATCATTCTATGATGGAACCTTGAAGAAGTATTTTTATTGGATCAAATAATCTAGCAACAAGATTGACTTTTTGCATCTGAATTTGGAAAGGATGGAGGCCTTACTAGGATTGGATATCATCCAACTTTAAAAGAATTGGTATGGTGAGTCAAGGCCCCTAACACAAATAGGCCTCAATTACTTATTTTATTTGAAGAGAGAGGTGATCGTGGGGAAGTTATAAGGACTTTAAAGGACACCATTGCATTTGAGACAACTACTCACACAATGCATGTAGCTATGCATATCAAGAATGCCACTAAGTTACAAGAAAGGCAACTTAACACGCTTATTGAGAAAGGGTAGATATTCATATTGAATACACAAGGGCCTTGGTATTAAATGCATAGTTAAAGAAATAATTAGAATAAAAAGAATATATGCTTGAAATGATCACAATGGAACAAGATCAATCTACTTATATGTCAGAAGAATTAAATGCTTTGAGGAATGAGATGCAAGAAGAAAATAATAAATTAAAGGATAAATATTATGAATTTGGTCAAGCCAAGCTAATGGTGAGGGAAAATTTGAAGAAAATGGTAAGAGGTGAACTTTCCCATCCATTAAAGGTTATTCTTGATATCATATAAGATTTTATAATTCTTTCATCGTGCTTTCTAAGCCTACAAGTCAATGTGACAGTTTTCTTAATGAACTTAAAATTATTAATGAAACTTGGAAGTTGTTAATGGGAGAAATCCAACAAGTTAAGGTTATTTCAAAATACACACCAAGTATGCCTCAACAAATCAAAAATTTGTGTAAAGCATATAATCTTGTGAATTAAATTCACTATTTAGAAGGGGAAATTGGAATAATGAAGGAGAAGATGATAATATTCAATGAGATGCACTAATGGACAATCCTTTTTCTACAAAAGTAGAATTAAAAGGTAAAAGGTTTTGATGAATGGAAAGAAAAATAAGAGGGAATTTTGGATATTATTGTCCAAAAAATAGGAAATGGGGATTCTCTCATTAACTTGTATACTAAATGCTATAGATAAAATGATCTTGATAGATGCACCTTACTCAAAGTTTATTATAGATGTGAAATGAATTGTGGATAATAAGTGTAAATAGTCCCCTATTGGGGTGAAATCCATAAAAAAAATCAATTGGCCCATATGATTTACAATACATAGTTGGCATGAGAAGTATTGAAAAGTGGAAGAAGTGGACCTAGAGAAGAAAAAATAAGAGGAACTAGAATAAAATGTCTCTTATAGTAATCAAATATGTGCTAGATCATAGGTCACAAATATTTCATGAAGACTAGTTTTTATTTTAGAAATTGTTCTCAATGATTTATAGTTATGCTCATCCATCTTGGTAATATTTTCAACCATTTTCTTATTTCTTCACTTGGTCACAATTCTAGTTTTTGCTACATAACCTCCACTATGTTTTTTTATACACCTATCGTTTAGCATAGTTCAACATTATCTTATGTGCAAGTTATTTTTGTAGATAATGGAGTATCTTTTATGTTATAGTTCTAACAGATTTCCTTTTGGCATATTCTATGAGATGTAATTATTTGTTGACAAGTATCCTCAATCGAAGACTTATTTTTCTCCTTGTTTCTATAAAGGGAATTCATGGTTGATTTAAAAAGGATTCCAAAACTAGTAAGATTTTGTATACGGTAGTTGATAGTAAATATTTAATAGTTTTCTAGTATTTTTGGGTGGATTTATGTTTAATGCATTGTATATTTCACATTTGAAATAATTAATGAAAATCTCACCATTTGTTGTCTCCTAAAATTTTATCACTTTATTGTATGAATTTTTCTAATAAAGATGGATAAATTCATCTTCATGATTTCCTTATGAATGCGCAATGCATAGTTTAGTTTTCTTTAAAGGATGAAATTAAAATACTTGTTGTGGGTTGAAATAGTTATTTGAGAATTGTGGTGATTTTTTCAAAGTATGATATATGGTGTAACTAATTTGAATGTTTAACTAATGCTTGAATATTTAGGACCATATGTGCAATTCTTATTAAGTTCAGTAAGCATTTGACTCATATGATGGATTAAGGAATTGGTCATAATATTGTTAGTCTTTAATAACCAATAAAAATCAAATTATCTTTCATTTTATGTTTATAACTGTATGGTTAAAAGCATAATTTTCACTCTCAAGGTGTCATGAATTGCTAAAGTGTCAAGATAAAGCCAATTTTGTGTGTTTTCAATATGCATTCTAATTTTTTAAGTTGAGATTTATCTTCTACTCTATAATATTCAAGTTTATTTGTCTTGATTTGTTAATGTTGCATTAGGGACACCCAAATGGGTTTTACAGAGCCCAAAGTGAAGGAGATAATCCTTATTTCTAAGGATTTCTCAAATAAATGACAATTGATTTTGGATGGTTAACCATAGGTGAAGGCTAATCCTTATAATTATCCAAAAAGAGGAGAAGGAGAACAATAATTCACCTATCCCCATTTCTAGGTAAATGGATGCTTGATGAAGGATAACATGTTCTATCCTCCAAGTAAGGGATTTATTTACAATTTACATATACCATCAAAAAAAGAAAGAGTTTGTGCTCAAGGATACACACCTTGTTTGAAAGAGATAATCCCTTCTCAAACAAACAATTCCATGCAAGAAACAACATTACATGATAAAAAAAATACCACTCAACTAAGGGAACATGGATCCTTAGAAAGGATATGACATTAAAATATTACCCTTTCCCCCCATGCATAGAGACAGATAAAAAAAGGCTATTATGTTTCTCAAAAAGTATGATTGAACTTTAAATTGAAACACCATGAATGATAATGGGCCCCCAAAGGATAGGCTAACAATTTCACATAGTGCAAAGCAACATAATCAAATATTAAATGTTATTTAAAATAATCATAATTGAAATACAACTCATTATTACATGTTATATAAAGGATATTATAATCAATAATTTTTTGAATATTATAATTCAAAGCTTGAAATTAATTAATGTATTGGTCATGATATTGATGATACATACAAAAATGAAGATTCATAAGGTCTTGTTTATATTTCTTCTTTTGTTTGGGTCAGGTAATCAACTTGGCATGAAGAAGATTGGATAAAATGTTACTTTGATTAAAGTGACACATGTAAGATATGGAAGTATTATACAAGGGAGGGGATAGAAGAAGAGGAGTGTGAAAACATATCCCTTCCATAGTTAAGTGTAAGTAGGTTTATTGATGCTTTGTTTCACACATCCTAGACCATTTTGAATATTAGGAGTTGAAATGATAGGATAATTTTGAATAGGTTATACACTAGACCTTTTGAAAGCTCCAAGTTTAAATTTAAGAACATGAAAATCTCCTATTATAGATGGCATAAAGTATAATGGCCCCCCAATCATCTCATAGGAGTTTTTCTTGAGGAGAAAGGGATGATGCATTAGCTTGTATTGATGAAGTAATTGAAGAATGATCAAATTGTAAGAAACTTTGTAATTTATGATTACATAAAATGGTAATCAATTTCTTGTTAAATGGACTTTAACACTGTGATGAAGACTTGAAGGGACCACATGCATAGAATACAACCAATGTCTGCCTAGAAGAAGATTATAATTTTTAGGAATGAATGCTAAATATATCCTATGGGAGTATTGGCAGCCATTTTGTAGCAGTTTTTGTTGCATTCATGACTATGATTTTCATTGATATCAACACAATGATCTACTGGAGATTAGCAGAGGAGAAGACAGTGTTTTGAATAGCACACATAGGATATTATAGATCAAGATATGCAATGTTTAGGATTTACTCTTTGATATGTTATATGTTCATGGTTAAGAGCGCAGACAGTAATTCATTTATCATGAAAGTTATGAGCATTTTGGTGGAAGCAATATTCAGGTAGTGTTCCTGAGTAGTGGTTTGTGGAAATTGGATGATATCTCCTAATCAGGATGAAATCTGGTTTTGTGTAGCTAAAGAGAAGTTGAAAACATGTTGATAGTGACATGGATAATAGCACAAACTTTGAGGTCGCACGAGTGAAGAATTATTCTAATTGGAAGCTGACAATTTTGTGTAATTTTTTATGTAATATGTGGAAACTTTTATTTTGTAATTGGATGTTGACTCATTTGTAATTACTTGAATGTGGTATAAAGGAAGGAATTTTTTTCCTTGTTGTAAGTGTGTGTGATGAATGGAATTGAAAAAGTGAATGATTGTGAAAGTGAATTTATGAAGGAAGACATGCGAGGTATAGAGATCTAAAATTGAGATCTGGTGTAGCAATGAGTGCGGTTTGGCACAGTCAAAGAAGAGGTAACATATCAATAATAATTTGATATTATATTTTTGAATAATCTAGGGATTAGTTGGACAATGTGTTCAGTGATCTTTCCATTGAAGTTGTTTGGGCAGTGGGTCCTTCTGCCTTCCATAACTCCTAACAGAGTTACAATCTTTTAGCAGGGATTCATATGTACTAAATGTATTTCATAAAACTCCTAACAGAGTCCATCCTTTCACAAGGAATATTCATATTAGTGCATCTTTTGTGGGCATCATTCCCACCGGGGTTTACTCTTTGATCAAGAGGTTACCTAGTCAACATACCTTGTGTCATTGTGTTATTGTGTATGAATATCTTTCTGTGGTTGGTAATTATATTTCTTACATGGTAATTATCTTTGAAGTTGATAAAAGTTATAATTATTAGATAATTGATTCAACCCCCCCCCCCCCCCCCCCCCCTCTCAGTTATCTTGGTGGACTTTACTTTCTAACAATAATTAAGCGTATTGGTCATGACATGTATATGTTTAGGTAAAGTAATTGGACCTATATTAATAGGTAAGATAATTGTACCTATTCTGTAGCAATATTTTCAAAGCCATGAATAGAGATAAAATCATAGGGTTCATTAAGATTGGGATCTATTTTGATTTAATGTAACAATTCAAGGCCACATAATAGAATTTTCATTGATAAGAATCACTTTCATAAGAGGATCATATTGGTTTTTAACTTCTAGAGAAGGAAACTCATCTTGGGAGAACACAATGTTAGCTTTAGTTTTATTTTTATTTATACACTCTTACAAGGATACCACATTAATAGGTACAACAAGATTTTATAAAGTGTTTTAAGTATACATTGGTGTGTGGGTGAAATTTGAATCAAGTCACAAATAAAATATTTTTAGGAGTATCATGAAGTTTTTCAATAATGATTATACTCCTTGACTTGGTAAGGCTTGTTTTTGTTCAAATTTTCATATTTAGAATGGAGACCATCAAGGAAATTGGTAATGATACTATCCACTTCTTCCAAGGTATCATTATGAGTAAGACAATATTATGAGAGGGGATGACCATAAATGCTTCATCTCTAGAAGAGATTTAATTTAGATGTAATGAGGTAATATGACATTAATAAAAATGTTTATAATATCATCCTCTTGCTCCAAAATATCCTCATATAGGAGATAAATTTTGGGAGAAGGATCAAAATCATTCCTTAAGTTCTCATCCCTGAGAGGGATATTTTTGATAGAAGTTTTAATAATCTCTAATTGCACCAAAATTTCCTCATGTGTGGGATCAATCTTGGGAGAGCGTATATTAAATATATGAATGAAATGAAGAACTAAGTTACCATTATATGCACTCTAAAATGGTCACCTAGACTATGGGCCCCCATTCTTCAATTTATCAAATGACGGAATCAATTTATCAATTTCCTAAATCAATGCCTTGCAATATTTTCAATTCAAATCAATTTCCTTGATCAAATCATAATTAATTCAATTATTTTAATATTTACTAAGGTTTGATCATTGTATCCTAAGTTTTATTTAATTAAGAGAACATGCTCCCTTTTAATTAAATTAAAAAAAATCTTTTAAATGAATAATAAAATCCACCTTATCCTATGTGTGCACATGAAAAAGGAATTTCTAAATTTAAAATAAAAAGAAGACTTTTTGTCTACACATTGAATGCACATTTTCCAAGATGAGTGGAATCTTGTTTTGCCTCTTAATGTCTTCCACACATCTTTTTGCCTCTTAACTATGTCCATTGATTTTGCCTCTTGAGAATCTTGTGCACCAAAGTCAAAATGACAATTTTTCTCCTCCCTTGGATTTTTCCTCTTAATCTCTACCATTCATTTCTCTTTAAAAGGATCCCTCTTCTTCTCATTTGAGGATCCAAATTCTATGATATTGTTATGCTGCAGGTTTGGAGAGCGATTTTGGAGGAGAGTTTGAGCACTTGAGCTTGAACATTGCAACTTCTCTTTTATTGTCTTCTTCTCTCATGCTTCCATGGAAATCCATTTAAATTACTCTTGCACTTACATGTTAGATTAGATTCATATTTCATTTCATAGAATAATCTTGCATAGGTATTTCTTTTCATATATTAGTTTTCTTTCATGCATTGTTATCATATAGAATAGCTTCCATTTTCATTTTCATGCATATTTGATGATCATGGAGACTAGCACTATTGATTTTCCTCTTTGAATCTCTCATTTTATGGTGTAGTTGCATGGCCACAAGCTAGGTCTAAACTAAGGGCCTCCATTACAAACCCTTGCACTCCTTGAATAGAGAGCTATGAATCACCATTTGAGACCTCATTCTTGAGAAATCTCAGATATAATGATTCATAGAAGTGTGTCAACATTTTAGCACACATTTTTGGCACCCACAGTGGGGCTGATGCTCCTGATTTTCCTTCATTTTATTTAGATTTTCTAATTTTCTAATCTTTACATGGTTATTTTATTGAAGTTTTTCAAGCCTAACCCTTGTGCAGGATGAGTTGAAGACAAAACCTAGGGTTTTTTTGGAAGATTTGATCATATCTCACAAACGGCTTGGAGTTTTGGTCTAAAATTTTTTTTGCAAGTTGGAGATGGGTCAAATGTGTCCCAGTATAAAAATTATATTTTTCAAATGATTGTTCCATGATTTATAATTTTTTTATGATTTTTCATGAAAATTTATTTTTGGTTGCAAATCAATGAATTTTTTAGGAAAATTTACATTTTTGAAAAGCTTTGGAAATTCTATAGGGGTTTTGTTCTTTGTGTTTTTTATTTTGATGACAAATAATGGCTTAAAAATCTAATCTTTGAAAATTGGTTTGTTTTGATAAATAGGGTCCCTAGGGTACAAATCAAAAAATATTTCTAAAAAATTTACATATTTGGAAATCTCTCTACTTTTTAATAGGGGTCTTTTTTCTACATTTGGGGTTTAGGTTCCTAATTCATGTCATATAGGTCCAATCTTGTTGACTAGGTCAAAAATCAAAATTGAAAAACAAAAAAAAAGGGCATTTAATGATTAGCTTGCACTTATTTTTCACATGGTTCAATGCATGATATGAGTTGTCATTTGGATTATTTTCTAATTATTATTGCTCCTAACAATTTATTTTCAGATCTAACCCTAGGGTTTGCATAAGTTGAATATACATTGCATATCTTGTTTGCTTGTTTGCTTGTCTTTCTTGTTAGAGAGTTTGTGGCTTGCTTGCACAGAAAAGCTCAACAAAAATAAAAATAAGGTAAAATATACTAAGCGTGTTGCTTTGGACTTAAGGTATTTTCTTCCATCTCTATAACATTTGGATTGTGGAAACAAAAATGAACCTCTCATGTGTCTGACTTGAGTGTTTCTCGCTTTTGTAGATCACACTTCCAATTTTTTCTCTAAATGAAAGAATGAATCTAGATTTTCTTTCTTGCATATATGTTCCACATAGAAATTAGGCCCTATGAACACTATTTGTGGTTTTCTTGAGAGAGTGGGCTTCATTTTCTTGTCTTACATGTGAAGCTCTTCGCGATGATAGATCCCCTTGTAGGCAAGGAAGGACTTCTTATCATCTCATTTGCCCACTTGGTTTAGTCTTCAACATTTGATGGTACGTTCTCTCTTGGTCCTGTTTAGAGAAATCATTAGTCATTGTTGTTGGCATACAAACCTTAGTGAGGTGATTTCAACTTAGCATGTCAATTAATCTACTTGTTATGTCTGGGTAAGGTGAAGAGGCTAGAGTAGTATTCTCTATCCCCTTTTGGGCACATTAGAAACTTAGAACCCTTGAATCTAAGCTAAGTCCCCATGTGGTCCATATTATGAGTCTTTCTTGTTAGAGAGGGTTAACCATAGTGGACACTCCCTTTATTTGGTAAACCACATGGATGGAACCTCAAGCGATATTAGCCATTCCTATCATGGAGCAACAATCACTATATAAATGTCCTTGTGGAAGAAATATCCACAAGTGTGGTCTCTTGTTGGGCTGTCAGATCTCCTCAATAGCTCCTTATTGATTAAATTCTTGGACTGTGTGAAAACCTCAATGCATCAGGATTGGATTTCACCCACTTGAGATTGCAAGAGTTGCAGAGTTGACCATTACTACAAACCATAGTGCAACCAACTTTTTCTTTTCTATGACTATGTGTGTGACTAAAAAACATTTTGAGAACATACACAAGTAGAGTCCTTAGGAGTAGAATACTATGTCACTATTCTTGTTCATGTGCAAGCTTTCTTTGTCCCTTGCTCATTGTTTGAAGACAATTGTTTTCTTGAACTCCCTGATTGTTTTCTTGTGTGCATGATTAAGGATAAGAATCTATTAATGCATCTAGTCGGTCAATTAAAAAAAACAAAAATTGAGTTCCCGAGTTGAAAAAAATAACTTTTTATAGCTTTTTGTCAGCACCTGTCACCTGTCCTTAGAAATATCTATCACCCAGTGTTGATTCATTGTCGCCTAAAACTGTCAACTTGCTTGATTTTTTATCCTATCATTTCCAGTCTTCCTCAGTCAATCCAGGTCAGATCGGGTCACTTACCCCACTCTTAGAAGCCTATTTGCACCTTGGATTCTTATTTTTTGACCTCTTAAACTAGTAATTTTTTATTTTACGAGTGCCCTTGCTTTTAGCCGGTGAGCTAGAAACCATCCTTTTTTAGAAGATAAACCTTTGGATCCTTTGATAACATGCTTGGAGAGTTTTATTAATCTCTTGTCCATTCACTTCCATACAAATTCAAATTTGATCAATATAACTTGGGTAAATCATCATCTTGATCCATATGTGTTAGGGTATTCAGCCATTCAGTGGGAACCTATGTGGCAGTGTTGGTTTATGCCTCTTGCAAAATTCTATTTTATCACCTCTCTTTTGGAAAAGTCAGTGCTCTTACTATCCTAGTTTGGTACCAATGTGTCTTAGGGTCATCCTATCACCTAGTACCTTTTCTTCCATGTTGGTTACAACAAGATATCAAGTAAATCAAGGAAAGTGACCTCAATTAGTCTTTAACCAATTACCCTTAGTTCAAACTCACCAAAAATGTAAGGGAAAAGAACTCATATTTGATCAATCACCCAAGAACAAATCATAAGTTTGGTTTGATCCCAAGACTAACCTTAGTGAGTTGAGTACACCCTTAGCATCTTCTTACTTGGACATGGATATGAGTTACATAATGAATCAATGAGAGAGGGAAGAAATCGATAAAAGCCTTGATGATATATTTGAAAAACATAGAGGTACCCTTTTGTTTGGTAGTTCCTCTCGTGAAAATTGACCGGTCTTACCCCTTATCTCAACTAGATATCTGGATGCACACCAAAGGGCTGAAAGGGATAAGAGGAAAGCCTATCAAGAAAATCAATCACAACATGAAAACCAATATGATGAACCTTATGACACTTGTGTGAATGAAACATACACCAATGACTTGTTTAGACATTCAAGACCGAGTTCACTGCTCAAAACACCTTCAAGATACATGAGTGAAAGACTTAAGATAATTGAGCATGAAAAGAAAGCCTTCCTAGATGAACAAGCTAAAAAAGAAGAGTAATTTAGACTCCTAGAGATGGAGAGATAAACCTTGTTGGAGATGGAAAGGAGATCCATCACGGAAGAGAAAGATAGACTCTTGGCTCAATAACTTAATGATCAATTTAACAACATTCATGTTGGTGGTGGAAACAACTCTCCTCCATCCACCCCTCCTAAGACTCCATGAAGTGGAAGATGTTCAAGAACACCTTCATGATTTCCTAGTCCTAGAGGAAGAAGGGATTCATGACATGATCATTATAGGAGACAAACACCTCTTAGGAACTCAAGACAACCTTCACAATGTGCTCACCATGGTTCACAATATGGGGGTATTAGTTTGAGTTTTGACCTCAAATCCTAAGACTTCATGAATATACAACAAGAACCACTCTTCCAACAGTATGTGGAGAGATACTTAGAGAAAAACAAAGACAAGTTCCTAGAGAGTTTAATCAACAAGGGTGCTAGAGTCCCCTATAACTTTGATGTGGATAAGAAGATTAAGAAGCAAGGTCCATATCAAGAAGAAGAGATTAAACAAATTAAGAGTATGATGGAAAAGATGTTGGCACCCAAGAGTTCATTCTCACTTGATTCAATTTGTCCTAATCCTTTTGACAAAAGTGTTAGCATGAAAGACTATCCTAGGTTGGGATTTTTGAGTTCCATCAAGATGACTCATACCTCATGATATTGTTCCCAAGGATTCTTAAGGGTCAAGCGATAGAATGGTTCACCAACATAACTCCCCCCATTAAGACTTTCAAAGATCTCATCTATAGATTTGTCCAACACTTTGCATTCAACCTTTCAAGATCTATCACCATGTTGAACTTATACAACTTAAAGCAAAATCAAGGGGAATCCTTTGTCACTTTCTTGCAAAGGTTGAGACAACAATGCTCTCGCTACCCTAGGACCATCCCTAAAAATGAGAATATTGACATCCCGGTTAGCAACTTGGTTCCCAAAATTTGGTATGAAGTTAAGAAGATGGTTTTTTATTCCTTTGACACCATGGTTGAAATTGCATTTAGGATTGAGGATGTTTTGAGAAAATAAGGAATTTTGACCAAACATGGAAACAACAACAACAATGGTCAAAATAAAAACCCTAACAAAGATAAAGGAAAGAACTCACATTGGAATAAGAAAAAACAAGTGGTCAATGATGGAGCTGTGGACTCCTCCAAACCCATAGATCAAGTTGTTTTACACTTGTCTAGTGTTGTTCAAGCCATGAAACTCAATGCATCTAATCAACAAGAGCACAAGCCAAGATATCAAGATAAGCCTAGAAAAGAGAGATGTCAGTTTTCAAAACTTGGTGATTCATATGAGGATGTCTTGAAAACATTCATTACCAACAACCTTGTGCATCCTCAAGACCCTACAAAGCATTATATACCTGATGTTAAGCCACATTGGTAGGATGAGAAAGCCTTTTGCAAGTTTCACAATGGCATTGGACATGATATTGAAAACTATTGGAAACTCAAAAATATCATCCAAGATCTCATTGAGAATGGAAAAAATAAGGTAGATGGATTGAACACCAATGCCAACCATAAGGCATTCAAAGAACCTTTTCCCAAGTATGAGAAGGGGGAAACCTCTAAACCTAGGAATGGCAAGGCTGAGGTCAATTACACTTACACAGATGTAGAGAATGTTTTCAACATGCTTGAAGTTGTAGAAGAGAATTTCAACATGATGAGGGATAAAGATCCCTATGGTTACGATCTAGACATGGACTCTCATCCTATCTTTGATGAAGAACCCATCCTGGTGCTGAAGGGTCCTAACTCTAGAGTGTCACCTCAAACTCTCAATGTTGTCACATGAAGTCAAGATCCCCTTGTCATTAGAGGATCTAGTTAAATTCAACCAATTAAACCAAAGAAAGTGGCATCCAATAATGTCACCTCAAAACTAGCAGTCAATCCTAAGTCTAGCTATAATCTTGTCGATCAGTTGCAAAGAACACTAGCTCAGATTTCAATCTTTGAGCTCTTAGATTTGTCCCTGAGACACAAGCAAGTCCTTAAGGATGCTTTGGATGTAGTGAACATCCCCAAAAACTTATATGTCGATCAATTCCAAAACATGGTTAACCATATTTCTAGCCCTCATTACCTTACCTTTTCAAAGGATGATAATAAAGCTTTGAGCCACCCACACAATCTCGCTCTTCATATTGAGGTCATGATCCACAAAACCCATGTTAGGTGCATGTTGATAGATGGGGGTTGTTGGGCTTAATATTTGTTCCTTGAGTCTTTTGAAGATGTTGGGTTATTCTGAACAAGTTATAGATACCAAAAAAGAGATCACTATCAAATCCTATGATGAGGTGGAAAGAAGTTCCAAGGGGTTGGTCATACTTCCTATTAGGATTGGCCCTATTGAAAAAGATATTTTATTCCAAATAGTTGATGCTCGCCCCTTATGTACAATATCTTACTTGATAGACTGTAGATTCATTATATGCAAGAAGTTCCATCTACCTATAATCAGTGTGTTAAGTTCCCTTACAATGGAGTATAGATTTGTATACCTTGGGATAACACTTTTTCTGTTAACTCAGTTTTAGTGAGTGCGCATGTTCCCCTCAATAGAGAAGCAGAAGACTTCAATGCAACCTTATCTGAATGTAAAGACAATTTCAAGTTAGTAGACCTTAGCATGGGGGGGTATCAACTCAACTCCCTCACAAATCTACTAGTTTTACCTAGGTCTTATGGAAAGCCTTCACAAGAAATGAGATCTTTCTCTTTAGCTATGACTTTATTTGGCACATTTCTAGGGTCCTCAATGCCTATTCAAGATGAGAAAGAAGAGATAGTTTTTAAAGATTGGATTTATAGAGAAGAGAAATACATGCACAATGAGAAATTCTCTCCCTCTCCTAAGGCTTATGGAAGAGGGTATACTTTTGTAAAATAGATGGGATATCCTAGACATGTCCCTCTTAGTCATAGATTGGATGCCAAAGTTGAACCCCTTGATCATGATCTTTTTGGATGCAAGTCTAAGAAGATGGTTAGCCTAGGATTTGTGAATCACAACAAGAACACTACTCCTATCCTTGATGAGTCAGATAATGAAAATGAACCAGAGTAAATACCTAATTTGACAAATTAGCAAGATGTGTGAAGATTGGGTCCCTTCCACTAATCTCCTTTCGGGAGATTCAAATAATCCAATCACTCATGAGACAGTTTCAAGATTAGAATAAGATGAATCAGACGTAGAAGATCCTATCAGAGAACATCAATGAAAGAGCCTTGTTCATTTAATGGAAAGAGAAGGTATTGCCCTTGATGACATTAGAACTTCCACATCAAGACATCCCAAACCCTCATGGTGTAAACATCCTAGTCAAAGTTCAAAAACAAGTTCGTATGATTACAAATGGGACTCCTTATTAGAGCCTTCCATAGTTGACATGGATGTTGATGTTATCCACACTTATAGTTCTCAAACTAAGGTAGCCAATGGGTCATGTGTAGGACTAGAGGATTTAAACCCACATGTTTCCTTAGTGGATGATTCTTCACTTGTTAGGATGAATCCTAATTTGGGTAGCTTAGAAGGATACTTGATGGTCTCTGACTCTTCGGTCACTAGAGATGATATCATTCACATTCACAACCTTGAACCAATCATTGACTTACCTCTTATTCATCCTAACCTCCTTGATTGGTCCCAATGCTATCAAGAACCTAAGCTCTTAACATTTCAAAATTGCTATGAGATAGCATGTTACTTGAATTCCATTGAACCCATAGTCTCTTCCACCAGTGAACTAGCTACCAAAATGACAGAGCCAAACATCAAGTACCTTAGTCACAAAATAACTAAATAATAAAATCAAAAGAATATGAGTTCCGATGGTGAAAACCATTGTGTAGCAGTGTCAGAACCAAAAAAGTAAAAAGAAATGACATATCCAAGGGTGAAAACCTCTCTAAGGCACCTAAGGATGAGGTACTTGATTGTCTCCCTAGCTACTTTCAAGATAGATCTTCAGTGCTTATTGAACCAACAAAAATAGTCAATTTGGGTACAGATGAGGCTCCATAGATAGTACACTTGGCTCAATCCTTGTCACCATAATGAAAAGAAGCTTACACTAAGTTCTTATAGAAAAAGAAGATCAACTTTGCATGGAATTATTCATATATGCCAGGGTTGGACACTAATCTTATCATGCATCACTTGTCCATAGCTCCAAGTGTCAAACCAGCTAAATAAAAATTGAGAAAGATGCATCCTCACATAGCTCTCCTGGTCAAAGAAGAATCAGAGAAACTCCTTGGTGCAAAATTCATAAGAGCTATTGACTATGTTGAATGGATATCAAACATTCTACCAATTTCCAAACATGACAAATCCATTCAAATTTGCATAGATTTTAGAGATGTCAATAGAGCATGCTCAAATGATGACTCTCCACTTCCCAATATAGACATGATAGTGGACATGACTGTGGGTTATGAGATTTAATCCTTGATGGATGGTTTTTCTAGATACAATTAGATTAAGATAGATCCTGAAGATCAAGAAAAGATTGCATTCACTTGTGCATGGGGTACCTATTGTTGGAATGTTATGCCTTTTGGATATAAAAATGTAGTAGCCACCTATCAATGAGCTATGACAACCATTTTTCATGACATGATGCATAAAAACATGGAAGATTATGTGTATGACACCTTTTCCATGTCTAAGAAAAGAGACACACACTTAGATGATTTAAAAGTCATTCTAGATTGCATGGAACAATTTCAACTAAGGTTAAATCCTTAAAAATGTGCATTTGGTGTCACCTCTGGAAAACTACTAGGATTCATCATTTCAACAAAAGGAATAGAGGTAGACCTTTAAAAATTCCAAGCAATCATAGATATGCCACCTCCTAGAAACATTATTCAAATGAGTCTTCAAGGACACCTTCAATACATAAGGAGATTCATTTCACAGTTGGCATATAGAGCTCAACCTGTCAACAAGAACTTACACAAAGGATTCAAATGTGTTTAGAATTAGGATTGTCAAAAGAGCCTCCTATCCCATGGAAACCACTTATTCTATACATTTCAGTGATAGAATCTTCCTTGGGGACATTAATAGCTCAACTTGATGAACATGGGAAAGAAAGAGTAGTATACTACATTAGTCACACCCTTGTTTCATATGAGGTTAGCTACACCAGCATTGAGAAAGCTTGCCTTGCAGTTGTGTTTTCTTCCCAAAATTTGTGATATTACATGCTTGCACACACTATACACCTTATAGAAAAAATAGATCCACTCAAGTATTTACTAGGTAAGGTTGCCCTCATAGGTAGACTTGCTAAATGGATGATGATCCTTTCAGAGTTTGACATAAAGTACATTGAGTGTAAAGAACTCAAAGGACAAGCCATAGAAAATAAATTGGCTGATTTCTCGATACAAGATAATGCACCTATTCAAGTTAACTTCCTAGATGAACACCTCATGTATATGACTAAAAGAACATGAAATATTTTCTTTGATTGATCCTTTATGAAAAATGGTTCAAGAGATGGTGTGTTGTTTGTTTCTCCTCATGGGTACATGATTCCTAAGTCTTACAAGTTATTGTTTCCATGTACAAACAATATTGCTGAGTATGAAGCTTTAACAAATGGACTTAAGCTAGCCATAGAATGGAGAATCATAGAGTTACACATCTATGGGGATTCACGACTGATAATCAACCAAGTCAATGATGAATATCAAACCAAAAATGAGAAACTGGTACCTTACAAGAAAATGGTTGATTCCTTGAAATGATACTTCACATTTGTCACATTTTAGGAAATCCCTAGAGCAAAAAATAAAGTAGTTGATGCTATGGCTACACTTCCTTCACTCCTTCAGCTAGGGCAACATGAATCCATATTTGAATTCCTAGTAGAAGAGTTGCATCACCCTATCTATGACTCCCAAGTAAGTCATGTCATTTTTACCCTTATTGGTCATGATTCATCTTGTTATGGTGTCATTTACTCATACCTTTGTGATGGAATTATCCTTGAAACCTTTAACTAATCTGAATGCAAAAACCTTACCCAAAATGCCTCTACCCATTCCCTTATCTCTAGTGATTTGTATAGGAGGGGTCTAGATGGAACACTTCTTAAATGCTTAGAAAAGGAAGAATCAAACCAAGCATTAGTTGACATCCACAAGGGAATCTATGGGGGACATCCCAATGGTCTTTCCATTGCCCAAAGGTTGCTTAGGGTGGGGTACTATTGGCCTATGATGTAGATTGATGCAGTAGCTTTTGCAAAGTCATGTGAAAAGTGTTAAAAACATGGTAACCTAATACATGCTCCAGGCAGGGAGCTCATTCCTTCTATTCTCATTGGCCATTTCAGCATTAGGCCTTTGATCTTGTTGGGTAGATTCATCCCAACTCATCAGGTGGGCACAAGTTTATCATCACTGCTACTGATTACTTCACTAAATGGATAGAAGTTATCCCACTTTTTGTTGCCTCAAGCAAGATGGTCTCTCTATTCATTCTGAACCATATCATCTATCGATATGGAGTTCCTTCTAATATTATCATTGATAATGGGGGCTAGTTCAAAAATAAAGACCTTAAACAACTCTGCAAGAAATTCAAGATTAAACAACATTGGTCCTCCATTTACTTCCCGTAAGGAAATGGTCAAGTAGAGGCATCAAAGAAAACCATTCATAAAATCCTACATAGAATAGTTTCTAGGAGTGGTAGACATTGGCACTTACAGATAAATCCAGCTTTTTGGGCCTATAGAATGAGTATTCATACTCCTAGTGGGGCTACTCCATTTTCCCTTACATATGGCATTGAAGTAGTGTTACCTTTAGAGGTTGAGATTCCTTCACTTAGAATTTCGCTCAGAGGTCTAGTTATAGATGAAGACTACCACGCCATGAGACTTCAAGAGTTAGAACTTCTAGATGAGAAATGCCAAGCATCATTTGACCATATGAGGGTTTATCAAAAGCACACATCCAAATCCTTCAACAAAAAGGTTCACCCTAGAGAATTCCAAGTGGGAGATGTTGTCCTACATGAAAATCCTTAGAATCAATAGCATAGAGATCAAAAGGGAAAATTTAAACCTAATTGGCTTGGACCTATATCATCTTAAAATGGAAGCACTTCCATGTTAAGAGAATTTAGCCCTTCGAGTAGGTGGTTTGGGGTCATGTTAAGTGCCTTGATCGGGTCTTTGCATGTATTTGTCTTTCTCCCTACTTTCCACTTCTTCTCCACGCTTGATTTCTCCATTCTAGGTGAAATTAGGGTTAAGGTCCTGAGGACTTTTTTTGATTTTCCCTCTTCCATGGCTCTATTTTCTAGGTAGGGTTCATAAATGAGACCTCCTAGTACTTCATCATATCAATCAAGGGATTTTTTTTTTTTTTCAGACACTGGGTCCTATTCTGACATCAAATCCTGCATCTCTGGCATCTCCTGGAACCTCTACTGCAAAACTTGGCAAAGTTAGGGTCTGAGGTCAAAGTCAAACTTAACCCTAACTAGGTCAATGTTGACCTTAACCCTGACCAGGTTAGGGTCAACCTGGACCTTGACCTCTTCCCGCCAGTATTTCAAATTTCAAATGTTGGCAGTTTGGCTTTCGGGAAAATTATTTCTCCGCTTCTGGGTCGACTGTTTCGGGCTCTGAAATGGTAAATCCTTTAATGGTATTTAATTAAGGTATATTTTCTAAAGGTGAGGACCTAATTGGGATTTAATTCTCTAAGGTGGCCCATCTAGAGGAGTGTGCCCTAGATCACTATAAAAAGAGGCCTTCCTCTCTCATTTTCACATCAAGTTTTCTCAATCAAGTATCTAGAGCTCTCAAGTGCAAGCAAGTATTCAAGCATTCAAGTGTTCAAGCATTCATCCATCAAGGAGATCCATTGTTAGCCATTGAAGGATTCAATCTCTTTGGAGCCCCCCTTGAAGATTCACCCTTCTCCATTCATTCAAGCCTTCTCATATGCAAACATCAAATCAAGATTGGTGTTGAAGATCAAAATACCATTGATTAGAGACATCATGCCATCCATTGAAGCATTCTTACTTTTGGATTTGAGGATTTGAATCCTCTTCAAGGACTTCAACATAAGCAAGGTGATTTTTTTCAATTACTTTGTTTATGCACTATACAATTCAATTCAATTTCAAGTTTAATTCCTAAACTGGGGTTTGACTAAGGAAAACCCCCCATACAACCAAAAACCCCCATTTTCTTGTAGGCATAGGTGTGAAATCTTAGATCTAAGAGTGAATTCGGATACCCTTTTCAGAAATCTTTTAGGATCTACAAATAGAACCAAAATCAGACTTCAAATAAATAATGTGGTCTTTGACCTTTTAAAAGGTCAAAGTCAACCTGTGTGAATTTGGAGAAAAGATTTCTAGGTTTTGTCCGCCTCAACATTTCCAGTCTAGAATAGGTGACGGAATCTTCAAAAAGTTCATACAGAAGCCAAAATTCAGAATTTCCTAAATCTACCCTAATTCAAGGTTAGTATTTGCACTTCAATTATTTCAATATCAAACATAACACATTTTACCTAGGGAAACATCATATTTATTCTTTCTTTCATATTCTCCATCAAATTGATCTGATTCTGCATTAACCTCTTCGGTTGATCAAATTGGATCTCTTTGGTGGGAATTTGGGTTTGAGAATAGATCCCTTTTCCCCCCTAAATATAATAAATAAGGTTGAATACATTTTAACACTATATATTTTGGTGAACCCGACATACTTACTCACTTTCTTTTTTTTGGAATTGGATGCCTTATTGTGTTAGATTCCTCTTTATATTGTCTTGTTAGTATTAGATTTGTCCTTTGTGATTAATCTTTCATGCTAATTAGATTTCATATTCATGCTTTATGTGTTCTTAGTTTAGTTCATTTAGTTTATGAGCTTTACTACCACTAGTCCTACTTATAACATTCTGGTTAGAAGAAGTCATAGACTCATGGGCGCCTTTGAGCCTGAATCTTCTCCTTTCCTTAGGATCCCTGATGATAACTTGATTCTTCATGATTCTAATCCTACTATGGAGAAAAACTCTTCTCACTCATCTCATGATGAGGATGATGCTTTAAGGGTTCCTCCTAAACAAGTCCAAAAACTTTCCATTGAACTTGATAAAATTGGTAATTGGCTTCTTCAAGAAAACCATAGTCAAGATTCTATTCAATCTATAGAGGCTCTTAAGAAAGTTCTCCATGATAGTGATCAAGGTGTTAACCTCTTGCATGGTATTACTCATCTTGTGCATTCCAATGTTAAACCTTTAACTCAAGAGGCTCAAGATTTAGGTTTCACTACTCCTATCACTAGTGTTGAACCTCCTTCTAATCCTTTACCTAGTATTCCTATCTATACTTCTCCTTTGGTGACTATGATGGTTCCCTCTATTCCTATGAGTGTTCCTCCCATGTCCCTTCCTACATCACAACCTTCATATCATAATTTTCCTTTTACTTATTCCAATCTGCTTCCAACTGTAATTCCTAGTGTTCCTCTAGTTGTGTCTTTTATTCCTACAGCTTCTTACACTTTACCTAGTGTGTCTAATGTTGCTACCCCTCCTATTTCCTCTAATAATTCAATGATCATTAGTTTGGATCAAACTGTATCCTCCCTACAACAACAGCTTGCTTCCTTAACTCAAAACAAGTTTAGTATTCCTACATGTGACATGGGAAGTCCTTTGTCCTGGGATATTATCTGAACCCCTGTTCCTTAGCAAGGTGAGATGCCTCATCTTGAGAACTATAATGGAAAAGGAGATCCTTTTCATCATGTTAAAACATTCCAAATCCTTTGTAGTGATTATGCTCATAACCATAGGATTTTAGCCAAACTATTTGCTAGAACATTTCATGACAAGGCCTTACAATGGTTTTGTTCCTTGCCTCCTTATTCAATTGATTCCTTTCCACAGCTTGCTAATGCCTTTATTCAACAATTTCAAAAAAATATTGGCCCACAAGTGTGTTTGATAGATATAATGCATTGTAAACAAAGTGCTAAAGAAAAATTGACTAAATTTATTGGTAGATTTAAGCATTTGCATGCTCAGATTTCCCATCCTATTCCTGATATTGATATCCAACGCATGTTTATTTCCAATTTGCAAAAGGATATTAGAGATAAGATTTTGCTTACTAAATTTACCTCTTTTCAACAACTTTGTGCAGTGCTTCATCATTATCAATTACAAGTGAGTCAATTTGAGAGAAACACTCCAATGACTCCTGTTCCAGTTGATAAGAGTGATGCTACTCCTAATCCAAACAAGTTTCAAAAATTCAACAACTATGTCAAGATAAACAAACCAGCGAATGCAGTTGCTGATTAGGTTGATGTTGCATCTCACAATGCCACTTCTACATCCACTGCTCTTCAACTAAATCATACATTTAGACCTCTCTCTAAAACTTTACATGCTATTATGAATAGGTTGTTAGCTGCTAATATGATTACTTTACCTCCTATTCGACCTCTTTTACCTACTACGATTGCATCTAAATCTTTTGATCAAAATGCTTTTTGTCAATATCATCGTTAGAATGGTCATGATACTGAGAAATTTTTTTCTTTAAAACATAAGGTCCAAGATCTCATTGATGCTAAGGCTTTATCTATTGATAATCTGGATATTAGTGGAAATCAATCTATCTCTCCTCCTAATCAGAACCTTCAAATCTATACAAACTCTTTACCTACGGATGATACTAATACTATTGCTCAACCATCTGCTATGGAAATTGTATATGATTCAAAGATGGATGATCTTAATCATGTTGTTAATCAAGTGGATCATGTTGCTAGGCCTATATTTCCACCTCAACCTTCACTTCAAGTTCTATCTCAACCTCAAGTTAAACCCAAACCTAAAGTGAAACCTTAACCTAAACCTTGACAACAATTTAAGGATAAAAGACCTCAAGAAGTTTTGATTACCTTTGATGATTCTAAGATTATTAAGGCTCCTAATGGTCCCCTTTACATTGCTGCTAGGGTTTCTCAGATATCTACTCATGGTTGTCTTGTCGATTCTACCTCCTTAGTCAATGTTATCACTGAAGAAAATCTTTTTATGAAAAGCTTACAACATGATTTCTATGATACATCGGATGTGTGGATTCAAACTTGTAATGGTTTTCTTTATCCCTCATTTGGTTCTATTACTTTATCAATTGAAATTTTTCAAAAAACTATGAATACTACCTTCGTTGTGGTTCCTACTTCTGATCAATTTCAAGTTAAGCTAGGTTTGCATTGGTTGACTGCCATGCATGTTGTTGCTTCCCCTATCCATAAGTGTCTTAAGTTCATTCATGATGGCTAAGTGAAGATGATCAATCATAGTCAATATCAACCTTGTAGGCCTAGAGATTGTGCTACTCTGGATTTCTTTTAGCCTTCATTACCTAATTCATGTCCTCCTCACCCTGATAATCTTTTTCAATTGTATCAAGCTAACAAGCATCGTAAGATTCTTCAATTAAGTATACCTCCTATGGATCTTAATTGTGGTCTTTTACCTACACCTTTGATACCTCCTTTAACTATGGCTTCTAGTTTTATTAATCAAGTTCCTCCTACCAAACCTATTAAAGATCATGTGATTGTTTCTCCTATGGTTGATAATCCTATTGATCTTCCTAAAGAACCTTTGAAGGATCCTATGATTGTTCCTCCTAGCTCTCAACCTATTTCAAATAAATCAAAATGTAACCGATCTGCTAATGAACATCGTAAAAAGCATCGTGCTCATGCTAAAGCTAAAAGATCTCTACTTTTTGTGGATACAACTACACATAATGTATTAGAAAATTTTGTTACTAATAATGATGTTCACATGCATGATTATGATGATTCTATTCATATCTTAGATCCTATTTTGATTAATTTGGATGAAGAAGATACTCTTGATGATACTAATAATGTTAATGATGAATATGAGACTATTGACATTGACATTGATTTGCCAAATATTCTTTCATCTCAATTAACTCTTACACCTAGTGTCGAACATAGTGATTCTCAAGAGAATCCTTGTTTGGAACTGGCTATCATTCCTACTATATTGGATATAGTCTCGCTTGCGAGTTACCCACCTACCCTAAATGATATACAATGAGATGGGAAAAGTAGGTGACATGCTTGATCCACTTGTCCTTTGTGGTAGCTTTGTTATGTGTTTGACTACTATACTATGCTTCTCCAGTAATGTGATTGCTAAATGTTGTTAGATTCTTTTATATGATTCTTGTTACTCAGTTGGTGCAAGATGATGGAAGAATTGAAACAGTTGTTCCATTCTTCTATATGTATCTCTATTCTTCTATATTTTGTTCAATGTTTTGTTGTAAATGTGCTATTGTTCATAAATGTTTCCTTGTGTAATCTACTTGGATTCAAGATATGGTAGCACTAAATCTTTTTGGTCTCCATGTCATGATTCAAAAAGATTCTTCTTCATATATATTATGTGATCTTTCCTCCTTTGTGATTATAGTTCTACTTTCTTTGGGGAATGATGTCAATTCATTTGCAATAATATCATATATATATTATCTTATGATCATACTGACCCCATGGTAGGTAGATCCCTTCCGTGTTCTTTGTATGTTTTTTTGATATTTCCCTTGATTTGTCTTCATCTGGGGGCATCTCGACTTGGAAATGTAATCAGTGGAGTTGTTTATGTTTCCGTTAAAGCCATTTCTCCTATTAAAGTGTCAGCAATGACTTTAACATGGGGGCATACACTCTGCTCACTTATTACACACACGCACTTATGAAAAATTCAAAACATGCTAAATCTTCTAAAGGTAACGCACATAAGTTGCTAAATCCTAAGGAAGATACGCACTTTAAATTTACTTTTCAACCTTTCTTTTTGGATTAAGAACTAATCCTTAAAGTATGGATTTATATTAGGACTCTTGATCCCTCTAGTTTCAAGCACAGATATATTTTTGATCCATTAAGGTCGGAAGTGTCCTTAAGATTGGATCCCCCTTTTTTTTTTCACTTTATTCTTATGGAATAGAATATTCCTAGGAATAAATTTTTGATGGGTTGACTAATGAGTAGCCACATTCACTAGGTGGTTCAATTCCATCTTTCTAGTTGCGCCTTTTCTTTCTTGTGTGATTCACAATGGAACATAAGTTTTCATTGGGCAAGGTAATCACACTCTTTCTTTCTCTCTAGAGATGTCTCTCTTATCTGTGATCTAAGAGTCGATGAAGACTTGAGTCCTTGGGGGCTTGGGATTTCTCTTTTTCCCTTAGATTATGATAAGATTATCTTTTTATTTCTATCTCCTTTACCAAGAGTTTGCATCGAGTCCATACTCTTGCTAAAGTGGGGGCTTAATGTATCATCTTAAAATGGAAGCACTTCCATGTTAAGAGCATTTAGCCCTCCAAGTAGGTGGTTTGGGGTCATGTTAAGCACCTTGATTAGGCCTTTGCATGTATTTGGCTTTCTCCCCACTTTCCACTTCTTCTTTGTGCTTGATTTCTTCATTCTAGGTGAAATTAGGGTTAAGGTCCTGAGGACTTTTTCTGATTTTCCCTCTTCCATGGATCTATTTTCTAGGTAGGGTTTAGAAATGAGACCTCCTAGTCCTTCATCATATCAATTAGAGGATTTTCTATTTTTTTTGGACACTAGGTCCTGTTCTGACATCAAATCTTGCATCTCTGGCATCTCCTAGAACCTTTGCCGCAAAACCTAGCAAAGTTAGGGTCTGAGGTCAAAGTTGACCTTGACCCTAACTAGGTCAAGGTTGACCTCGACCCTAACTAGGTCAAGGCTGACCTCGACCTTGACCTCTTCCCACCAGGATTTCAAATTTCAAATGTTGGCAGTTTGGCTTTCTGGAAAATTATTTCTCCCCTTCCGAGTCGGCTATTTCGAGCTCTGAAATGGTAAATCCTTTAATGGTATTTAATTAAGGTATATTTTCTAAAGGTGAGGACCTAATTGGGATTTCATTCTCCAAGGTGGCCCATCTAGAGGAGTGTGCCCTAGATCACTATAAAAAGAGGCCTTCCTCTCTCATTTTCACATCAAGTTTTCTCAATCAAGTATCTAGAGCTCTCAAGTGCAAGCAAGTGTTCACACATTCAAGTGTTCAAGCATTCATCCATCAAGGAGATCCATTGTTAGCCATTGAAGGATTCAATCTCTTTGGAGCCCCCATTGAAGATTCACCCTTCTCCATTCATTCAAGCCTTCTCATATGCAAACATCAAATCAAGATTGGTGTTGAAGGTCAAAATACCATTCATTAGAGACATCTTGCCATCCATTGAAGTATTCTTACTTGTGGATTTGAGGATTCGAATCCTCTTCAAGGACTTCAACATAAGCAAGGTGACTTGTTTCAATTACTTTGTTTATACACTATACATTTCAATTCAATTTCAAGGTTAATTCCCAAACTGGGGTTTGACTGAGGCAAAACCCCCATACAACCAAAAACCCCCCATTTTCTTGTAGGTACAGGTGTGAAATCTCAGATCTGAGAGTGAATTCGGATACCCTTTTTGGTAATCTTTTAGGATCTATGAATAGAATCAAAATTGGACTTCAAATAAATAATGTGGTCTTTGACCTTTTAAAAGGTCAAAGTCGACCTGTGTGAATTTGGAAAAAAGATTTTTGGGTTTTGTCTACCTCGACATTTCCAGTCCAGAATAGATGATGAAATCTTAAGAAAGTTCATACAGAAGCCAGAATTCAGCATTTTCTAGATCTACCCTAATTCAAGGTTAGTATTTTCACTTCAATTATTTCAATATCAAACATAACACATTTTACCTAGGGAAACATCAGATTTATTCTTTCTTTCATATTCTCCATCAAATTGATCTGATTCTGCATTAACCTCTTTGGTTGATCAAATTGGATCTCCTTGGTGGGAATTTGGGTTTGATAATAGATCCCTTTTTCCCCCTAAATATAATAAATAGGTTTGAATACATTTTAACACTATATAGGACCTTACATCATTATGTCAGCTTTTGGGATGGGTGCTTATTTACTGTCTACAGCAGCGAAAGAGCATCTCCCTAATCCTATCAATGTCTTGCACCTAAAGAAGTTATATCCATGATGCTCGTTCTGTTTGGGGGCATCCTTTGTACATACTTATTGATCCTAAACAAATTCCAAAAAAATGATATATTGTCAATAATTCTAAAAATTAGAAAATGTCCTAAAAAAATGATCTTAGTGAAAACCTAGCAATAGGAGCTTTGATGTGTCTGGAAAAAAAAATTATATATTCCAAAAATACAAAACAAAATCAAAAAATTAAATAATTCAAAAAAAAAATTAGAAAAAGTGCCTTGGTGAAAACCTGGAAACATGCGCCTTGGTAACAAAAATACAAAAAAAATTATTAAAAGTCCTGAAAAAAAAATGGCAATAAAATCCAAGTGGTGAAAACCTGGAAATAGGCACTACTTGAGGCCTTTGCACCCCTATTTCTTAGCATGTGTCCTCGACACTTAGCCTTTATCCATTATGTCTTGTCCTTGTTGCCTTGGTTTGGAATTGGTCTTTGTCTTTGTCTAGGGGGCATAGCTGTGTTAGCTTTAGTCTCTTGGATGCATTAGTCTTTAGGAAACCTCACAAATAGTGTTTTTAAACACTACCCCAACTATGTTTTTCAACACAACCCCTAACATCGAGTGTTTTTCAACACTTATCAGTTTGGTCTCACCCAGTTTTGTCATGTGATCTTACCTGCTTGCAAGTATTTGATCCTTATCCTCAGAACTCAGTATCAGTTAACACACTTAAATTTTTAAACACAACACTTAATGCTTGATCTATATCATGATCTCTTCTTTGTGTGCTAACTGTTATTGATTTTTTGTTGAGTGTCCTTGTCTAATAATTCTCTCTGGTATGCATAGCTAGAGGACTTGGGACATGGTGCATTTTTTTATTTTCTTTCTGCTTGTGGGTGTGGTCTTGAAACTCTAGAGTGTCTCTTGTTGTCCCCTTGAAACACTTAGGAGATTTGAGGCATCATCCTTGACTATTTTTACACAACTATTCCTATGGTCATCCCATCATCTATGCCTTGATGCGAGCATGGTTTTGCTACATTAAATTGGGTAAGCTAACATTGAAGTCATCTTGACCTTTATGTCTTTGATGCTTATGTTAGAATCTTTCCACATTCCAATCTGATATAAATCACATTCATATCTTCATAGTTGTGCTTGTGACTACTGATGATTATGTGATTTTCTGATGTCTGTTAATAATGGCCCAATGATGAAAATAAGTTCCTTAACATTCTCTAATGAATGATGTGTTAGAAAGTAAAGTCCACCAAGATAAATGAGAGGGGGGGGGGTGAATCAGTTATCTAATAATTATAAATTATATCAACTTCAACAAAATTTAACCATGTAAGAAATATAATTACCATCCATAGAAAGATATTCATACACAATGATACAATAACACAAGATATGTTGACTAGGGAACCTCTTGATCAAAAAGTAAACCTCGGTGGGAATGATGCCCACAAAAGATGCACTAATATAAATATTCCTTGTGAAAGGATGGACTCTATTAGGAGTCTTATGAAATACATTCAGTACATATGAATCCCTGTTAGGAGATTTTGAATCCCTGTTAAAAGATTATAACCCTGTTAGGAGTTATGGAAGACAGAAGGACCCACTGCCCAAATAGCTTCAATGGTAAGATCACTGAACACACTATCCAACTGACCTTAAGATTATTCAGTAGAATAATATGAAATATGTTACCTCATCACTGTGCTAAACTGCACTCACTGCTACACCAGATCTCAATTTCAGATCTTTGTACTTCACATGTCTTCCTTCACAATTTCTCTTTCACAACTTCATTGGCTCTTTTCTTCACTTCATGCATACATTCACATTCAACCATACCATGCCTCCATATATACCCATTACAACAAGGAAAAACATTTCTTCCTTTATACCACACTCAAATAATTACAAATGAGTCAGTACACAATTACAAAATAAAAGTTTCCACGCGCTACATCAAAATTACACAAAACTGTCAACTTCCAAATACAATAAATCTTCACTCGTCTGACCTCAAATTTTTCACTATCATCCATGTCACTATCAATGTGTCTCAAACTTCCCTTTAACTATGCAAAACCAAATCCCATCTTGATTAGGAGATATCATCCGATTTCCATAAACCGCTACTTAGGAACACTGCCTGAATACTGCTTCCACCAAATTGCTCATAACTTTCATGAATAAATGAATTACTATCTGTGCTTTTAACCATGGACATATAAAATATCAAATAATTTAACCTCAATATCACATAGCTCCAACTGCAATATCCCACGTGCGCTAATCAAAACACTGTCTGCTTTTTTTCAAGTCTTTAGAAGATCATTGTGTTGACATCAATGAAATTCATAGTCATGAATGCAACAAAAAATACTATAGAATGATTGCCAAGCATTCATTCCTAACAATCTCCCCCATTGGCATTGATGGAAACATAGATGAAAAACATCCAATGTTCCAAAAATCCAATACTGCAACATTGCTTCTCTGACAAACATTTTCAAGTCCTCTTCATTAATCAAATCTTGCTTCATTTTCCTATTTAGTTCTCTCCAACATATGGTACAACTGATACAAATATTTTTTCATGTATACTTCTCCCCCATTGACATCAATGACAAAAATTTCATCACTATGTTAACAACAACTCAATGTCAAAAGACACTATTCAAAAAATACATTCACAAGAGTCCTCATGACTCAGCTTAGATACACATACTCCCCCATAGAGGAAGTACCAACATCCAGTCTAGAAGAAAGATAAGGCTCATATACCACTGGATGGATGCAACCAACTACATCATTACTCAAAAATATGTTGGGGCATAACCCCAAGCATACCTCTCAGATAATCAAATGTATCCTTAGGAAAAGGCTTTGTAAATATGTCTGCTATCTATTCCTTTGTGCTTATGTACTCCAGTCTAACTTCTTTCTTAGAAACTTTCTCTCTTACAACATGATACTTGATCTCTATATGCTTTGTCTTAGAATGTAATATAGGATTCTTAGACATACTAACTATGCTAGTGTTGTCACAATGTATGACAACAGACTCAACAAACTTAATTCCAATATCTTTCAGCATTTTCTTCATCCAAATTATCTGGTTACAATTGTTTGATGTTGCTACATACTCTACTTCTATTGTGCTCTATGAAATATAATTCTGCTTCTTGCTCATCCAAGAAACTAATCTTCCTCCAAGAAAAAATGCTCCACCATTGGTGCTTTTCTTATCATCAACACTGCCTCCCCAATCAGCATCTGTATATGCACATAGGGTAAAATCATTAGATTTTTCATACCATAATCCATAGTCCATTGTTCTTCTTAAATATCTTAGTATCTTGTTTACTGTTGCATAATGTGATTCTCTATGTTCAGCTTGAAATCTTGCTACCATTCCAACTTAATGTGCTATATCTGATCTTTTATGTGTCAAGTACTGCAATCCTCCAATCATGGATCTGTATTTCTTCTGCTAAACTATTGGTGTTTCATCTTTGCTAGATAGTTTGTGTCCTATAACCATAGGTGTTCCAACTAGTTTATAGTTCTCCATTCCAAATCTTTTTAGAAAATCATTCAAGTACTTTGTCTGACTTACAAAGATACCATCATTGTTTTTTGTTATCTGTAATCCCCAAAAGTATTTCATCTAACCAATCATACTCATTTCAAATTCAATCTCCATTTCATCAGCAAATTTGTCACTAGCTTCATCTTCTCCTCCAAAAATAATGTCATCAACAAAAATAACTATAACCAACAAACCATTTTCAATTTCGTTTGTGTACAGATTGCTATCAGTTGTTCCTTTAGTAAATCCCAATTTTAACAAATACTTATCCAATCTTGCATACCAAGTTCTAGGTGCTTGCTTTGGTCCATATAATGCTTTCTTCAGTTTACACACCATGTCTCCTTCTTGAGTCAAAGGAAAACCTTCAGGATGCTCAATGTAGACTTCTTCCAATTCACCATTTAGAAATGTGGACTTCACATCCATCTGATAAACTTTGAATTTCTTGTAAGCTGCATATGCCAAAAATATTCTTACTACTTCAAGTCTTGCTACTGGTGCAAAAGGTTCTTCATAGTCAATTCCTTCTTGATGTGAGTATCCCTTACACACCAATCTTGCTTTGTTTCTTACTACTTCTCATTTTTTATTCATCTTGTTTCTGAATACCCATTTAGTTCCAATCACATTCTTGTCTTTAGGTCTAGGAACCAATTCCCATGTCTTGTTCTTTTCAATCTGATCTAGTTCTTCTTTCATAGCATTAATCCAATGTTCATCTTCACAAGTTTCACTAGTAGATTTAGGTTCAATTTGAGAAATCAAACATAAATATACCTTATTTTGAGTTAGAACTCCTCTGTCCAAACTTCCAATAACTTGTTCAATAGGATGATGTCTTGATAAATACATGTTCGGTGTCATAGTCTTAGATCTTGCTTCAACTATAGATTCTTCTCTAGATTCCTCTTTGGTTTCTTCAGCGTGACTCTCATTCAACAATTCACTGTCAGTCTCATAGAATAACTCAGTAATTTTAGTGTTAGGCTTAGGATGAGCTTCTTCATCAGATTCATAATCAAGCATTCTTTCTTGAATTTTGAACTTCTCATCAACTTTAACATTTGCACTCTCAACAATAGTTTTAGTTCTCTTATTGCAACATCTATATGCTTTTCTCTTCAAAGAATATCCAAGAAAAATTCCTTCATCACTTCTAGGATCAAACTTTCCAATATCATCATCTCTCTTTATATAAAATTTGCTTCCAAAAATTCTAAAATACTTAACTGAGGGTGCATGTCCAAACCATAATTCATAAGCTGTCTTGTCTATGTCTACTCTGATTTGTACTTTGTTCATTGTATATACTATTGCATTCACTACTTCTCTCCAGAATATCTTTGCCAAATTATTTTCAAACAACATAGCTCTTGCTACTTCAATCACTGATCTATTTCTTCTTTCTGCAATACCATTTTGTTCAAGTGTTCTAGGGGCTAAAAAATATCTCTTAATACCATTCACTTCACAAAAAGTGTTAAAGTCTCTAGAAGTAAATTCTCCACCTCTATCAAATCTCAAACATTTAATCTTCATTCCAAATTCATTCTCAACTTTATTCTTAATGATCTTAAACTTATCAAATGTTTCATATTTTTCTTTAAGAAATGCAATCCACATCATTCTTGTAAAATCATCAACAAGAATCATAAAATACCTTTCTCCATAGAATCCTCTAGTCCTGGTAGGACCACTCAATTCTATATGAACAATCTCCAACTTCTCTGCCGATGTAAACTTCTTACTACGAAATGAACTTCTCTTCTGCTTAGCCATCACACATTCTTTGCAAATCATGTTAGTAGGCTTCATAATTTTAGGCAAATCCCTTACTACAAGTTTAGTACTCACTTTCATAATATTATCAAAGTTTATATGACAAAACCTTCTATCCCATAACCAACTGTCATCAATCTTAGTAATCAAACATGTCATCTCAATAGGATTCAACTGAAATACATTACCTCTAGTTCTAGATCTAGTTCCAATCAAATTTTCATCTTTATCCTTTATCACACAAGTTTTCTTAGTAAACCAAACTTGATATCCCTTATCAACTAACTGTCCAACACTCTAAAGATTATGTTTCAATCCATCCACAAAGTAAACATCATCAGTATTAGTCTTTTCATCAAGAGTAATAGATCCTGTACCTTTAATCAAACAAGGTGCATTTTTACCAACTCTAACAACTCCTCCATCATAATTGTTAAACTTTATGAACTTTTTCATGTCACCAGTCATATGATGTGAACAACCACTATCTATAATCCAATCAGCTTTCTTTTCAACTTGGGAAACTAGGGCTTTTTCTTCCTTAACATCAAATTTAGGATTCTCTTCTTTAATTGCTACAAATCCTATGTCATCATTATTCTCAATATCACTTTCACTTAGAGTTCTTTCTATACTAGCTTCAAGATCTTCATCATTAGCATAATAACATTCCTTAGATCTTCAAGGCTTGAAATTATTTTTGTACTTCTAACTCTCTTAGGACATTTAGATGCAAAATGACCATATTCTTGACAAGTCCAACATTTAAAAAATTGCTTACCGTCTGGTTCTCTTTTCACAAGCAAGGCAATACCTTCTATAATCTTCTTGTCTTCTTCATTTCTAGATTTGTTGTTGCCAGCATAATCTCCACTCACATTGATACTTCTTGACAAAGTAGGGTGAACACTAAGAGCACTGAATATTGTCTCCATTCTAGGTAAGTCTCTTGATAACCTTAGGTTCATTTCTACTACTTCCAATCTTCCAAGAAGAGTCTCTCTTGTAAATTTCAAAGTACAAGGTATCACTTGTTCAATCATCTATGTTGTCTGCTTAAATATAGGAGTCAATGTCCTCAGAATTTTCCATATCACTTCATTCTCTATCTTTTTTCCTCCACAAGATTTTATCCCTACAACAATTTCTGACATTCTACCAATATAGCTTCTAACAGATTCATCTTCCATCATTCTTATATCTTCAAATGCACATATCCAATTATGTAATCTAGCTTTCTTTGCATGTTCATCACCTTCAAAATTAGAGTGTAAAGCTTTCCAAATTTCATGAGATTTTGTTAAACATTTTACCTAACTATATTCATTCTCTGGAAGTGTTGTCAAAAGTGCTTCTCTTGCAAGTATGTTACACATGAATAAATCTCTCTCATCATTAGAACATGTCTCAAGATTATCTTCTTCAATGATAGTCTTATCATTCTTTGTAATCAACCAATAACCTAGTCCTAAACACAGTAGATGTGTCTTCATCTTCTTTTTCCAGCTGTCAAAATTTATTCCATCAAACTTAGGGGTTTCTTTCTTGAAATTCACCATGGATCTCCTTAAACTGTTAAACTTTCCTTTCAAGGACCTGCCGCTCTGATATCAATTGTTAGAAAGTAAAGTCCACCAAGATAACTGAGAGGGGGGGTGAATTAGTTATCTGATAATTATAACTTTTATCAACTTCAACAACATTTAACCATGTAAGCAATATAATTACCATCCATAGAAAGATATGCATACACAATGATACAATAACACAAGATATGTTGACTAGGGAACCTCTTGATCAAAGAGTAAACCCCAGTGGGAATGATGCCCACAAAAGATGCACTAATATGAATATTCCTTTTGAAAGGATGGACTCTGTTAGGAGTCTTATGAAATACATTCAGTACATATGAATCCCTATTTGGAGATTTTCAATCCCTGTTAAAAGATTCTAACCCTGTTAGGAGTTATGGAAGATAGAAGGACCCACTGCCCAAACAGCTTCAATGGTAAGATCACTAAACACACTGTCCAACTGACCTTAAGATTATTCAAAAGAATAATATGAAATATGTTACCTCCTCACTATGCCAAACTGCACTCACTGCTACACCAGATCTCAATTTCAGATCTCTGTACTTCACATGTCTTCCTTCACAATTTCACTTCCACAACTTCATTGGCTCTTTTCTTCACTTCATGCATACATTCACATTCAACCATACCATGCTTCCATATATACACATTACAACTAGGAAAAAAATTCCTTCCTTTATACCACACTCAAATAATTACAAATGAGTCGGCACACAATTACAAAATATTAGTTTCCACATGCTACATCAAAATTACACAAAACTGTCAGCTTCCAAATATAATAAATCTTCACTCGTGTGATCTCAAAGTTTGTGCTATCATCCATGTCACTATCAATGTGTCTCAAACTTCTCTTTAACTACACAAAACTAGATTCCATCTTGATTAGGAGATATCATCCGATTTCCACAAACCGCTACTCAGGAACACTGCCTGAATACTGCTTCCACCAAAATGCTCATAACTTTCATGAATAAATGAATTACTATATGTGCTCTTAACCATAGAAATATAACATATCAAATAATATAACCTCAAAATCACATAGCTCCAACTACAATATCCCACGTGCGCTAATCAAAACATTATTTACTTCTCTGCGAGTCTCCATAAGATCATTGTGTTGACATCAATGACAATCATAGTCATGAATGCAACAACAACTGCTATAGAATGACTACCAATCATTCATTCCTAACATGATGAACACAAAATACTATGTTATAGTTTCTCTATTGCAAGTACACTTTTGCATTTTCATGTAGCTTGCATTGTTAGACTTCATGTTAATTTGCATTTTTAGGCTGCATTATGAGTTTGAGAGGGTTTTCCTTCATCTTTCTTTTGGACTTTTTATCAACTATGGTCACGTTTTTATCTTCATTTCCTTATCTTCTTTCGTGGTCTCAATTGAAATTTTCTATCTTAAACAATTGATTGATTTTGGGGCATTCTCTTTCTTAAAGCAAATTCTCTTTCTTATCTCCATTTCTTTCCACCTCTTCCAAAATGTTATCTTACATTCACTATCACCTCACTTATTTTCTTCTAATTCAACCTTGGGGCATAATATTTCATGCTTGATGATCTACCTTAGTTTTTTTATCCTTATATCTTTCATTTTACATCAAGAACCTTATTTTTAGTTTGATTTGATCAAATTTATCAATTTACTATTTCTCCTCTATCTCATTTCAATTTCGATCACGAGGGGGCAGTACCTATCAAACTTCAATCCTTGATTCAGCTTTATCATTCCTATCAATCATTGCACTTGGGGCAACCTTGTTTAATATTCTTATCTTGGACATGTCAATTACCTATTTACAAGGGTTTTGACCTTGTTTTTTTCAATCAACTTATCTTTGTCCTGATGTGCTCTCATCCACCGATCACACGTCTAGGTTGTTTTGTGATCCCAAATCGATCTCACACTTCAACTACATTATTTGACTACATGTATTCCCATAAAGATCACACATTGGTCAAAGAGGGATAAATGTATGCACCCTAAAATGGTCATCTAGACTATGGGCCCCCATTCTTCAATTTATCAAATGACGGAATCAATTTATCAATTCCTAAATCAATGCCTTGCAATATTTTTAATTCAAATCAATTTCCTTGATCAAATCATAATTAATTCAATTATTTTATTATTTCCTAAGGTTTGATCATTTTATCCTAAGTTTTATTTAATTAAGAGAACATGCTCCCTTTTAATTAAATAAAAAAAAATCTTTTAAATAAATAATAAAATCCACCTTATCCTATGTGTGCACATGAAAAATGAATTTCTAAATGTAAAATAAAAAGAAAAAGACTTTATGTCTACACATTGAATTCACACTTTCCAAGATGATTGGAATCTCCTTTTGCCTCTTAATCTCTTGCACACATCTTTTTGCCTCTTAACCATGTCCATTGATTTTGCCTCTTGAGAATCTTGTGCACCAAAGTCAAAATGACAATTTTTCTCCACCCTTGGATTTTTCCTCTTAATCTCTACCATTCATTGCTCTTTAAAAGGATCTCTCTCCTTCTTATTTGAGGATCCAGATTTTATGCTATTTTTATGTTGTGGGTTTGGAGAGCAATTTTAGAGGATAGTTTGAGCACTTGAGCTTGAACATTGCAACTTCTCCTTTTTTGTCTTCTTCTCTCATGCTTCCATAGAAATCCATGTAAATTACTCTTGCACTTACATGTTAGATTAGATTCATATTTAATTTCATATAATAATCTTGCATAAGTATTTCCTTTCATAGATTAGTTTTCTTTCATGAATTGTTATCATATAGAATAGCTTCCATTTTTATTTGCATGCATATTTGATGATGGAGACTAGCACTCTTTCTTTTCCTCTTTGAATCTCTTATTTTATGGTGTACTTGCATGGGCACAAACTAGGTCTAAACTGAGGGCCTCCATTACAAACCCTTGCACTCCATGAATAGAGAGCTATGAGTCACCATTTGAGACCTCATTCTTGAGAAATCTTAGATATAATGACTCATAGAAGTGTGCAAACATTTTAGCACACAACCATCATGTGAATCAAAGGGGACATCTTGAAAATCATGAAGAAGATTTGAAATTTAATTAGAAAATGAAGATAACAACTCCATTCATAGAATACAAATAAGGCATACATAAATGAAAGGAATGTAATATATACAAATCAAATTGAGATACATGAAATGTAACAACAATGGCTAAAATGAAATATTTTTATACTTTGTATTATTTTGACACATGTCATGCAAGATTGAACTAATTGTCTAAATGTATGGAATGTGAATATATTTTGCATATAAATCATATCTAGATATCCAAATTAGAATTAATATGTAAGGATTCGGGCTCACCAAAAAGAAACAAAATAAAATAGGGTTCACTAAATTGTATGGGAAAACCAGGAACCTTAGGCCTATCTCCTCCTCCATTAGAAGGAAGATGATCCACTAGGTTCAAGAGGGCTCAAGCACTAGGAGGATACAATGATCCTTGGCTAATACCTGGAAGATGACTGTACAATTGCATGAAGAATATGATATCTAGGAGAGAGAGAGAGAGAGAGAGAGAGAGAGAGAGAGAGAGAGAGAGAGATTCTCTACATACATAGACAATTAATATAATAAGAACCCAATTTTGATACTATATTTGAAAAATAGAGACAAATACTAACTTCTGAACCAAATTTCAATCTAAAGAGGTAGGTATGGGGCACCCCTTAAGGTTAGGAGAAGTACTATGTCATTTTTTGAGTCAACTCACCCTACACTAGGTAGAATCTGATGAAAATTTGGTCAATTATAGCTCTTTGTTAGACCTTCTTGTAGTATTTTCTATAATTGTGCTACCTCTCACCTGCACATAGAAAATTGGACCTTTTTTTTGTGGAAATGGGTTTGCCTAAGTTAAACCCTATTTTTGAATTAACCATAAAATTTCATTTAAAAAGTATTGGAAATGATATCATGTTGATATAAAGCAGAGGCTGAATTTTAGAATATGACGTAGGGGCAGGGTAGATACAAGCAGAATCAAGTAGAATTGAGTCCACTTGAATCCACAACAAGCCCTTGCTCAAAGTTACACAATGGAAGCAATATAATATCACATGAAATCAATGGAAACACAATGGATATGAGACAATCAACTGGCAGCAATAACAGAGAATTATATTATTTCTTTCAACATGCCCGGCTGTGAGGCCTTCCGGGTTTCGGCCTTATACAATGAGAATTATGAATTCAGAATTAAAGCTTGCATCCTATCTTTTTCTCCAATGATTTATCTTGATAATATTTCCCATGATGCTCTACTACATCAATCTAGACCCCTTATATAGCCAGCTAAGCCACAGGTCAGCCAGTCAGGCATTTAATTACAATATAGGTCCAGTCTCAAGATTTAAACCAAAACTAATGCTAGAATGAATATAAATTGATGTGCCTTTGTATTTATGTCTTAAAATGACCCAATAACATTCCTTTAATTTCACAAGGTCCCATATGAGCACACAGAACATCACAAGAAGAAACACCACACGTTTCACCCAAAAACTGGCGGGAAATAGGTCCTAAAGCAAAATAGGCATAACTTTTTACTCATAATGAATTGGATTTTGAGCTCTTGGTAAATGATATTAATTTAGGTCCAATTTAATTCCTTAAGTGCACAAAATAAAATTCCTTATATATCAAGGTCGCCAAAAAGAACAATCAGCACCAAAACTGCAGTAACAGCTCAGACGTGAAAGCTGGCAGAAAATAGGTCCTGTGCCAAAAAGGCCATAACTTTTGACTCATAATGAATTGTAATCTATTCTCTTGGGTAATGATATTGATTTAGGTCCCCTTGAATACCTTAAGTGAGAAAAATAATATTCCTTATGGATCAAGAGAACCAACATGAACAATCAGCACCAAAACTACAGGAAAACACTGTTCCGACGGTAAGGAAAATAGCTGTAACTTTGAAACAGTCCATCCAAACTTGATGTGCTCATAGGAGAAGGTTCCCAAATAGTTCCCCAACATGATGTAAGATTCACACACCATGAAACCATCAAATTCAAAGATATAAAGAAAACAACAGCAAATAGGTACAAAAATTAGAAAATGTTTTTGGTTGATGCAAGATTGCCAAAGACCCAAGATGCTCCTACATCAGAATAAGATGTCATATACATTGATAGTGAAATTATTCTTGAAGCTAAATCATAAGTGTTGATGTAGTAACATGACTCCAAATAACCTAATTAGAGATCCTAAAGAACACACTTGCATAAATATTACCAAAATGAAAGGGGTGAAATTCCTTGAATGCTTGTATACTTAAAATTGATTCAGTGCTTGAATTCTCGATTTCTTTCTTGATTTTAATTTAATGCTTGAGATATCCTTGAGTTGATAGCATACCAAAATGAGGAAGGTAATCTTTCTTACATACCTCACCTAGCCATTTTGGGACTCAAAACTCAAAGGAGAATGACATAGATCAAGGGATCCCACTAAAAATTAAGACATTTACATCTTTAAAATTTGGGTCTGAACTATGTAGTATGGATTGAATCCTAAGTATGGGGTGATTTGAATCACCCATTACCACCCATTCTCCCTATACTAACTATTTTGGGCTCAGATTTGAATCAGGGTTAAATTTGGATATGGGGATTCTCAAAATGTGCATGAAATCAAGGTTTGATATTAGGATAGATACAAAAGGCTGCCCATAATAAATTAGAGCTTGTGTATGCAAATGGTGACTAAATGGGTGAAATAATTGAAGAGGTGGGCATATAATTAAGGGCCAATATAGAAATTCAATTAAGAGAGGAATCATTTAAATATTTATTACCTAAATGTATAGCAATGCTCTATGTTGTGAAAGAATGAACTCGCACTAAAATTGGTGCTTGTTAAGTGAGGAATTGGACACCTTAGGATGTGTGTAAAATTTATGAGACTTCAATTTTTTTGTTTGGGTTTGGTAATCAACTTGGTACAAAGAAGGTTAGAAAAATAATCATCTTGGTTAAAGTGAGGCATAGAAGACATTTAAGTGTTGTAGAAAATAGGGTAGAGGATGTCAAAAAAGGAGGATCTTGGGAATCTAAACCTTCCTTAGACAAGTTTGATGTAGGTCTCTCATGATTCTCAATGCTTTATATATATATATATATATATATATATATATATATATATAGAGAGAGAGAGAGAGAGAGAGAGCTTGGGATGTTGATTTTATGCAATAAGTCAATACTAAAAATATTAAAACTAGATTTATTATCTACTAAAGTTCTTATAATATCATTTTTATTAATAAGGATTGCAATCATAAGAGGATTATATTGATTTTGAACATCTAAAGAAGATAATTGATCTTGGTATAATACTATATTAGTTTTAGTTGTATTTATACACTCCAACAAGATTGCCACATCATTGTGTCCCACAAGAGGAAGAACAACAATATTTTGTAAAGCATCTCAAAGTATTGTATGGTACATGGGTGAATGTTGAATCAAGTCACAGAAGGATATCCTAGTAGGAGTAGGAAAAATTTGTTCAATAATATTATACTCCTTACCACATTTTTGTGAAGTACAAGGAGGGAGGAAGGAAAGGTTGAGAAGGGGGGAGAAATTTTGAATATTTCTAAATATTTTGAGTGTTATATGTGTGAGATATAAATTCATTGTAATCAAGTTGTTAAACACCTTTTAGCACAATCACTAGTACATTTTACGGTTGAATAACATATTGATGAATGTGGACGAAAATCTTAGGCTTCTTACTATCTAAAACATGGACTAAATTGACTTGTTTAGGTTCTTTTTTCTCAAAGGTTTCATTTTTGGAAGGCTAAGCACACTAGTATATTTGATCCTATTTTTTGACCTATATTTTCGATGAACTTGCCAAATGGTTTTTCTTAGTCAGAGTGTAAAAGGAAAACTTTGATTTGTTTTTAATCAATGCATGTGTTCATCAAAATTTATATGACCAGGATGGGTCATCGAAAGTTAGATGAACATGGGCATAACTTTAAAAAAAAGGTTTTATTTCATTTTATTATGTTGCATGACATAACAGAGTAGCGAAGAAGAGTTGAAGGAGGGAAGCAAAGAAGAGCTGAAGGAGGGCCAATGCTTTACATCATATAGTCTGTAGGTGGTTTTAAACACTTTGGAATGGAGATGGTTTTGTAGGTGGTTTATTCCATAGGACCTCCTTGTAAAATGTTCCCAGTTTTGTGGACATGAACACAATCCAATGGTTCTAGAGGGTCACCATGATCGATTTATTGAGGTCCCTGACCTTAATGTGGTCAATTTGCAGTGAAGTAATGAAGAATTCAACACTAATCCTAATGATCATGTTGTAGATGAAGTAACAAGAGAAGGTGGGCTCATTTTCTTTGTTGTCAAAATGGAAGAATAAGGTTCCCATTTTCTATTTTTATTTGTATTATTATCCTTAGTTATGGTTGTTTTAAATGTGACTTCTCTCATGTCTTTGACTTTGACTCTATTACATTTAGTCTTCTCAACTTTTAGCTTTCACGTTTTGTATAGTTTAATTGGGAAGTTAAATTTTGACTTGGTTTTATTTGGGACATTATGTTAAATCTAGTTTTAATTGAAAAAATGAGTAAGAAAGCTCCCATAATTTTTATGAAGACCTAAACAAATATTTGGATGGAAAGAGGCTCTCATTTTCAGTCCATGATGTAGAAGACATTTATGATATGTTATGGATAACCTAGTTAGGGTCAGAGATGCTAAAGTGCCAAAAATGGGATGGAACTTATTTGAATACTAATACATGAAAATAAATGCAAAGATTCCAATGAGGAGTGGATCAGTGCTTCACATGGAAAATCTCACACTACCAAATATATTTGTTAATGCAGATTTTAATAGATAATATCGCAAAGGTATAAACAAGATTTCTATAGAATACAAAATGATTTCTATATGATGTGTATGGGAGTTGAAATAAAAAATGAAATGAAGAAAACTAAATTTTATTATGCAAGGTATCTAGAGGACAAATTCCATGAGAGTTTTGGAAAGTACCCTATTGTCCTAACCTTGTACCTAATTTTTAGCCCCCAAAAAAGTGACTTTTGCAAAGAGACCTACCTCTAAACACCTCCCCCAAGTCTATAACCTTGGATAGTCTTATAAAATACATCCAATTAGAGGATTATCAATTTTATTTAGTCCTATGACCTTTTCAATTATCAAAGCCCTAATTAGGCCTCCACAAACCTCAAATCCTAGGGCTTTGTCAATCTCACTCCAAAAAATCCTTTAGTGACCCAATCGGTGGTCAATACACCATGTATTTGACATATGTAGATGGATTCCAAAATAAAATAGGGTCCTTTTTAAGGCATTTGGGCTACTGGAGTACCCATGCCACAACTTTCACTCACCTTCAACCCTGCAACCTACATGTTTTAGTGATCACCCTACAATCCAATGGTTATTCTTGCATTGGGAAGGTTAGATTAATATAATACAATGTTAGGATTCATCCCCTAATCAAAAACAACACACTATTGGGATGAATCTTAATTGATGATTCAAAGCAACGACAAAAATACTAAACTATCATGAGACAGTTAGACTTGAAGATACCAAATTCAATACAAATGTCTTGAAATTAACTCAACCAATTTATTAAAACATTCAAAAATGGAGTTAAAATACTTTAGAAAAAATGAGACTTATTTTTCCTTGATGCATTCTTCTTGTTGTGGGTGTTGAGACCATGTTTAGCTTGCAAATGGTTTTCTAGGAGTGCTTTAAGAAATTTTGGGTTAACATCCTTAGTGCTATCTTGTGTGTTCCTTAGAAGACTTTTAATCACAATAGCTGAGTTGAAGAATTTTCCTAACAAGTAGTTAAAAATATGTTACACTTTACCACTATTCTTGTTTTCAAAGCTCTCTCTCATGATATTTTCTTGATACTATCCTCATGATATTTTCTTGATACTAAGCTCACTTTGAGAATGCATAAGTTGAAGCCTATTGATTATTATGGGAAGATGACTTGAGGATGTGTTCAATGCATATAAAATAACATGTATTTAAATTTCCAGCCCTCCATAATTAGTTTAGACATATTTTTCATGAACCTACTTTAGGGGGCTTACCTAATTCTGCACTGTGCACCTAATCAAAAAATTTGAAATGACCTACTTTATGGACCTAGTTTTCATGCCCCGTTGATGAAAATTGCAATCTAATTATTCCCCTTAATTATAAACATGAAAAATACCCATTTTGTGTATTTTAAGACCCTAGTGAGTTCATTTGACCAGTTTACCAACCAATTCCAAATCCCATTTATTCAGTTTTACTGATTGTGAAATGAAAAAGTTACTGAAAGGACAACTATGTGGGCTCATAAAAATTAACCAGATGACATTAGAAAAAGTTGGTTATATTATTGTAAATTGACTGTATGTGATTAATTTTATCCTAGGTTAGTTGGATTCATCTAAAGATTTATAAGGTCTATAATGGATGTAAAATGGCCAATGGATCCAATGAAATGATGTAAAAGTACCTAAAGTGCTAAAAGATGGAATTTGCCTATATTAGAAAAATAAGCCTATAAGGCTCATGTGGGGTTATAGGTTAGTTTGGATTAAAAGGCTTGTCTTTAAACCTATTATAAGTCATTAGATTTGGTATTAGAGTCATTTTGTTGAATTGATAACATAGGTTGTCAACTTGACAACACATTTTACTCATATATTGGTTATAACAGTCAATTTTGTGACTGTTTGGGGACAGTCTGGAGTTAGGTACAGTAAGTTTTGGGGGAGTTAGGAGTTTATTTGTATTAAGATCCATGTGAGTGGAAGAATAGAATTAGGGTGGGATGTGTAAGGGACCAAATTTGAAATGATTTCAATCAATAAATAAAAATCATCCTTGCAACAGTACATCTCATCCCGTGGGTACAATCACTACAATAATGAATTAAATTTCTTATGGAAACATGTTCTTGAGTGAATAGTGATGTAATATCATTGCCTTGTGTTTTACTTACACATTTGTGGAATCATTTTAGTGTCATGATTTATTTTAAGGAAGATTAATTGACTGGTGTTGGAACAGTGACTGAGTTGGGGTCACATTCAACATTTGGGATTGTAGTCTCCTAAAGAGGATTGACTCTCCCACCTTTTGTGACCAATGTAATTGGTGGGAGATGTCAAATGTAATATATCCTTGTATTATAGTTTTATTGTGTAGAGATATGTGAAGGGGAAGCATTTGAAAGCCACATAAAGGTGGTAGTTTTTTTATTGAAGGAGGCCAGTC
Organism: Chamaecyparis obtusa; assembly: GCA_027943335.1. Classification (NCBI taxonomy): domain Eukaryota; kingdom Viridiplantae; phylum Streptophyta; class Pinopsida; order Cupressales; family Cupressaceae; genus Chamaecyparis; species Chamaecyparis obtusa. The sequence continues at coordinate 865,508 of BSBK01000050.1, forward strand.
TTGCACCGGTCATTATGGGAGTGAATGCACTTAAGGGTGGAGATGTTTGGTGATGAAACATGGATGTTCATATCCAATATGGTGTGTTAGAACCATTGGATCAATCTAAATAGGGTTGTGGAGGTCTTTTTGAATAGACCCTAGGTAGGTGACCCTAGAAATAAAGGTTTGATGAATGGGAGCATAAATGAGAGCGTCTAATCAAACCAAGTTGAAAATATATTGTTTTATACCATTTTCCAAGATTGTTTAGGGGTATTGAGTCCAGGAAGTAAGGGGGAGAGTGCATCCTTGAGAGGATGTTTGATGTCAAGAGAAGTTGGGATAAGAGGTTAGAAGAAGTGAACTTGTTCAAAATGTTAGGTGTGTTGGTTGTCTAAAGTCAGAGCACTCTATTTGACTCTTGAGTTGAGACTAACTCCTTGAGTAGATTCCAAGATGCTTGTAGAATCCTCAAGTTGAGTTGGGTTCCTTAAGGTGATAGTATGTGGCTTTGCATCAATGGTGAAGTCTTAAAAACTTGAAAATCTTGTGTTTTTAAACCTTATTAAGGACTTTTTCTTGGTTGGGAGGAAGGGGAGTGAACATATTTATGAGTTGCTTTGTTATTTGGATGGAATTAGAACTAGTTTGTGGTTGCTAGGGTATTGGATCTGATAGATGGTCCAAAAGAGTGTACCTTGATATTAGAGTAGGATTTAGGGTATCTAAAAGGGTATCTAAATGGATTAATATTTCCTTGAGTTGTTTGGGAAGATTAGGAGAAAAAGGTATATTTTTTACTAGTGAAGGCTACTAGCCTAAAGGGCTATTGAAGTGAGTTGTGTGGAGGATCAGTAGACCAAACTTGGTGGGTTTGTAAAACATGGAATATGAACCATGTTAAGGTTTTCTAAAGATTTATAACAAAGGTGGAAATCCTATTTGAAAATTTGATGACTTGGAGGCTCTAGGTGCATTTGGCGAAACCTAGATAGTGGGTTGGTGAAACATGGAATATAAACCATGTTAAGGTGTTGTAAGGAATTATAACAAAGGTGAAAATCCTACTTGAATATTTGATGACTTGGAGGCTCTAGGTACATTTGGGGAAGCCTAGATTTGTGAGAGGTGATGAACATGCAGATTTGCCTAAGAACTACTAGGAGCTTACCCAACAACACATGTAATATTGTGAAAATTATCACAAGTCCATTTGTTGTTGGGTCAAGATCCTAGTATTTCTTAGTGAAATCTGCATGTTTTTCACCTGTGTATATACCTTATCTAATCAACTCTTATATGCACAGGTGATGAACATTCAAATTTGCCTAAGCAGTACTGGGAGCTTACCCTGCAACACATGTATTATTGTGAAAATCATCACAAGTCCATTTGTTGTGGGGTTTCACTCCCAGTATTGCATGGTGAAATCTTCATATTTTTCACCTATGCATATACCTTATCTAATCAATCTCTTATATGCACAAGTGATGAACATTCAGATTTGCCTAAGCAGTACTAGGAGATTACCCTACAACACATGTACTATTGTGAAAATCATCACAAGTCCATTTGTTGCAGGGTCTAGCTCCTAATAATGCTTGGTCAAATCTTTATGTTTTTCACCTGTGCATATACCTTCTCTAGTCAACTCTTATATGCATAGGTGAAGGTTGATCAACTCCAATATCCTATTTGTATCTATATGTTATCAAAGAAGTTCCATTGAGAATCTTGTCTACTTGAGACAGTTCAATTGAGAAATTGTGTGATTAGAGAATGTATATGCATTGGTGATTAACATGTCTAAATAGAATACTTTGTGCCTAACATACTTAAATGAAATAAACCAAGAATTACCAAATGATGAATGCTCAATTGTTGTAATGGAAATGCATCAGAACTGTCCATTACTAGAACTTGATTTTCTATAGTCTTAATGATTTTTCTATAGTCCTAATGATTTTTCTTATTTCTTGTCTTTTGTCCCTTTTTTATTTCCTATGTATGTGCTTGGTGATAGGTTTTGAACATTGTTGACAAATCATGTTTCTTTTTTTGATTATTTGATTGATCCTCTCACCTTTCCTTACTTTGTAAATTATATTGATCCAATCAAGTTTTGTAGTGTTTTTTATTAGGTTTCATGTTTTTGATTGTGGGGTTCCACATTTTTTGTTGCTCTTGATAAATTAGGTCTTGAATTTGACTTTTCCCATGTCCGCATTTGTGCCAATTATGGAGTTCACCTTCTTTTGATGGTATATTTCATTCACTCTATGTGGAATAATATTTTGTTTACTTTTTTTATTTTAGCTTGATATTTCATTCATTTTTCATATACAAAGAGACTACACATGCTAATAAAAAAATGATCTATTTGATTTAGGTTTAATTTTCATGATTGTAAATAGTTAATATTTATGATAGTACTCCTTGGTGTATTCCATTTAAAAATAATCAAGGTTCTATGGCCATGATAATGTTCCTTTCTATTGACAAAATTAGAGTTGATAAAATGGTTGTTCAATGTATGTATCTACAAGTTGTAAAAAAATCATCCTTCTTCCACCAACATTCTAGTCAATGTAAAAGTAACGAGTCATTCCAATCAAGAAAGACCATGTCTGACAATATCAACCCAGAACAAAATAAGGAGACAATTGCGAGATTGTGATCTAACTTTAAAAGAAAAGGTGATGGAAAATGTTATTGTCCCAGAAAAATTTACAAGGGCTTAAAGACTCGAAGATATCTAATCAAAACAACTAAGGAACATTGTAGGCAGCATGGTCACATTGAAGGGGGAAACAAATTTCATCCATTGGTATGTATTTAAATATATTATTTTAATAATCTATATACATAAGACATGAATTGATGATGACATCATGGTCATGGTTAATTTAAGGTCATCATTTTGATATAGGTCAACCACCCTTGGTTTCATGTTATGGACCATGACAATCCAGAAAATGTGGATTTCCAAATGAGGGATCATGGAGGTGTGAATATCGAAGTAGAAGGTAATAATCCCATGGAAGAAGATCATGATGATCAAGATTATCATGATGATCAAGATGATGATAATGATGATGACATTGATATACCTATACTTGATAAGGCATATGAGCCCCTATACAAAGGCTCCCAAACAACTCTTCTTTCTGTCGTATTGTTGGTGGTGAACTTGAAGGTTATGAATGGTTTATCCAATGTAGCAATCACACATATGTTAAGGTATGTCATATTTTTTCATTTTTTTAGTCGTAATTTCTTTATAGTTAACAAAGGGTGAGTCATGTACCAATTAATATTCTTTATATTAACAAATTATATTTTTGGTCATAGGTTGATAGGTGAGTGTTTTTTACCACCATCAAACATTCTACCTCATTTGTACCGAGAATTATATGCCATTACAAAATATTTTTGAATGAAGTATCAAACAATACATGCATGTCTGAATGATCATATTACATATCATAAATAGCATGAATTTGCAACTGAATGCCTTGATTGTCATATTAGTAGATATCGATCAAATCAAATAACAAAAAAGGTGCCTCACAAGGTTCTTCGGTATATTCCCATTATTCCACATCTACAATGATTATTCAGGTGCAATAGCTTGGCACAATTTATGGATTACCATGCATGCAATAGAAGTCAAGATGACATTATGCAAATGCCTGCATATGGTTTTGCATTTAAGGAAATAGAGGAAATGTGACCACACTTCAAAGAATAACCTCATAATCTCAAGCTTTCATTGGCAGCGGATGATGTCAATCCATTTGGAGATATGAGATATGTTTACTCAGTGTGGCTTATTTTTGTTATCAACAATAACATTCCTCCTTAGATGTCCATAAAGAGGGAGCACATAATGTTGGCAATAATTGTTCCAAGTATTTTTTCATTTAATAATCATCTAAATTAATTTATTTTAAATAATCCATCAAAATGGTCATAATAATTATGTAATGTTTTTGTTCATTCAACTAAGTAAGTACCAAGTTAAAGATATGAATATATATATTGAGCCTTGTATTGATGATTTGATGGTGTTATAGAATAGGGTCACTGTGTATGACATCTCTAGACTGATAGGACAAAGACAATTTCAATTCCATACAATTATTGTATGGACAAAACATGATTCCCCTAGGCTAACACATTTTTGTGGTATGTTCTCTTCTTAACACCTCTTTTTTGGTATGTTATAGTGCTAACACAAAATTAACATATTTAATCCAAATATACACAATCTTTTAGATCTTTTGAAAAAGGGAAAATTTGCATATCCAGTTTGTGGTCCAAAAATGAAATCTCATCATTCAGAAAGTTTAGGAAAGAAGGTGTTCAATGAGTATAGACACTTTCTCCACAAAAATCATAAGTACCGAATTACTGAAAAACATCTTTTCAATGAGAAAGAAGAGACTACATCAAAGCTATGGAGAATGACACCTCGCCTATGGAAGTTGGAATACAATAAAATAAATCATCGAGGTAATGTCATTCCATCTTATGGTTTTGGTTTGAAATTTATATTTTGATATTGCTTTTTGTTTACTAATGATGTAATTGATGCTCGTGAAGGTCATCAAGGCATTAATGATCAACTTCCAAAAGGACTAAAAAGTTATCCTACACAATTTAGTAGGTTGTCGTACTATGAGAAACTCTCAATCATGCATTTGTTTGATGCTATGCATATTGAAAAGAATGTAACGGAGACATTGTAAAAAATATTGGATGGAAGGTGTGACAAAGACAAAATTGTCAAAATTTGTAGTGACATTGAAGAATCCAACCATGCAATGAAAATGGCATTCGATCAAATAACAATGGAGACCATATTGATATAACTGCCCTCACTTGGTTATTGTCGAAGCAGCAGAGCAATGCTATAAAAGAATTCATAAAAAAGATATTATTTCCCACAAGATTTGTTGCGAACATAAACAATATCATATCAAAGAAAAGTGAATTTGGACCAGGGATGAAAACACATGATTGACATACATTTATTACATAAATTCATGTTATTTTTTATTCACTATATATTTGTATACTGCATGTAGTTTTCATTATATTATTTTATAAAATATTGATAAGATCATGTTATAATTATTTTAGTGTGTTCTACCTCTATCTCTCTCACACCACTTCGACAACAGTGTCAAACAACTTATATATGATCTTGTAAAATACATGAGGTGGTTATCATCAAAATAAATCAATGAAGAAGATATAAAATATTGGAAGAGAAAAATTCCTCATCTTATGTGTGAAATGCAAAAGTTTCTACCTTCAACTTTTTTCAATGCACAAGAACAGTACCTCATACATCAAGTTGAGGAGATTGAATTGTGTGGACCTGTAAAAACTAGGTCAATGTGGATGGTTGAGAGGCACTTGAAATTTTTGAAAGGCTTGGCTCGAGAGAGAGTACATTCTGAGGGTTCTATGGTGGAGGGATATATGGCATACCAGACCATGGTGTACATTAGTGAATATCTTCCTAAGTTTACAATAAAGATCCATGTAGATCATATTTGGGATCCCAACTCCATTAACAAATTTGAAGGGGAGTACTTGACGGGGAAAGGTAGATTGACGAAAGTGAGAGGTAATTATAAGATGATATTGTAGTTAATTAATTCTTATAAATCTTCAATATGTTATTTGTAATTGGTCTTTTTCTTATACAGTTGGTCGAGAGTGGGATGAAATACATTTGTATATTACAAAAAAATTTGATTGGATGACGGTATGGATTGAACGATATCAACAAAATGGTTACTCATTAACATGGGAAGGTGATGCTTCATTGGTTAGAGAAGCTCATTGTAATGGAGATTCCAATGTTACGCCAATGGTAATTGATCTAGCATATGGTTTAAGAGGTAGAGATGTATGTAAAAATTTATTAATGATCATAACCCATATGTTTCATATCAACTCACGATACAAATAATTTTCACACACTTGAAAAATTGTAGGTCAAGCACCACAAAGCTATGTACTATCATGGTCATAAATTTTGCATAAAAAATTTGGATGACATGAAAAAAATTTGTGATTCTGGGATAACTGCAGTCTTCAAGGTCACTAATATATCATCTAGAAATAACATACATCCTCAACAATCTCAAAATCGATACTATGGCATCTTGGATGATAAACTTTAGTGTGACTTTAACTCCTTCAGATTAGTTCTATTTGTTGTCAAATGGTATAGGCTACGACTGAATCAAAATAATCTTGATATAACTATTATTCAACATGAAAATGGATTTACAATGATTAATACAAGGTTGTTTGAGCCAGTTGGAGATGAGCCCTATGTTCTTCCAAGCCAATGTGAGCAAGTGTTTTACTTAGAGGTTCCACATAAACCGGGTTGGTCATTTGTTGTTAGACATGATCTAAGAGGAAGGTCGGTAAAGTATAATGTGATGGAAGAAGAAGATACTGAAGATGATGAAGAAGAAGATGGTGGTGGTGGTGGTGGTGGTGATGATGATGATGATGATGATGACGATGATGATGATGATGATGATGATGATGATGATGATAATGATGATGATGATGGATGAAGAAGATGATCAATGACATGATTGAAATGTACAAGGTATGTGATTTAATTATTTATATATATTTATATTGATTAGTATATATATTTAATATTGATTTATTGATTTTAATTCTAATGATTACATATTTATATATTTATATTCAACTCTAATGGCATGGTAAAATTAATTTATTGTGTTCTATTCTCATGATTACAACATATGTGATTTATGATTACCAATGTATTGCTTATGATTCTCAATTAATTGTTGTTGATACATGTATATTTTTTTTTTGATTGTCACCCTTTCTAGAAACGGGCAATTGACTACACACATTGTCACTCCTATTGACGATCTTGCATTCCATATATAAGGTAAAGGTAATTTTTTCATGTTTACAATCTTGCATATTGTTCATGTTGTCTTCTACATAATTTGTAGCATACGTATCATGTAATTTTTAGCTAACTTAAGATAAATGATTCACATATGCAGGAAATTTAACCCCTTTGACGAGGATCCTACACAGTGACATGGATCAGCAGGTATAATTCAATACGCCCTATATATACAATACATAATTGATATATATTTTTTATTTCATTGTTTACTAATAAATAGACATAATTTACATAAATATTAGATCATATATAAATGTATTATATAATTCAATATATACTCCCATTATTCCTAATATTAATATAACAAATATATATATATATAGAATTTTGATTATCAATTATAATATCTTAAGAACATAAACACAAAGAGAATGACTTTATGTACCTTTTTTTAAAGTAAGGTTATTTCAACTTATTTAACTTGAATACTTTCCCCGTGGGATGACCTTTTGTCCTTATTCTCAATGTTTGTAACCTTAGTCAATAAAATTATTAATTTTCTTATATTCTTCTTGTTTATCACTGAGCATATATTGTGATTGCCTTTTACAATGACTATCTCATCTCCTTGTCACTGACTTAATACAAATGCTCCCATACTTCACCGACCCCTTATTATTTAATTATTATTAAAATTCTATTTGAAGCGGGGACATGACAATATCTCATTTGATGGATTGCACGAACCACCAAATAGGTACTTGTCAGATCTATCTTCCTCAAATGAGGGAAATGTAGGAATGGTAGATGAAAGTTCAACATGTAGTATGGCTAAAATAGACAGATCAACTAGAGGTCAAAAGATTAGAAAAAAAATCAATAAACGCATGCAATTTTTCCTTGCTCAAGGGGGGTCATGTTCTTATGATGATGAGACCAAAGGAGACATCAAGGTGCTCTTTTGGTACACAAATCTTCAGAAAGAATGGTACCCAATGAGCTACCTCCAATTAACACCAATTTTTGTGTTAACGAGAGGATATAATATCGCATAGCTCCATCCTCATTACATGGTTTGGGCCTATTTTCCATGGACGGGATAAAGGTATGTTACAAAAAAAATTTTGAATTGGAGTATGTCAGACCTTGTTATAATTACAATGACTAGATGCGGATTGTTCAATATAAAAAAAGTATGTGTAGGTATGCACTGTCAGCAAATTATATACAATGGAAAGAAAATGATCAAAGTAAAAGATTTTCTATGTACATTGTTGAGAGACAAAAAGAAATAGGGAATATTGTGGGTTTTGTAAATAGTACATGACCTGGGTTAACTAATAAGAAACCCAATTGCATATTTGAGGCACGTGAGGGGAATCATGTTTTTGTATGTGCAATAAAATCAATAAGCGTAGGGAAATAACTGCTAATAGATTACCATTTAAATCACATAGATACAAACAAAGTTACTATCATGGGGGTGGTAAGTACTATATACCATGTAAACTAACCTCAAGTTTATGACTCCAATATACCATTTTTTTAATAAGTTTTTTTTGCTAAGTCTATTGCTTTCAGTTTGCTGAAGTTTTTATATTTAATCTTTGTCATAGGATGACATGGATCCCCCACATGATAGAGGTCATGGGGATGCTCCTCCCACCCATTCTTCATCAATGGTAAACCTTATTATAATTTAAAAATTAGATAGTTGAAAAATGTTATATTATTATGTTATTTTATTTAGGGTTTTGGAGTTATTCTGATAGTTTTATTGATATTCCTATCACAAATTAATGTTTAGGATAGCAGAAAAGAACCTACAACAACAAAGGTAATAGTAATAGATACAGATGAGGATATCCCTAAACCTATAAATATGGTGAAGAAAAAACTTAAAAAAGTCAGTGCAAAAATTATTAGCATTTTGGATGATGCAAATCCAATCGAAGAGATGTTAAAGAGGAAAGATGAATTTCTATCACAAGCACATCGTTATGAAGTAAGCAGTAATGAATCTTTATTTATAACAAAAGATCAATAAAGGTTTATATTTTATACTCTTTTATGTCACGAACTAAAATATGTATGTGTTCTTGTTACGGGATTTTTTGTTTGCTCAAGTACTTGGTCATGAACATCACAGTGAAGCTGGTACTAGCAAAACTTCGGCCACCTCTAGTAAATTAATCCTTAAGTTAACAAGTTACAAGGAATTTTTTCTTTGGAACATTAAAAAACTTCATTGGATTTACTGATTAGAAGTGTATGTTTTTCATTGGACTTACTGATACCATATATACAACTATAGGAAAGGATACAGTTACAACTAATTCAAAATTTCTAAGAAAATCTTAACTCAAACTTTATTGAAAGCTACTCTTACTTTTATTATTTCAAAATGTCTTTGCTAACAATGTATTTTTTAGGTCATCAAGTGTAGGTGACTCCTCCTAGAAGGTTGACCGACCATCTGAGATTGTCGAGTGCAATGTTGGCAACAAGGAGTATGCAAACATCAATGCCTTCATGGTCTATGTTGGTAAATCCTTGTTTTGCTATATTTAGTTTTGCATTAATTATGATTTGATAATTTGTACTTTAATCTTGGGTGCATCTCATAGTGGATTAATTTTGTGCAGTAGGAGATACATCAGTAGCTGCTATGCCAGATATAGATCAGAGTACCTGTATTGATGATAATTTACCATTTTTTCCTGGATCTACCCACGTTTCTAAAACGGGAGTTATGTAGACGTCATTATTGATGGATGATAAAGAATTGATGCTTTTAAAATATCTTAAGCTTCCAGGTACTTTAAAATTATTATTATTTATAATTTAATTATAATTTACTTATTCATATCAAGTTTTGGGTTGATAATCCCATGACATTTTTGTAGGAAATGATTTTTTTTATAAGATGCTTTATGACTTGACATTGAAGATATTCAGGCCCACCATACGTACAAGGTGGAACATCATAAGTGATCTAATCCTATCCCACTATTTTTATTTCATATCATTAATTGCTACAATATTTTTCCTTTCATTCAGGCCTTTTCTTTTACTAGATTCAAGGTGTTGGTAGTCTTTCCAGTTTCGGTGTTTTGTCTTTCTAAATTTTGGATTTTTGATCTTTGTCCCTATTTTTTGGAGTCCAAGTTCCAATTTTTCTAGCCCCAAGAGCTCTAAATTTTATTTAAAGTGAAAAACCCTAGGTTTCAGGTCTCATTGCCTTAGAAAATCCAAGAAACCCTAAAAATGCTCACCCAAGTCTATTTGGTCGTTACCTTTTTCAATGAATTAAAATATCTTTTAAAGCATGTGTGCTTTTGTCTCCCCGATTAGTTGCTTAATCTCCCAAATAATTTGGTATATTCCTTTTTATTAGCGATTACTCGAAACCTCTTGTCACATGATCTCCTTAGGATGAAGGAATATTCCCTATTCTTAAATGACTCAATGGTTCCCTTTAGTCACCAGGTCTCTGGATCACTATTGTGAGATCTAGCGACTACTATGATAAATATTTGTAGGATTACTATAGTCTCTTTATCTCCAGATCAAATGTCTTCAGTCAAGTGATCTCTGAAAGAAGTAAGAAATTGATATAATATTCAGCAATATTGAGATCTACAGTTGGTCGTTGAATCTCCAAGTGTGAAGTAGCGGTATGTTATACTGGTCGCCGGATCTTAAGGTTTGTTAGTGGTTATTTCTTTTATTCTGTGACTTGGTGATTTCATTAGTCATGCATTCTCATCATCCTGGTGGTTATATCTCTAGCGGTTAACGATTCAGTGACATGGTTATCTCTGAGTCTCCCAATGAAGCAGTTAAGTTACAAAAGCTGTAGTGGCTTAGTGAGGACCATTGGATCAAGTTCTAATTAGTGGTTGATGTTTATTCTCATTACTTGACTGAGGTTAAGTGATTTTTCTGGCAACTTAGAGAATAAGGGTGTTCACGCAATCTCTAGTCTTAACCATGGTAAAGAGAAATATTGGGCAATAAAGAGAAGTCTTCAATCGCAAAGACACCAAATAAGGATGAGTTAAGAATGGAGTTTTCAAAGTAGTTTTTGATCGTTGATTTAAAATTGATCGAGCGATGGTCATGTAATCTCAAAATTGAGCCAAAGATTAAAAAATGGTTCAGCAACTTTGAGATTTTCTTTTTCACTTAATCTCTGAGTGAAACTCAAGTTAAGAAAATGTTCCAGCGATAAAGAAATTATCTTCAGTCGTGTAATCGCCAAGAGGTCTAGAGTTAAAGTGTTGACCAAAGTCAAAAGATTAAAGAAAATATGAGTTTTCGTTTGCCAGATTTTGTGACATGTCTCTTTATGATTGGTTGACAAAATTTGAAAAATATAAACAGGAAAGCTAGCTTGACTATAGTCGTCAGATCTCTAGAAGAGATAAATTGATGTTTTCATGTCTTCAGTCACTGAATCTCCAGATAGTTAAGTCAGAAGGTCTCAAGAAGAAGTTTTAAAATTCAACCGGCTTCAGCGACTAAGAGATACACTATTATCGCCAGATCTTATGATGGCCCTCTTTCGCCAGGTCTCAAGATAAATTCAAAGAGGAAATATTTTACAGTGACTATAGTCACCAAGTTGCAGGATGGAAAATATAAGAAGGCTTATGTCACCTGGTCTCTAGATAAATTTAAAAGGGTTCAAATTATTCAGTGACTATGATATCTGACTATAGTTGCTAGATCTCAAGAAGTAAATTCATTTAGTGACTATGGTTTTCTTCAGTCACCAGATCTCTAAAAGTATAAAGGAGGTGCCAAATCTTTTTAGTGATTATGAGAACGTGTTGTAGTCGCTAGATTGCCAGAGGTTAAAATTTGATTACTTGTCATTTTCTTAGCTTACGGCTAGAGAATTGAGTTCTGAGCATGCCAAGTAATGGTGGAAGTGAAATATTGTTCAGCTTTTCGATCTCTAATAGATTTTTGCATTCAATTCTAATGAATAAATACATTTGTTCATCACTCATTTCAAATTACCAAGCATTTAGAAGACCAAAGTGATAAAATTTCTCAGAGAAATTGCAAAGTTTAGAATGTCCAGAATTTGTAGAAGTATTTCAAATTGTAGACAAAATGAGAAAACCATCAGTCAATGGGGCCTCTACCAGCAAAGGAGGAAAAGAGAAAGTTAAGGAGAGTTTTTCAAATGAATTCCTCACTTTGCTACTGGGATCATCACATAATAAGAAGGTTAGTGATGAATGTTTCATAGATGAGCTTGCTTATTGTAGAGATGCTAGGACACCAGATGTCACCAGAATGTGCTTATTTAAATACTTTTATATGAATGTTGAGAGTCTAGTCCCTATCTCAAACCCTTGGATGTCTAGCTAATGAAAATTGATATTTCCTGAGGTCTTCTTTGATTTAGATGTCTTAATTGTCTTATCCCATAGTTGTAAACCTCTATCTAGAACAATTAGGAAAGCTTATGGTTCTCCTCTAGTCACTCTTGATCGTAGTTCATTTATAAGGGCTTTCAGTATCCAAGTCCCTATGGCTACTGAAATTAACTTACAGGCCTTGGCCAATAGGTATACTAGGGAAGTTGTTGTGGTAGAAAAAGAAGTTCAAACTCATGTGCCATGAGAAAATAGAAATTATATCATGCCAATTGCTGGATCAACAGCCCCATTTTTCTATAAGGATCTCAAATTCTACATGAAATATATTGCATACGAATTATGCAAAGTTCTAGGGATAGATGGTGGGGAGAGAATCACCACAGACCTACTAATGATGGTTTTGGATTCCCAGAGTCTTCATGTGGCAAGGGGATATGACTATATAGGTTTTATAATAGAAAGAATGCATGAGGGTTTACTAGCTATGAACAACCACATGTCTGGTTCTGGTTCTACACTGAGATTCATGCATTATTCTCTACTGATGCATCTTATTTTATATTTCAATTATAACATCATGAACATGGATAGCCTAGAGCCACAGATGATGTATAATAGGCAACAAAACCCGGTGCAATTTTGGTTAAGGTCTTGGAGTCCTTCTTCCATAATGAGTGACTTTTGTGTTTTTGAAAATTGGATAGTTTGGCCTATCCTCCTTAGCTTAGGGCTTAATATTTCAAGGCTATCTACTAAAGTTTTGCAGATAGTGAGGCCTCAAAAATTTGTTGACAAGTGGAATAAGGTACATAATTGGGGAGATATATATTATGAAAAGGGGTATACTATGATCAGAGTATACAGATGCCCTTAGCCCCCTCACATACTACCATTCTTTGTTCCACCGAGGGTGGAATTTTTGGAATTCATTTGGCAACTAATGCTAACTAAGAAAGAGCATTTAGCTTCCCACAGAAAGGGAACTTTTACTCCTAGGCACTTCATAGTGCATAGTATCACAATAGGCAAGAATGCCTTCAGCAAGGTTGATGAGTGGCTAGGGAAATTCAAGATGCATGTTGCCTCACATAGGTATGTGGATATAGAAGGATTCATGGTTGCTACCAGGAAATATTACATGCCCAACATTTCATTCAATAAAAGACATGAGGAGTACCCTGAAGAGGATGTATTGAGAAATATAATAGAAGATGAAGAGGTGACAAGAAGAGTTGATCAAATACATGAATTGTATGCTATGGAGAAGTGAGTGAAACAAAAGGGATAGGCATTTAGTGGTTTCTTCCCTACATTGCCTTATCTTTAAATACTTGAACAAATGATGTCTCAATTTAACACCTTGATGAGAGGTTTTGAAGATCAAATTGATGAGACTGATAGGAAGAAGGATGTCCACTCTGAATCTAAAGGTGATGAGGATAGTGATGGTGGCTTCTCTTTGCATAGAATCCCCCCCTTGGAATAGATAATGACTAAAAGGCATCAAGTTGGGGAAAATATTGTTGATCTAGTAGAGCTTCATAGTTCTCAAGATACAAGTGAGCCACCTACAAAGAAGCAGAAATTATTGGTTGGTGAATCTTCTCAGGTGAAGAGAAATGATAAAATAGGAGCCCTCTTCCCTAGAACTAGTGTCCATCATCAGTAGTTAAGAAATAAAATGAGAGAAGAGAAGAGAAAACAAAAGCTTGAAACTGAAGATGTTGAGTTGTCCTTGGCTCTATGCCAAGATGAGAGAATGATTGAACAAGATGCCTTCTTGAAGGATGATAGTTTCATAGAGTCAGAGGAATTCAAGAACTTCTTGATTTGGCACAAAAAACAATAGGTTACATCTAGTGTGCAAATCGTTGAAGAGGTTCAAGTTCTAGAGGAGGCAGTGCAACAATTAAGAGAATATGACCCTGAAGCTGAAAAACTCACCCCAGATGAGGCTAGACAACTAGTGAAAAAGAGAAATATGCTACTTGTGCCTAGGTGGAACTTGTATTCAAACTTCATTATTGATCAAATCAAAAGGCAAGAAGACATAACTTTGTCTTCAAAAACCCCAGTGGGGGATATCATTAGAGGATTTGGGTACACCCCAAAAAATCAAGCATTAGCTCTGTGGAGTCTTTATCCTAAGGATAAAAAGCCTTCAATTTTGAATGTGAAGGAGCAAATGGATGGAGATAAGATTGTGTGGTCCATCCACAACATAGCATACCTTGAGATTTCCCAAGTGTTAACCCATTTTTCCAGACTAAATGAGGATAAGAAAAAACAATTGTCTAAGAGATATGGTTCCATGCTAGAGGACTATAGTGCATTGTTTAAGGATAGAGATATCTGGATAATGAAGGAGAGGGTATTGGAGAAGTCTATGGAAGACTTAGAGAAACAATTGATGAATACTCCTGTAGCTGCCCCTACACCACCCCAACAACCATAATTAATAGAGTGGAGGTATGAGTGAAGAAGAAGTTGTTGTGGAGATAAAGAAAATAAATGAGGAAAAAAATGAGGCCATCCTACAGGCCTTATTAAAGATCTTGCAACACAGAATTGACATGCTGAAAGATAAATCTGATTTGATTTTCAATTCTTACAGTAAGTTGCCAGAATTGCAGGTAGAAGTAAATGGTTATGTAACAATTTTGAATAGCTATTATGCAACTTGGTCTATCAGGGTACCACTTTTTGAAAGATTGGCGGTTGTTCAATCTTTAAGAAATGATATTCTAGAAGTTGTTCTACAAGTGGGAGAAGAAATAAATAGGGTTAAGGCCATATTGCCACTTTTTAAGGGAAAGGAAAATCAAATTGAGGCTAAGATAGCCATGCTTAGCTCCAATTCCAACAAGTTTATCCCTCCTATTAAGGATGCAGATGGAGCCATATAGAGCCTTGATCGGTGGAGATTAGACTTTGATCTCATATTGCCTAGAAAAGAGGCATTTTTAGATGAAAGTAACGAAGTAGATGTGGAGAGATTCAATAAAACTCTGGATGAAGCTATAAAGGCAAAGGTTGAGCTTACCAAATTTGTAATAGATTTCAAAGCAATAATAGATGCTAGATGGGAGTGACAGAAAGCACAACTACAACATACTCAAAACTATAAATGGCCAATAGAGGAAGAGGTCATTGCATGGGATGAGCTCACAAAGCCCAAGAAGATAAAATCCACTGCAGTTGACTTTGATATCTTGGATGATGAATAGAAAGGACACTTGGAAGACCTAACACCTAATCTCAGAGCATAGGGATGATAAGCTATCATTTAAGAATGGTTTAGGTTAGCCTAAAATGGCAGTCACCATATCTCATTAAAACTTAAGAAGCTATCATGAATACTTGCAGACAAAGGTGTCAATAATTAGTGATCCAGGGTGCAGAACAAACTAAGATAATTTTTTCTTTCCACTACCTAAGGACTTATTGTATCTTGTCTTTTATGCTCTTTAGGGTTAGGGTTTCAACCATCTGAAGCTTGTTGCATTCCCATTAATAAGGGAATTCCAAGATGGTTGAACCATATATAAATAGAGTTGTAATCTTTTTTTTTTGTGGGGGGATCAAAGATAATAGAAAAAACCAAGTACAATTGCTACAAAATAGACTTCTGAACTTTGTGTCTAAATTTCTAAGCATGAGTTTTCTTATGTAAATTGCAAGTCTTCTTTAATATAAATATACTACAATTTTTATCTCTTGTTTTTATTGTCTCTCTATTTTTGTATTTACTCTTTTATGTTTTATGTGTAAGGCATTTAAAATATACTGGTTGTTAAGAAACTTCTGTAATTAATTATGAGTTTCTCTCAAGGAGAGAATTAAAACCCTTGTCATCAATTTCAAGGAGTAAATATATCTGTAGGGATATTGATAGTAATAATATTAGATTGACAAAATAGTTTGTAAGGTATCCCATTCGGATTGCAGATTGTATCTAAGGCATACTGTCATATTTCTTTAAATAGACTTGTGGATTTGCATTCAGGACTCTTTTGCCCTTTGGATTTAGGCACTAGTTTGAAGTGTGTTTTTCTTAGAAGTTGTCTTTTGCAATCCTTAGAAGAATCAAAATTCATTTCATTACCAGTACTTTTATTTTCAAGAATTGTGTTTATACATTGATAGGGTTGTGTCTAAATGGTATAGTACACATTTAGTGATTCCTTAAAGAAAGAATCAAGAGGTTATCCTTCCTTGAGTTGAACTTAGAAAAAGAAGAAGGATGAATGTCCTTATGCCACTGTTTCATGCTATTACAATTATAATTTCTATTATAGTACTCTGTATTAGGATAATTTGGGCTGTCTGTAGAGTAATAATGTCTTATTGAAGTAATTTAAAGAAATAATAGCATGATAGTGAAGATTTAATCCACCATTTGAATGTTTACTTGAAGCATAGTAAATCATTGTAGGCAATACCCACCTGATTCTTATGGAGCTTAAAGCAGAAGGAGGATCTTATACAATCCTCATCAATTAGGCTTTTCTTGCAAACTTGGAGTCCTTTTTAACTGAGAATCAAGCCCATACCTTTACCAAGTTTGATCCTACAAGAAAAAGCTCTAACACAAGGTACACAACTTTAGTTAATTTTTCTATCTAACAATTTTGTGTTTTTTCTTAAAAGGTGGATCTTACAAGAAAAAAAATTAAAAGATCAGCTCATAAAATATTTAGAGCATGAGTTTGGTAGTAACATTTTTTAGGAGAAGAAAATTTTAGAAAAAACTGTCAAACATCTTAAGACTGTGAGGGACTCATATAGGAGTCTCGTCTAGAACCCAAAGTATGAGCGTCCTCCCTTTATTTCAGTGAGGCATTGGAATGAATTCATTTTGGATGCTAAGGATAAAGGGGATACTCAAAGAGGAATTACACCAGAAAATGAGAGAAGAAGGTATGTGATAGTATTAACCACTAGTAGAATGTAATAATGCACTAATTAGTGATCTTTATATCTATATCATCTAACATATTTCAAACTTTTCATAGGTTGCAGGACACATCAAAGGCAACAAAGGCCATACTGCAAAATATTGGGTAGCACAAACTTGGCTCTGGTGGTTATTTGAAAATTCAAGCACGAGTTGTAAGTAGCAGTAAATGAATTTTGGATCAAAATTTTTATAAATTGCAAATAATTTTGTTTAATCAAACAATGCATGGCTCAAAATTTAATTTAGAGGCCATGACAAAGCACAAAAAAAATTGCCTTCAAGGAAGGCTATCAAGTTGTGGTTGAACGCCTACGCCAAGCATCCACTAGCCCAACCCAAGAGTCTACTGCATCGATTGAATAGGTAAATATGCCAAAAGGAAAATGTTTTAAATTGAATACTTGAGCAACAATCTATTTGATGTTAATTTCAAACATAAATTGACTATTTTTTATTTTTAAAAATAAAATAATGATAATAATGTGCATGACATTGCAATGTAGCCTCGTAATCTTAACACATAACCTACATCACATGACAAAGGCCCTGATGTGCATCGCAATGTCGATGGAGGTGTTCATTTTCTATTAAAAATTAATTATGTAATTATTAATACAATTTAACATCTTAAATTGAAATTGGTGTAACCTTTTTTGTGTATATTTTAGAGCATACAGAATGTCATGTTGAACGAGTGGAGGATGTTCAGAGTGATCACCATGTAGATGATGTGGCACATTCAAGTAAAGAAAATCTATGTTTTTTTCTTTTAAATTTCTTTTTTGATTTATAGTTCTTTTAATTAATGAAATACTTGTAACACTAATATAAAATGGTGTGAATTTAACCATGTAGTTGTTATTGCAGCGGACCCCCCTTTGGCGCAACAGCCTCTTGTTCCTGAACACATGAGGAGGAGACATGTGTTGAGATCAGAAGTAGTAGAGGAGGGGAATGATGAGGATATTGATGCTTCACTTAGTTGTTACCTTAAAAAAATGAGCAAGAAACAAAAAAAGAAATAATTATAATTAACAGTTTTTTCTAATGAAAGAATGTTGTCTTAATGGATGTAATTTTGTACTAGTAAATGTTGATGAATGATGTGTTAATTAATTATTCATGAATGTTGTGTGTTAATGAATGTTATATGATTATAATGATTGAATGTTATATTTCAAAAATGGATGAATGAATGAATGTTATTAGATGATAATTGGGAATTTAGAGTGATGTTAGGAGGGGAGGGGCCAAATGAGCTTCCACCTTCACGTGGTTGGCCTTGTTAAGTAGAGAATATTAAACTATTCTCGAGACCAAGTGAAGCTCAAACTAAACCAATGACATAGATTCAAAGGTCAAAAACACCTACTTCTTATTCCATATTATTTCTCATTCACTTACTTTAAGAAATATTTTACTTCTTATTCACAAATTATTTCTCCACACACTTATTATTCTATATTTGTATCTTCATATTTAAATAAGGAGACTCAATAATTCATAAGGAATGCATTGCTTTCCAAAGGAGGCATCCTTTCATTTCTAATCACTTCTTTTACCAATGACCCCTATTTGGAATAACTTACTTTTTCTTTATCACCACCTTAGGACTTTTTGTCTTATTCACTATTTTGTCTTACGTGCTGCACATTAATTGCATTAAAAAAATTGCTTCTCTTAACTCTATCATTACCTTGTCAATTTATGCCTTGTAAATGAATCGCTTCTTTGTAACAATAGTTTATGATCTTCTTTGTAAGAAGTAGTCTTTGTATTGATCATTTAACATATAATCATTCAAATTGTCTTAACAAACAAATCTCCTTCATTATCGCTCTAACATAATCAAAATGCTACTTTTTTTTATCATATTTGTTGTCTAAGATGTATTTTTATTGACTTAAGACATATTTTCTTATTATTATAAAAAATATAATCAAAATGCTACTTTTTGTATTATTAGATCGTTGTCTAAGACATATTATTATCAAATTAAGACATATTTACTATCTTTGAACATAATTAGTGTCCTTGTTAAGTATACTCACTATTCCATAGACATTATTCATTGTTCCCTTAGTAATAATTGCTACTCCTTAAGTATATTGATTGCTACTTTTGACATGGGCTTGGTGCCTTTAATACTATCATTGCTATTCTTAACCTTTCTAGTTATCTTCAAAACATAAGCTCTACCTTGATGCTTCTAATCATGCATGGGTGTCCGTTAGTAAAGGTAATCACTACCTTTTTAAATGTTAACCACTCCTCATTATATTTTCTATCCATAATAATTATTTCTACCATGTATTCTTTTGTTGCTTGAATTCCTTCAATGAAACTTGAAATTATATGATCTTTCACTTGATACATTAGTGGCCTTTGGCCTTTATGCAATGTCTTTCTTCGATATCAATGTTAGTATGGTGGAAGTGATTTTGTTCTTTGACATCAATGACAATCTCCAATAATCTTGCTCTTTCATTTTTGACATCAATGATAACATTGTCTTCTTAGCTTTGACATCAATGACAATATTTCAACCATATGTTGTATGCACAAATAATAAATTGCATAATGATTTCGAAAAAAAATTAAGCCCAATAAATTGCTAAGCGATGCTTGATTTCTAGCAATCCAAGACAAGATGTAGTGCACAGAATTGGGCAGGTCATTGGACTGGAAAACATTCTTCTCAATTCTAGCAATGCTTCTATTGTAGGAAAGATATATTTCTCTTCAATTGACATTGTATCACAACTATCAGTTTTCAAATGTGATGTGATGATTCATTCTATTTTAATTTTTCATCCATTTTGAATTTGATCAATTTATATGAAACAAAGAGAATGAGAATCCAAAATTAGGATATGATTCCAAATGATAGTAAATAATAATACAATGATTAGACATTAAAAAATAAAGTTCTTATCTTCTAAATGTTTAAAGAACATTCGCTTGTGCCCACTTCTAACCCTACATTATTAAGTTTTCTAAAAATATTAAGATGTTCCAAGGATTTTTCCATCAATCTCCGTGTTCTAAGAACTTATGAAACATAATATATGTATGCTCTTCTTATACTTGATAACTTTAATTGCATGGTTCATGGGTCTACGTTTTAACTGCACAAAAAAATTTCAGCTTCAACTGTAAGGGTCTCTTCTATGATGAATATTATGTGTAACAATGAAGTATAATATTTTTCTTTGGAATTGACAAATCTGACATGAAATTCTCTTCAAACGTTTTGTGCAGAGATCATTTCAGCATCTTCTTCAAAAGTAGGCAAGTGATAGATCTATGTGGGAATATCCATTTGCTATAGCTAGTGTAAACATAACATTCATACTTACCCAAATGCTAGATCTTCGATCTAGTGTGTATTCTTCTTGTTCAACTGCATTTCCTTCATGTTGATATTTGAATAAGTAAGCATGAATGTCTCATCCATTTTTTGCATCGATTCCAAAGAGTCTATATCATTATATATTGATTCGGATTGATATGGTCTAAACTTGTTTTTCTAAAATGATCTTTTTTAGAATTATATCTTCAATAAATTTCCATATGATGGTGGTTGTGCTCTATGGCAACATCAAGTGTCAGCAGATGGTGGAAACCATGTCACGTGTTATCTTTTGATATGGAAATATATATGAACATTGTATTATTATTTTGAATTCTACAAGACTTGTTTGATTTGGCTTAACACATCTATAACATTTGCAGCAAGGCCTAGCACTACATCAGGAGTAATATTCTTGAAGATTCTATCAGCTATGTCTTCTTTAAAACCTATATTGGATTGTTTATCATTTATTTTTAGTAGTAAGATTTTACTTATGTAGATGACTTTACTGGCACAGTTGCCACAATATGACAAAATATTATAGTAGTTTTATTTGGTGTACATGGAAAATGCCCTAGGTTTAAGTTGAGATGTTTTAGTAACAAAGTGTTCTTGTAGGTGATTAGAAACTTGACAAAATCTACAATTTAAGATTAACATTTTATTGATTAATTTGTATTTGCAAGAGATGAGTGGGCATTTGATTTGCTTTACTGCTTTGCATTTAAAGTGATGGATGCACAATGGCTTGTGATGCGTACTTCTTACATGGACTTTAATGTAAAAATGGACCTTTCATTCCCATAATAATTTTTTATTGGTTGGCACGTAGTTTATTTTATTCATCAGTTTGATATCTCATTTGAATTTCCATGATACTATTTTGCATACCTAACATGCGAACCACATTACCTTCCAAGTTGTTTTGAAGTCCACTCATTCTCAGCTAGAAAGAGAGTTTCTTGTGGAGGAAATTACATGTATAGAGGACATTCCATCGTATATCTTACTTTTCCAAAAGAGGACATGGTTTTAAGTATGTTACAAAGTGTCATGATTAGCCATCCTATTAAAATCTAATGTAGAAATGCTCTTTTATCCAACAATTAAATAAAGTTTAGACATCAGTAAACCCTTCAAAGAGTATTAAACATGATGTTAACTATGAGTTATTACAGATGTTATCAATATTCTCTATATCCTAAAAAATAATTGTTCTGAATAGATCTATGTTCTCACCTTCTAATATATCCTACTAGTCCCAAGATTCAACTAAGATTGCTTAAATCTTCTTTCTTTTCCATTTCAAAACCTTTGTCTATGGAGTGAAGTCTTGCAATTTGAGTTTATTGGAAATAATTCCATAGTTAATTGTGTAACCTCCTCATAGAGGTTGTAAACATATTCCTGTTGGTTTTAAGTGCCAAAAAAAAAGTTTGCTTCAATAGATGGCCTCAATTTCGATATGCCTCTCTCATCCTACTGATTTCTCAATAATAGATAATAGTGTTATCCTAAATGGTTTTGTATGTTGTAAATTAGAGTAGATAGAAAAAGTACTTGCCCAATACTTTATTTGATGCCTAATATAGTTAGTGCATTTGATATTGAATTGTTTACAAATAAAATCACTAAATCAGTTGATTTTTAAATTTTTATCTCCCTGTACCATAAAATTAAAAGGCTACATAGTAGAAGATATCCTATGGTAAAATAATGCATTTATAAATTTAGTGGTAAATGATGCAGTGGCATTCTTGGGTATTCAAAAAATCTACATGGTGGTGTGTTGAAGTGGTTTTGTGTTACTCAATTGCATCTTTAACCAATGATCTCAATTATTGAAGAGGCTTAGTCACTGAAGGAACTCGGTTAAACCTCTAGCACTCGATGGAACATGTACTCATCAATGCTTGTGGTGCTTGGTTGACATTCTTTCTCGGTGATGTCTGGCGTGCTCTGTTGTTTTATTGGTGCTCAGTAGTTCTGGTTTACCGACTGGAGTTCTTGGAGTTTTGGTTGGATGACTTGGTGTATTTAATGTTGGTAGCTTGTGTTGTATTCTCCTATGTGGATCTAGAGGCCAACATGGAGAATTAATTTCTTGTAAGGCTATTTGTGAGCCGAGTGTTGTTGCATTCAATATTTGTTTGTAGTAGAAGCCAGCTTGGCTTAGGAATTAATTATTTCTTCCAGCTGACTTATGGTTGAGGAAATTTATTTAAGGAGTGTTTGGGTAGATGTTTAGGGAGTTGGTGGAAGTAGCTGAGAAGGATAAAAATTAGATCTTGTGAGATCTTGAAGATCAGATTGATAGTCTGATAATTGTAGTTGTAGAGCTAGTGGTTTGCATGCTTGGAGACAAGGAGATTTCTTGGAGGCTTGCGAGCTTGAGTTTAGATCAGCCTTAGTATTTCCATCAGTTGTTGATGTGTTTCAGAGCTAGACTAGCTAGGAGATTGTAAAAATACTTTGTAAGTGATTGTACTTAGCCCTAACTTGGAAGGCCTTACAGTCGAGCATGTTGAATGAAATTCTATTTTGAAGTATTACATTATGTATTCTGTTGTGGTTGTTGTCGTTGTTACCGCTAGTGTATACTTGGACTATCCATTCTTGGATCCTCCATGGCCTACCCTATGTTAGGTGGTATCAGAGCTTGAATTTCTTGAGTGTGTAAACCAATCTCCAATTTGAGGGAGTTTGCACCAGGACCTAGTTGGTGATTTTTTTCCTTGGGTTTTTGAAGATCTTGAAGGATGCCTCTGAGAAGATTGGACCCTAGGGAAATTGTAGATCTTTGTGATGTTGTGGAATTAAAGATTATAGATAAAGTTAAAGTTGATTTTAGATCTGAGATGGAATTGATGAAGAATGACATGATCGCTAAGGTCATGAGGGCTATTGTTGGTATGTTGAGGAATCTTGGTACTGAAGATGGTTGTGAGGAAGTTGCTGAAGACTTTGAAGCTATTGCATCTAGTGGAGATGACCAAAGAGAGAGATCTGGTGAAGACAAAACTAGTTGGTTGCATATACTTGGAGCTCGGTTAAGTACTAGGTACCGAATGGAAGTTTCTACTTTCTCTGGTACTTTGAGACCCGAGGATTTGATTGATTGGATCAGTGAACTAGAATATTTCTTTGAGCTTGAATAAATTGAATATCCTCTTAGAGTAAGATTGGCATAGACTAAGTTGAAAGGACATGTTGCTCTTTGGTGGAAAGAATTACAAAGAGATAGAGAAGATGAAGGTGAAATAAAGATCAATCGGTGGAGGTTGATGGTGACTAAATTAAAAGCTAAGTTCATACCTACCGACTATGGGATTGACTTTTTTAAGAAGTTGCAAAATCTGAAGCAAAAATATTTGTCTATGGAGGACTATACTGAGGAGTTCTATAAATTGACTATTTGGTCTAGACACAAAGAACTTGGTAAATAAAAGGTAGCTCGATATGTGAATGGTTTGAGATTTAATATTCAAGATGAGCTTGGTATGCTAAAGATTGATTTGGTTGAGGATTATTATCAGTATTCTCTGAAGGCAAAAGATAAGTTGAAAAGGAGACAACATGGTAATTCTTGAGGGAAGGAGAAGCTTGATCACTCAGTGAAGGATAAACCGACTATTGAAGATGAACCGAAACTTGGGGAGTCAAAAATAAGATAGGTAGGGTTATCTTTAAGGGTACTTGTTATAATTGTGGTGAAGAAGGACATAGATCTTTTGAGTGTACATAGAAGAATTTTGGTGATCAAAGGAATGCTATGGTGAATGAGAATATTTAGAATGAACCTGAATCTAAGAACTTTCTAGTTTGGAGAACATTTCTTGGTGCAAAGATGGAACCTTGTCAAAGGAGTAATTTGTTCAGAACTCAATGCAAGTCAGGAGGTAAAATTTGTAAGGTGATTGTGGATAGTGGTAGTACTGATAACCTTGTAGCTGAGGAGATGGTTCATAAACTTGGTTTGAAGAGAATGAGACATCCTTATCCTTATAGGATTGGCTGGTTGCAAGATGTTCGTGCTTTGGAAGTAAGGGAGCAATGTCTAGTTGATTTACAGATTGGCCAATATAAGGATCAAGTGTTGTGTGATATTGTGGAGATGAATAGTTGTCACATAGTGCTCGGTAGACCTTGGTAGTATGATTTTATACCTATGTATGATTGTGTCAAGAATGTGTTTACTGTTGAGAAGAATGACATGAAGCTTTCCCTAGTGCCTTTTCTAGATACAACACTCGGTAGGAGAAACCTAAGCTTTGGTAGCTGAGAGGAGTTGAAGAATTCTGAAAGGATTGATTAGTATGGAGAATAGACCTATGTATTATCAAGGAAAGACTTGAAAAGATGGAGGAATCATAAGTGGAAGAGTATGCAAGGTGAAGATTTGAAGGACTTGTATGTGAAGAACCAATTCAAGGTTTATGTGTTGAATCTCGGAAGATGTTCTTCCAGCCTATGAGAACATCTTTTCAAATCTAGGGTGTCTGATGTAGTGGCATTTTTGGGTATTCAAAAAATCTACATGGTGGTGTGTTGAACTGGTTAAGTGTTAGTCAGTTACATCTTTAACCAATGATCTATGTTATTGAAGAGGCTTGGTCACTAAAGGAACTCGGTAAAACCTCTGGCACTTGATGGAACATGTACTCAGTGATGCTTGTGGTGCTCAATTGACATGCTTTCTCGATGATGCCTAGCATTCTCGATTGTTTTACTGGTGCTCAGTACTTTTGGTTTACCAACTAGAGTTCTTGGAGTTTTGGTTGGCTGACTTGGTGTATTTAATGTTGGTAGCTTGTGTTGTATTCTCCTCTGTGGATCTAGAGGCCTACATGGAGAATTAATTATTTGTAAGGCTATTTTTGAGCTAACTATTATTGCATTTAATATTTATTTGTAATAGAATCCGACTTGGCTTAGGAATTAATTATTTCATCCAATCAAATTATGGTTGAGGAAATGTATTTAAGGATTGTTTGGGTAGATGTTTATGGAGTCAGTGGAAGTAGCTGAGAAGGATAATAATTGGATCCTATGAGATCTTGAAGATCAGATTGATTGGCTCATAGTTGTAATTGCAGAGCTAGTGGTTTGCATGCTTGGAGATGAGGAGATTGTTTGGAGGCTTGTGAGCTCAATTTTAGATCTATCTTAGTGTTTCCATTAGTTTTTTATGTGTTTTAGGGTTGGACTAGCTAGGAGATTGTAGAAATAATTTGTAAGTGATTGTATTTGGCCCTAACCCAGAAGGCCTTACAGTCAGGCATGTTGAATAAAATTCTATTTTGAAGTATTAAATTGTGTATTATATTGTGGTTGTTGTTGTTGTTACCATTGGTGTAGACTTGGATTGTCCATTCTTGGATCCTCCATGGTCTTCCCTGTGTCAGTAAAATATTTATGTCTTCCAAATAAAATATCAATGCAAATTTAACATTTTCATTTTCTATATATTTTCTAATTGAATAGAAGAAAATAAGTTAATTTTGAAAATCCATATTTATGATTTCTTTCAGGATCCCAAATATTTATAGAGAGAAGTCATTTGAAATTAATTCATCTTGATTTATTTTTTCATCGACATGTGGAATTTTATTTTTGGTGGGCTTGCTCATTATTTGAGCTAGAATTTAGTGTATGCAAAATTAGTTTTGCAAAATTGGCCATGTTGATGATGATTATGAAGAAGATTTGAAAATGTTGCACCAATCTGAATTAGATCGATCATCATTTTCAAATCTTCTTCATCAATCACAATCAACCATTTATCAAGAGATGACAAATATATGGTGAGAGACGAAAAAAATTACCAATCATTTTCTTTGTCAGCAATAATTTGAACAATGGGTTTTGGATATTTAGGTCTGGGATGAGCGTCTTAAGAAGGGTTATGAGTAGAAGGGAGTGATTCGAGTACAAAAATTTGACCATCCTACACATCAACAGAAATAGATGTAAGTATTTTCTAACAATATATTGTATGTGGTGTTATTTATGTTATTTAAAATTGAATCTTTCAGTGGTCTTGTTTGCAAGTATTGTGCTACAAAGATTGTTTCTTCATAATAGTATGGTCCTGATTAGATTGATCATCTTTTGATGATTAGTACAAGAGACCTAGTGATTACATGTTGTCGTGTGGAACTACGTATGGCATGATAGTTTGAATAGTTGACCACACAATCCATACAAATGT
This sequence comes from Chamaecyparis obtusa, assembly GCA_027943335.1. Taxonomy (NCBI): domain Eukaryota; kingdom Viridiplantae; phylum Streptophyta; class Pinopsida; order Cupressales; family Cupressaceae; genus Chamaecyparis; species Chamaecyparis obtusa. Next base: position 892,340 of record BSBK01000050.1, read on the forward strand.
AAATCTGAAGAATACTCTCTTGTTTCTCTCATGCCTCTCAAGGATTAAATAGACTCAAACTAACTCCCCTAACCGATCCAAAGTGGTTGGATCCTCTAGCTATGTACTAATCCTTTTTTTTGTAATTTCCCTCCAAGTACACTTGATCATTGCTATTCAAATATTTAAATTTTAAAACTTATTTAATTAAACTCCCCATACTTTAGGACTTCATGCCATGTTACATTAATAGATTGACCCCTCATCCTTCATCCTTCATAGGCCATCCATGTGACCCCTTTCATGTCATCCTATTGATTCATATTGGTAATAATATCATGGTTATATCATTAATAATATATTAATAGATTAATAATATATATATATATATATATATAAACTAAATATGTTGTCAATTTTTTGACAAACAAATACTATATAGTTTGACGATAATGATATACTCTCGATGTAATTAACCATCAATATTTTGACCAAATGACCTTAACTTTTGATGCCAATGTTATATTGTCGCCGTATTCATCAATCAATATTTCAACCATATGTGGTAAAAAATGAAGAAAGATATGTCAGTTGTATTTTACACCAACCATAGGATTATTTCGACCAACATTGGTCAAAAATGATCAAAGATATGTCTCACATTCTTCACGTTTGAAGTAATTATATTGACATTGGACTAGTCGAGAGCTCGACAACTATAAGAGTCAAATATTCGACAACAAATTAAGGTGTCTAATAAGAAATGAAGAAAGTTTGACAATAATAATGGTCATTTGGTCGACCAATGTGCACCAAAAAATTGACTAATTTGCATCGAAAATCAAGCTAAAATTTACTAGTGATAAAGGGTATTATCCTATTTCTCTGAAGCATATTTTCCAATGATTAATCCTTAATAGGGAGCTCATTGAGAATAGTGTTAAAAATATCTTATTGCAACAATATGTCCACATGGATAGGAGAATCCTCAAAAGAGAACAATAAAAATAATATAAGAAATATATGCATTAAAAAACTAATACCATTTTAAAATAATGAAAATATGTGCTAAATGTATGAAACTATATGTAATTTTTACATCTTTTTTACAAATACAAGTTCATAAAAAAAAGGATCTATATCAAATGTATGCAAGATGTAATATGCATCAGGTTCACCAAACTATAATGTCTGGTGAGCTAGGTCTCTAAAAGAATGAAATGTAACAATGATATGATGTAAATATATGTTGATGAAATGTATATAAATCATATCTAGATATCAAAATCAGAATAAAGAAAAATGTAAGATGCGTCAAGTTCACAAAAATTAAATGTTTGGGGAACCAGGTCTCTAAATGCCTAAAATTTAGTAATTATATATGTAAATTGTTAGGAATAACAATCCACACAACACAACTGACAGGGGGTAAATTAGTTGTGTGCTATAATTATAAAATTTATCACTTTTAACCAAGTCACCATTAAAGAATAGAATAGTAAAAAACAAGATAAATGCCAACACCATAACATACAATATTTTTTTTGTCAAGGAAAACCCTGTTAAGGGAAAAACCCTAGTGGGAATGATACCCACTAGATCACACACTATTATAATAATATCTCTGTTAGGATTCGATACAATACATCTAGCACATCAGTCCATGTTAAAGGATAGAGCCCCTATTAAAGGGTCCTTCAACCCTATTAGGAGTTGGGCACACTATTGGGAGAACATTTCTCAAGGAGAAGGTTAAATCCACCTTCAGAAGGACTCACTATCCGAATACCAAAAAGAGGACGTACTACCCAATGAACTGACTGTTGACAACTCTCTTTCCTTTATAGTTCTATTGAAGTGCACAAGGAATGATCATAGATTCCACTGATACCTCTATCAAATAATATGACCTACTTTTCAGCTCTTCTTGGACATTTAGCAACCATTATTGCATCCACTTTTCCCTTATATTCCTTACATTACATCAAGGAAATTACTTTCCTTTATATAAGTTACAAAATAAATTAGGTGAGCTTGTTAGAGCTTCCCTGATGCATAAACCATTACATTAACCAATGATAAGTTACATAGGGTACCTAATACAAATATACAACATTTAAAAATATCAAATTATATGCCAAGATACATAATCAACACTCGCCAATCTATTGTACACATTAAATCACCCACTTGGCTCCCAAATACATTAATGTGAATTCCACATGCTAGCTCCGACAGTAGTATGAACCAATTAAGTCATAACTCCCACAATGTACTCCAATCTAAGTCTTATTCCATGCCTTAATCTTTCATTCCATGATTCAATCTCACAGCCAACTTATACTCAAAATTCAGCAATCAAATCACATGTAATTCCCTATCTCTATCATGTGACCAGTCTTCACCAAAATAACTATAACTTACACAAATAATAACATGAAGCCATGTGACCTTGGACATAAGGCCTACACTCACTTAACATAAAAAAATGCATGCCTGTGTACTCTAAACAATCATACACTATCTGTACAAATCTATCCAACTACCTGAAACAACCTAAAACACAATATGTCTGATGCAACCAACATAGAACTAAAACATATGTTTAAATCAATGACAAAACATGAATGTCAATAATCCTGTCATGCCCAAAAATTAGGGGAAAACTCACACAACAATTTTTTTTTAAGCACAAAACATCAACTAGGTTACACACTAAGGAATACTCAACTTGGAAATAAGACGCAACCACCAACACATATCAACTCACAAGGGGAATCATGGCATGCATTGGCTTGCTGACATCCCTTGTTCCTCAAACTGCATTAGTCAAATGGAACCCTAACTAGGTTTAAAACACAAAATAATAAAAGGTAAAAATCCAAGTTAGAAAATATAATAAGGTCAACGATTAGGTCAACAATTTTTGGGGGTCCAATTCAATGAAGTACAAATCAAAGGTAATCAAATCATAACCCTAATGGTCCCTAATGGGTACCAGGTAACCATATAGGATCATAATGCAGAAATCTAATTAGGTGGTAAAAAGGATATAATGTAATCATGATAATAACCCTAACGCAATTCTAGGGTTATCAAACTATTACTAATTTAAAATATAATAATATTTGATAAATTGAATTAAATTATTTTAATCCTTGATTAAAATATAAATAACTCCAGGTTCAATAATCATTAATAATATTCAAATTAAGGGATTAAATCATTTAAATTTAATATTACTAAATAAAATCCTCTTATTATTAGGGAGAAATAATTCACCTATGTCCCTCCTAGGACTTACAAATTATTTATCCCCCTAATTATCCAAATATTAAAGGAAAATAATAAAGGTCATTTAAATAATAATAATCAAATAATTTTCCCAACTATAATAAAACATTAATTAAATTCAAATAATAATTAAATATATTAATTCAAAATCTGGAATATTAAATCTCTAAAATAAAATAAAAAATATTAATAGAAAAATAATAACATCTAAATATTAAATTTTTAAATCTAAAAAATGTCAAATCTCAAGGGGTAATATTAAAAGATTAAAAGGGTCCCTTTATTTAATATCTTAATATTATTAAATTTGAGAAGAAAGTAAAACTAATCATCTAATAATCATTATTCAAAATTCCAATAAAATAATAAAGGGTAGTTTTTTTTTAATTCTCAAGAATAAAATAAAATAATAATAATATTAGTTCAAATGCCAAAAAAGTGGTTGTAAAAGGAAAGTCAACAGTCATTGATTTACAATAATAATTAATTATAAGTAAAATCGGAGTTTAAGACAAATTAGAATTAAAAATTTAAAATAAGAAACTGGCTCCAAAAGCCAACCCTAAACCTAATCCTAAAATTAGGGTTAGGCCTTAAACTAAAATATCTCCAAAACCCTAATTGCACCATTTTGGGGTTGAAGGTTTGGCTTGGGAGCAAGCTTGAAGAGAAAGCAAAAAAATGTAAACACAAGTATACAAGTATGTATATACACACACAAGTGTGTATATATACATGTATATACTTGTGTATATATACCAGGATTTCAACAATGGATTATTCAGAAAATCTACAAGAGATTCTCGAGGCATCACCAAAAGCCTACATCCATTAGAATACCCAGCAAGGTAAAAAAATAATCTAGGTTTGATTATTTTCTATAATCTATTCTACCATAGAAATTAAATCCAATTTATGCCATTACATTCAGGTTAGTCTCTAATATATTTTATTTTATTTTTACTATAGCTTCTATCTAAGATCTCTATTTTAAAATCTTAGTCTCAAAATTTGAGTATTACTCTTCTCTCAAACAAAGTCTCTCTCTGTATATTTTATTCTTCTTACAATCGATTGTAATATTTTACTGAATATGTCACACTGCAGATTTGCATTGTATTAAATTAAATATGATTGGCATTTCTTTTTATTATTATGCACTGTAAATCTATACTCTCTTTTTTTACTTCCAGTAAATAAAATAATATAAAATAAATAAATATTTTTGGGTAGGGCAGCCGGTTGTTGTACATAGTTTGGTTGTCATACCCTACAGTATGCAGCCCAAGTTGGAGGTTAAGCAGTGGGGTGTTGCTCCACCCCCACACCTAATGGTATGCGGGGAGCCAGCCTCCCGCACCCATTGGGTGGTGGGTGGCCTACTCACCATTTCCCCCAAGGGGATTGGGGTAGCAGGTCCGCCATCCCCAATGGGGAGCGGTGGCTATGCCCACCGCATATCCATTGGGATATCGGTGTGTACAATCCCACTGAGTGGGGGGAGCATTTAATTTTTTTATAAATTTTCTTTGTTTTTAATTAAATTTTTGTTTTACACCATTTTTTTAGTTTGGTTTATTTATTATTTAGTATTATAATATATATTATTATATTTATATTATATATATTAATATATATATAATTGCATATATATTATTATATATATAATTACATATATATTAATATATATATTTATATATAATAATATATATTATATTCTCAAATAATATACTATTATACATATACATTTTTATTTATATATATATATAAGGATGTGTATACATATTTATTTATTTTTTAGAGGGGAGTTGTAAAATTTATTGCATAGTCATTTTGGAGTATACACATTTCACATTTATGAGTATATATATGAATGAGTATATACATAATATGTTTTTGAAATATATATATGTATACACTCATAGATACATGCATATATACACAAAGACTTATATACCTCTTAAGGTAGACTTGGACATAGATGAAAATGGAAAATCTACATATACTTTTTTTTTAAAACATCATAGCAATTTATTTTATGATAGAATATATGCATCTATGTATATGTACCTAATTATATATATACATAGGTGTATATACATTTTTTTGAAACTAACTTAGCATGGAAATGGAATCATTTCTATTTAGACATTTGAGGAAGAATAATCTACATCCTTTTCTTTTCCATATAAATGATAGAAGTAGACTTTGCATGCAATAGGGTAGAAATTTACATTTATATGAAGATCTAACTTTTTGCATAAGAAATTTGAAACCAGCAACTAACTTTACACTTCAAGCTTAAGGAATACAATTTTTTACATTTTCTTTCCTTAGAAACGTGATAGACATTTAATGGAGAATCATTTCCCTCTAAGTACACTCTTTTACAAGCATTTTGCATGCTAAAAGGCATTTACCTTGCCTTTCTACACAAGGCTTATAGCCCATTTTTACACATAAAAATATACAAGTAATATATGACTATATCTTCTCTTTCCTTCACAAAAACTAGCAAGCTTATTCCTTTGAAAATCTGCAAAAGAAAACCACAAGACCATGGAGGCTCACATCCCAACCTAGGCCATTACATGGTCACCCCCGAGCTTGGGGAAACAACGATGGATGAGGGATAAAAATCACACTTCAACACACATACACATAAAAACTAGCAAGTATAAAAACACATAAAATTCTCATCCCATGGATATTCACACAATGGATCACCTTGGACCCATAAAGGGGGTGAAGGTGGAAAGTACCCAAATAGGAGAAGCCAATCAATAATAAAAAATCATGTCTTCAACAACTCCAAAAATCTATAAGCATTGCCTTCACAAGGCCATAACAACAACCATCAACCCTTCTATTTCCTTTCACAAAAATACAACCCTTATGCCCCCCAAGATAGAACACAACAAGAATGGAAACATGGAGCCCATACATCCATACCTCATCCCCTTCCTCCTTTAGGAAGGACTCTACACTAGATGTCCATTCCAGCCTTAAGCCCTTCACCCATCAAGTCTCTCTTCCCTCCCAAGGGTGAGTGTTGCCTTTCACACCCCAAAAATATAAACACTAAAACAAAAACCAGCAAATAGACATAACAAGGAAGCCATGAAAACAAGCTTGAAGCTTCACAAAAACTTCACAAATACATAAAAATAAAAATATGCATATTACATTCAACAAAAGAAAGATTCTCCTATGAGAAAACCACCAACCTCACTCCAAGATAAGGCAAAGAGGGTTGAGAAGAGCTCCCTTGTCCTACAAGCCTTTCTTCCTTGCTAAGTCCACCATAACCTGCTAAGTCCACTAGAAGTCTCCAAAATTGGAGTGGGCAATCAACCTACCAAATTACTCTCCATCCCACTAAAAGGAAAACCCTACCTAACCTCAAAGCTGATTGGGCAGACTCACCTAGGGTTCTCTCTCAATAAGAGGTAAATTCAAAATTGAAAGGAGAGGAAGGCTTGGCACACATCCCAAATTCGTCACCTTTCAAAAAGGCATCTTTTGAAGAGGCAAAAATGGCCAAAAATAATCTCATTAGTCAAAATTTTACCCCCAACTCAAAGTACACCTATGGTTTAATCTATTTTTAACCTTAACTAACACTTTGGGTTAATTTTTGCATCTCAAAAGTCCACTAAGAGTTGACTCATGAAAATTTGAAAAAGATTCCCATCCAAGGCTCAACAACCAAGATACCTAACCTTGGGATTTTACAAGATGAATCAAAGGTGGAAGACAACTCAAATACAATGCACTTGTCCATGCCAACTCACAACACATGTGTCAATTGACACCACAAAAAGGGTACAACACATCACTACACACATGGCATGCCAAGTAGACATTTATTAAAAAATAAAAATAAACACAGTTAAATAAAATAATCAAGCATTAATTTTCAACATTATACATCACAATGAGGTTATTTATCCCCTTGGAGATGACCTTGGCTTTACAAGATTTTTACATGCATCCATCTTTAATTTCCCCTTATTTAATCCATGGTCATTTCTTGCACACTAGACAAAATAATAGTAGCTCATGAAAGATCAAATAACATATACATATAAATGCATCATACGAATCACTCTCAAACACATCATACAATTCCAATTGCATCCACACTTTTTCAAAATAAATTCATGAAATCACAATAATATATTTCTCAATTTTCAAAACAAGTTAATTCAGAATACATAAGTATATCAATTACCCTAACTTCCTAACCTTGATCATCTCACATTAACTTTTCTTGCATAAACATGATATTAAAGCATAATATTCAAAATTAAATAATTCATCAAATACCACAACATCAAGACCTAAAAATCAAATCACAGAATATGTCCTAATTCATTTACAAGCAACATTTTAATTGATTCACTTTTCTCGCATTACTATAACATCAAAGCACACTATGCAAAATCTCCTACTCAACATCAGAACCTAATAATAACTTTTCTATTAATACATATCTGACATAAAATAGATTCAAATGGTAATTTGCATAAGCATTCATATCCAATAAAAACATTTCAACATTCGTAAAAGGGTACATTCACACCTTTTCTACTGCGTTTCTTCTAGAAATTACATACACATGAGAAACAACATTTAACTACATTAGAATATATATTTCATCTTTTTATTATTTTAGTTGCCTTGTACTAATTCAATCTCCACAAAACATGTACTTGATAGTAATATCTATTATCTCTATTTGAGCATTAAAGATTGTCATTAGTATCAAAGACATCGGTCGATTACCTATGCTACTCTAGTTGGTAAAAGCAAGCACTTCAAGCTAGTCGGTTAATTCATTTTACTGAGCATCAGTGTTCACCGATACTAAGTGACAGTAAATAGCGAGCACCAGTGTAATTACTGAGCAGTATACACAGTGTTTACCGAGCATCACAGAAAATGGCATAGTAATTAGTAATGGCACACTTATCTATGCAAATGGTTACAACAGAATCACAAAATATTTTACCAAGATCGAGGATCATTTATTATATATATATTTATTAATTATGATGAAGATCTTTATGTAATTTCTCGATCTAGGTTATTTTTGTACACCGTAGATCTTAGGGTTTTCTCTAAGATATTGTAACCTAATTTTGTTAAGTGGCAAAAGCAGTATGCTATATAATTATATTTTCATATCATTTTTTGTATGGGAGAATGATAAGAAGCTTGACAAGAAAGTTAAGAACAAGTGAGAAAGTTCTTGAAGCATTGTCCAACTTCAAGATATCAGTTATCAGATAGAGCAGAACAAAATACAGAAACATTCAGATTAAGCAGAATTAGATAAGGCTACCGAGCAGTTCAGAGTTGATATCTTCACATAAAAGGTGATATCTATTTAGTATTTCATAGATCTGTGTCAGACAAGGTTGAGTTTTCATTAGCAGATATATTCCTATTATTTTCTAATCATTGTAATAGAGTTTGGTAAAATCTCCAGTGTAGACCTAACAGTCTTTTTGTAAATCTCTTAACCAAGTGTACACTCAAGTAGTGTTGTTAAAATCATATAACTAGGTAGATATAATCGATCTGAAATGTTACTCCTAATAGGGTAAGATCACTAGAAGTGATAACCACTTGTAGCCCTAATAGGAAAACCTTTTCTATTTGCAGTAGTAAAGAATTTGTGGGTGTCATCCCCACCACAATTTTTACCTTCTAACAAGGGTTTCTGCATTACCAAAATACTTGTGTTATGTGATGGTTATATTGTTGATTTCATGCTATTTACTTTTGATAGTTAAATGAATGAATTATGCAATCAATTGATTCAAGTTATATTTGAAGGTTACTACTATTTTTTGTTTAAGGTTTATGAGTTAAAAGTTTTTATGGGCAATGATTCACCCCTCTCTTCTCAGTACCCTATCTCTCCAAACCAACAATTGGTATCAGAGCCCAGATCTCTTATTGGATGGTTTAACCACTAAAGAGTAAAGATCTAATCATGGAGAGATATAAGTTGGACAAAATAATAGAGAATCAAAGGATTCAAATGTAGATGTTTGTTGAGTAGTATAAACAGGCTAAGGATGACTTGAAAAAGTTATTGGTTCAAAGAAATAACTTGGCTATTTAGGAGAATGAGACTAGTTACCATGAAGAAGAGATTGATGATTTATTTGATCACATAGGATCTAGTTCAGGAAGTATTTCTAATGGTTCTGAAAGTACAATCTCTAATTTGTCAGAAAAAAATCTTCACTTAACCAAACAATTGAAAGCTCTGCAAATCGATCATGAATCATAGATGGTGAGAATGATAAATGTAATGAACAATGCTAAGTAGGCTGAGAAAGAAAGGAATCTAGCTATTGAAGACCGAAGATAGATAACTAAACAACTTCAAGCAAAGGAAACTAAGATACAAAGACTCACCGAGCACCATTTTGAAATATCCAATCAGATGATGATTGTAAACCAGGAGGTCAACCAAGTAAATGGTGAATTATAAAGAAAACTTGAGAATATTTGAATACTCAGGGAAGAAAATGAGAAACTGAGAAATGAAGTAAAGAATCAACAACATCATAATGAAATGATGAAATTGACTGAAGATAGTTATAAAAGGATTGATGATTTTCTGACTAATCAAAGAAGATTTGGAAGTAAAGTTGGATTAGGATATACCGGCGAAGGAGAATCATCCAAACAAGTTGAACAAGTCAACAACAATAAAAATCAAAGACCTAAGATGCTGTCATATTATCACTGTGGAAAACTGGGACATGCCTCAAAAGTCTGTAGAAGCAAAACACAAGGTAAACCTCCAATCACTCCTAAGTTTAATGGTTATTGTTATTACTATGGAAAATTCAGACACCAAGCTTATGAGTGTAATGAAAAACTAAATAAGGATGATGCCAATCCTACCATGGAGAAACTTTGTTATACTTGTAATGAACATTGACACACTGCACAAGAGTGTAAGGCAAAGATGAAGCAAGTATGGATGCCAAAACATAAGATCAAATGCAAGCCTTATCAACCCAAGAGACAAGGTAACTCTTATGTTTGGGATTACAACACATGGGCTAACTATATAGCATGTGGTAGATATGGATGCATTGCAGAAAACTGTATGAGGAAAAGATGGGTTGGACAATCACAAAGCTGGACAAGCACTGGAATCACATGCTTAAATTTTCATAAGTTTGGTCATCTAAGCAAGGACTACAGAGACCGAGCACCAAAAGAAGGACATGTATTTGAGAGTGGAAACACTATTGCAGATATCATGAGAATCAGGAACACTATGTGGAAGAAGGCATCAAATGAGAATGGAGACTCAAGCAATGCTATCGGTAAAACCTCATCCAATGGATTAGGTGACATCGATACCTCTACTTAAGGTGATATAGGTATGTATGGGATTGACATATCAATTGATCTTCTTTTACATACAGTTCCTTATATATGATGAGCACATACCAAATATGCATGAATAAAGATGCACTATGGTTTATATGTTTTGAGCTAACAAAGTCACACAATCAGTATATGTTAGGTTGAGGAAAAGGTTACCCATTGGTAATCACTATTCAAGGTTAACCGAGTATCAGTATCAACCGAGTGAGAAATCATGTGTTAACTGAGCTATTGAAAGTTTATGGTATTCACCGAGTTGAATTTTGTCACCAAGCTGGTAGTAGGTCAAGCATTAATGACAAAAGTTTTGAGCGAGAATGTGAAAAAGCTATAAATACACAGAGCACTAAGTTCATTTTTTCACCTAGCAATTTCAAAGAGCAATTTTTTCACAAAGAGAGATTGAGAAAAGAATTTTCAAGATTATCCAAAGAAGTTGCAGATCAAACCGAGCACACTCTTCGCATATTCTGAGTAAGTTGAAACATTTACTGAGCACATTCATCACTGTTTGCCGAAAACCTAGTTTGTTAATATGGCATAACTATGAACACTTCTAAAGTTGTAGAAGAGGAATTAAATCTTATTGTGTCAAAAAATTATAGTGAACCCAAATACAAGTTACACCTAGAAGTCGCATCAAAAATAGATTCAACAAACGCTTTCTCAAGCATCCCACCTAGGGTTTTATTAGTCAAGGACATTTGATCGTACATTCACTGCAAGATAGGTGAAATAGGAGATTTTGATATGTATGTTTCATACCAGGGACTTTTTAGTGGAGATAGAAAGATAAAACCAGAGCATAAATAGGTTGAAATGATTGGACTCACTAATGCCCTAAATTTTCCAAAAAATTTCAAAACTAAATGGATTAGGGTTGTACTAAGTCGCTATCATGAGGGCAAATTTTGGCTGGATAGTCTGATTAAGGTTACAAAGAGAATGATTCATAGGGTTACAGGGTATCCTACAACTGATAAAACAAAAGCATTCTGAAGTTCCTCCCGAGCTGAAGTTGAGAAAAATATAGGCACGGCATGGGACAGTCAATCATTGAAGATAGCTCCTATTGAGGATCCAAAAGCTAAGTTTGCAGCGCATGTAATAGGTTATAATTTATATCAATCAAGTACACTGAATAGTGTACCATGTAGTGTTGTGGATATGGCATTCAAAATGATAAAGAAGGGACACCAATTGGACCTTGCCAAGCTACTCTTGCAACAGGTTGAAGAGAATATGAAAACAATCAGGTCAAAAAAGTCTAACACCTGTAAGTTTGGTTCATTATTGGTGTGTTTATTTTTCTATCTCTAGAAATTCTTTCCTTCTGTCGATCACATAGATTGGCCTACTAAAAAACCAATTATTTCACAAATCACTGATTTAATGACAAGTCTGGGAGATAATGTAAATAATGTTGTAGATTATTATTTTGAGCAATTCAAGATTAAGATGAATCTTCAGTGTAGGATTCCAAGCTCATTGGTCGAGAAGTATGAGATGGATATTTGTTTCCTAGTAGACACCGACCACACTTTAATCAAAATTGTTGAGACAAGAACAAAATGGCTAGCCCCCATGGGATATGAAATGGATCTTGATTTTAGTTTGAAATCAATCAAGGCAATACTAGCTTTACTGAAGGACAAGAAGGCCGAAAGGTTTGGAACCTATGAAGAGGCAAAAACAAGAATCAAAACAGGTCTTTTCATTGGTAAAATGACTAGAAAATCTAGGAAAATGATGAAAATTTTAACTGAACAGTTTGGAGATGAATCTAACTCATCTGACAAGTCACTAGTTGAACTTGCAATTGAAGTTCAGTTACAGTTGATTGAAAAAGCACATGATAGTGAGGAAACTAAGTCCGACAAAGAAAAAGATTCAATATCAGTTTCTCCCACTCCAACTCCAAAGAAGAAGCGATTGCTAGTGCAGTCTGGAGCATGATCAAGGTCAGCAACTGGAGCTTCACCACCTCAGAAAAAGGGAGTTGGAAAAGTTAAAAAAACCTAAAGCAGCTACACCGACCAAGACATATGCAAAAAGAGGAACTATGGTCACATTTGGAGCACCAAAGAAAAGGAGAAGATTGATTAGAGGAAGAGAAGACCTTGAGGATGAATAAAATGACAAAAATCAGTTCAAGGTTGTCAATAGTAAGAATAGAATAATAGATGAAGTTTTTTCTGATATAACTAAGCATGGAGCACTCACAGATCCAGAACTTAGTCAATTTGACAACATGTCTATCGAGGAGGAATTCATCCAGATGATGATAAGCTTTAAACAAGTTCAATTGGAGTTTGGACAACCACTGCCCAAGGCATTAGAAAAAAGAATAAATCAGAAGTGGTCCTATGCCTTGGATACCAAGAGGAAAATGAGGGAACAATCCCTAGTTCAGGTAGCACCAAATTTATCTCTTCATGAAATTAAGGATTATATGGATACATATGCTAGGAGATTCAAAGTAAAAGGTTGGGCTATGCAAGTTTTAGATGAAAATCTGGCAGATATTGATGAGTCTAGCTAGCTCATCTGGACATCAATTTTTGCAGTTAGAGAGAAAGCTGAGAAAAATGCATTTCTAAATTTGTCTAAGAAGAGACAAAGATCAAAAGGAAAAGGTATCTACATAGATGATGTTGATTTAGAAAAGAAGACAAAATAATTAGGTGTATCATCTACCGAGGTGATTGATACAACACTTGTAAATGAAGTCAACAATTTCACAGGATTCACCGAATCGAGTAGAGATCCAAGTTAAGGAGAAAAATGATGATGATGTAATCATTGAGGACATTACTAATGGGGATCCTAATGACAAGGATGAAGATGAAGATGTGAAAACCACACCAGATAATATGCAAGATGAAGGTCAAGTTACCAAGTCTGCATTCATATCGTTACCAGGCGAGCTTCCTATTCTTGTAGAAGTAGTTGAAATTTTATCACAAGAACAACCTGATGGCTTAGACCCCAAGAAACCAAAGGATACAACAAGGGAACAAGGGGTAGAGATACCAACTAAAACAAATAAGCCTGAAGAGAAAGAGGCAACAGAGATAGAAATAAAGGATCAAGAGAATCCTAATGTAACTGAGGTCACTCCACATCAGAGGCTCTAACACATTCAACCAACACAAAGGTCACCGAGGAGCAATAGAAGGAAGATACAGTGTCACCCGGGAAGGTTACACAAAGTTCTGAGGTAAAGGACATTGTACCATTTATAAAGAGCTCAGCTCAAGAACTAAAGAAGAAGAAGAAGAAAAACAAAGGAAAAGGGTTGGTCACCTTAGAAGAAGTTATTGTTATACCCGAGTGTGACCCAAGGACCCTAAGCCCCGAGGAATTGAGAAAATATGGGGAGCTATGTACAAGGAAGGTAGCACAAGAAAAACTAAGACAAGAGTGCAAGAGGAAGGAAATACTTGAAAATGTAAGAGATATCTTACAACAGGTTGTACCAGAGGTACATATAGATCAAGATACTCTAATAATGGACCAACTTGCTACACTTGCTAGAGAAATAAATGCCACATATATAGAAGCAGACAAGAGAATAGAAGAAAGGTCAAAATCTAAAATTTGGGACAAACTTGTAGAAAAGATCAACCAAGAAGTGGTAATCAATAAGGTAAAGTTATCTAAAGTAATAACTAAAATTTAGGGTATTACTCAGTTAATTAGTTAAATTTTGATAAAGCTATGCACTATGGACATTTTCACTACCGAGGTCAGTGAAAAGATAAAACAACTTGATAATGAAATCCAAGCCAGTGCACAAGCAGCCTTAGCCGAGCCTCAAGCATTTACCAAGCACATCTTGAAAGTTCAAGAACTCTGGTGGTTAAGAGCAGACCTCAGAAAGCAAGAGGAGATAATAAGTGACCAAGTGACAGAATTGCAAACTGAATTGCTTCCATATTTGAAAATCTTTGAGAAGCATCTTGTCAGGGCACAAACGCTTGTTGCAACACCAAAAAATTTTGTGTTGGACAACATTTTTCACATGCATGCACAAGTCATTCTTGAACACATTGCTCTCACCAACTTGAAAGAGGAATGGGAAAACCTCTTGGATTCATTGAAGAAAACCCATAAGCACATTTTTGAACAGCTATAAGTATACACTTTTTTGCATTTGGCATTAATATCAAAAGGGGGATAATAATGTATATGCCAAATATGTAAACAAATGCTAAGTATACTACACATTACCAGGAGCATGCACCGAGGGGGAGTATATAAAAAAAATTGATAAGTATCTATGTATATATGGCGGAAATAGAAAATTTTTGAGACATAAGGTCTATATACATTTAAGTTTTTGATACTAATGCCAAAGGGGGAGATTTTTATCTCTATTTGAGAATTAAAGATTTTCATTAGTATCAAAGACATCGGTCGGTTACCTATGCTACTCTAGTTGGTAAAAGAAAGCACTTCAAGCTAGTTGGTTAAGTCATTTTATCAAGCATCAGTGTTCACCGATACCAAGCGATGGTAAACACTGAGCAGACTGGACATCAAGCACTAGTGTAATTATCGAGCAGTATACATAGTGTTTACCAAGCATCACAGAAAATGGCATAGTAATCAGTAATGGCACACTTATCTATGCAAATAGTTACAACAAAATCACAAAACATTTTACCAAGATCGAGGATCATTTATTATAGATATATTCATTAATTGCGATGAAGATCTTTATGTAATTTCTAGATCTAGGTTATTTTTGTACATCATAGATCTTAGGATTTTCTCTAAGATATTGTAACCTAATTTTGTTAAGCGGCAAAAGTAGTATGCTATATAATTGTATTTTCATATCATTTTTGCATGGGCAAATGATAAGAAGCTTGACAAGGAAGTTAAGAACAAGAGAAGAAGTTCTTGAAGCATTATCCAACTTCAAGATATCATTTATCACATAGAGCAGAACAAAATACAAAAACATTTAGATTAAGCAGAATCCGACAAGGCTACCGAGAAGTTCAGAGTTGATATCTTCACATAAAAGGTGATATCTATTCAGTATTTCATAGATCTGTATTAGACAAGGTTGAGTTGTCATTAGTAGATATATTCCTATTATTTTCTAATCATTGTAATAGAGTTTGGTAAAATCTCTTAACATAGTAGACCTAATAGTCTTTTTGTAAATCTCTTAACTGAGTGCACACTCAAGTAGTGTTTTTAAAATCCTATAACTAGGTAGATCTAATCGATTTGAAATGTTACTCCTAATAGGGTAAGATCACCAGAAGTGATCACCACTTGTAGCCCTAATAGGCAAACCTTTTCTATCTGTAGTAGCAAAGAGTTTGCGGGTGTCATCCCCACCGTAGTTTTTACCTTCTAACAAGGGTTTCTGCATTACCAAAATACTTGTGTTATGTGATGGTTATATTGTTGATTTCATGCTATTTACCTTTGATAGTTAAATGAATGAATGATACAAGCAATTGATTCAAGTTATATTTGAAGGTTACTACTGTTTGTTTTTTAAGGTTTATGAGTTAAAAGATTTTGTGGGAACTGATTCACCCCTCCCCTCTCAGTACCCTATCTCTCCAAACCAACAATATCATAAAGATCGGTTGAATTCAATTAATCCTATTTCGAACATAGATTATCCTAGAATTATGAGTGCATAATAAACAAGGAAAGGGTACATCACAATGATAGTCAAGCCTCTATCTAGTAGGGCACAAATCCATAATGTAACACATAACATTCCAATTATCGATTCTATAATGCAAAAATATAATACGAAGATAGGGTCTCATAAAAATACCTGACATGACTCCAAAGATAATCTCCTAATAAACATAAGGAAAATTTGGGCAAGGGCATCTCACAATGCCATAAATTTATAATGCAGATAACAATCATGACATTCATAGGACTGACTCATCCATAACTCTAAGGGCCATTGAAATGTGATGCGAGACCACATCCTACGTCTCCAAGTTCACTCAGAATATCAAAAACATGCTCTAAATCAATCCTCCTAGTGGGTTCACCCTCACATGGGACCAATCTGAATATTCCCAATGATTTTACAAGTCAAAACCATACCATTAGGATGTTTGTGCAAGGATTCAAATGAGGGAGGCACTACAAATCCAAACAAAAAAAATTACAATCAACAATCTCCCCCTTTGGCATTGATGGCAACATATGTGTGAAAAAACATCAATCCAAAGGTAGTCATCTAAATATAATCTTCTCAATAACCTCAGTAGAACTCCCCCTAAGATAGTAGGAATTTTTTTACATGACTCTCTCCCCCTTTGACATCAGTGGAAAAGGTTTCCAAAAATGTCAAACTCTATTAGCATCTCACATAACTCTCTCCCCAAGAAATTCTTATGATGTATATTTTTCAAATCTTCAAATCTGTAACATACCAGGTTCTCTACTCTCCAAATCTTCCTACAACTGACCCATGGATCTCTTGAACTTATCTTTGACCATTGCAACTACTCTCCTTGAGGAGTAGCACCAAGCATCCAGTCCAGATGAATAATAATGCTCTGATAGCTATTGGACTAATGCATTCCTACATTATTTAGTTGACACAAGGTGGTGTCATCACCCCAAGCATACCTTTGAGATACTCAAAGGTCTCTTTTGGAAAATGCTTTGTGAAAACATCTTCTATATGCTCCTGTGTTCTTATGTATTCCATTCTAACTTCCTTTGTAACAACCTTATCTTTCAATAAATGATACTTAATTGACATGTTCTTGTCTTTGAGTGTGGTACTATATTTTTTGACATGTTAACTATACTTGTGTTGTCACAATGAATAACAATAGGATATTTAATGCTTACCTCAATATACTTCAATATATGTTTTGTTTAAACAATCTGAGTGCAATTAATAGAAACAACAACATACTCTAATACAACATTAGATTGTGATATACATTCTTGTTTATTTCTTAACCAAGAAACCAGTCTCTTTCCAAGAAATAATGCTCCTCCACTTGTGCTTTTTTTTGTATCCACACTTCTTGCCTAATCAGCATCAGTAAAAGCATGCAAAGTGAAATCATCAGATCTATTATACCACAAACCAAAATCCAATGTTCCTTTCATATATCTAAAAATTATTTTTACAGCCATAAATGAGTTTCTTTAGGTTCATCTTGAAATCTAGAAACAAATCCATCTACGCTAAATATATATGGCCTTGTATGAGTTAAGTATTGCAATCCTCAAATCATGGACATGTACCTTCTCTAAAAAGTGTCTGGTGAATCATCAGTAGTAGTTAGCTTGCAACCTTTAACCATAGGTGTTCCTACAAGCTTACAATCTTCCATTTCAAACTTTTTCAATAACTCCTTAAGATATTTAGTCTGAGATATGAAAATTCCATCCTTCCTTTGAGTGATTTGTAAACTAATAAAAAAACTTCATTTCCCCTATCATTAACATCTCAAATTCATTTTTCATCTCATCAACAAATTCTTATTCATTTCATCATTTCCTCCAAATATAATATCATCAAAAAATAACTCAATGATTAAGATACCATTAGCATTAGTCCTTAAATATAAATTAATATCTACATTACCTTTTTTGAAACCAAGACGTAACAAATACATGTCTAATCTAGCGTACCATGCCCTTGGTTCCTACTTCAAGCTATATAATGCTTTCTTCTATTTTCATACCATATCTTCCTAATCAATCAATGAGAATCCATTAGGTTGTTCTATGTAAACTTCCTCTTCAATTTCACCATTTAATAATGCATATTTGACATCCATCTGATAAACCTTGAAGTTTTTATGAGCTACATAAGAAATAAACAATCTAACAACCTCCAATCTAACCACTGGTGCAAAAGTCTCAACAAAATCAATACCCTCTTTCTGCGAATAACCTTTACAAACAAGTCTTGCTTTATTCCTTACCACTTCACCTTGTTCATTCATCTTGTTCCTAAAAACCCCTTTAGTTCTGATAACATTTTTATTTATAGGTCTCAGAACTAATTCCCAAGTATCATTTATTTTAATTTGATCTTTTTCTTCTTGCATTTTCTTAAACCAAGATTCATTTTTACAAGCTTCATCAAGAGTCTTAGGTTCTACTTGTGAAATTAAGCTCAATTCATTTCTAACCTTTGATCTTTTTTTCACACCGTTGTTAACTTCTCTAATTATCTATTTGTCAAAATGATTTAATGGTACATACCTTGGTGTTTTAGGAGTATCTCTTAGCTCATCAATACACACATGTATCTCATTGTCAATCTCAAAGAATTATTTTGCTTATGATGTTGATTCTAATTCTAATTTGTATATGTCTAACCTTCTTCATTATCTAACTCATAATCATACCATCTTTCTTGAATCTAAAATTTATCATCAATATTAACATTAGCACTCTAAACTATCTTTCTCAATTTATGATTGAAACTTTTTTATGCTTTTGTTTTTGTGAAGTAACCAAGAAAAGTGTTAGAATTCTTAGGAACTAAGAGGGGGTGAATTAGTGCAAACAAATTATAGACTAATCCAACCACCAATCTGAATAACTTTAATAATAATTTCCAAACCACAAACCATATAACTAAAGTAAATAAATAAAAATAATATCAAGCATCCACAAAATAATCATACATGACATAATGATTTTTGTGTGAAAACCCTTGGTTAGAGGGAGAAACCAAAGTGGGGATGAGACCAATAAGACCACTACTGCACTAAATAAGTTTTTCCTGTTAGGAGCTTACAATTACCCTTTCTAAGGGTTCACTATGCTAGGATTGATTAGTACCTTGTTAGAAGTACAATCAGGTCTGCTAATATCTATCTTGCAAAGGGATTTAAAGACTCTATTAAGATCTCACCTGGTTAAGGGATTTACAATGAGGAACCTATTAAATTTCACCATGTTAAGGGATTTGCTTTCTATAATTGTTAGAGAACAAAAAGTGAGTGATCTGGATGTAGTACTGATTTCCTCTCATATCCAATATATTCTATGCACTTTGTATCTTCTCACAACTCTGTCTCTATCATATCTCTAATCGTCGCCCTAATTAAGATTACAAATCTTCTTCGCAACCTTCAAATCAACCATAGCAACATAAAAACAACAACAATCTTTATAGTTACAAATCAATTTCTAGATTCGATTGTGTAAAGTTTTTTTACCATCAATGTTTCAGATCATACTACATGATACATCATCAGGATGCTAGAGAGAAAGAAAAACAAAAGATGTAAGATTGCAGCCCTAGAAGGTAATAAAAGGAGGGGGGGAGAAGGGAAGAGGAGAGAGAAAAGGGGAGGTACAAAAATAAAAAATAAAGAAAGCATGAAAAGACTAAACCCAAAAGAAAATGACAAAACAAATAAATAAGAGGTGAAAATGGAAAACCAAAGGATATAAAGAACCAACCCAAAACAAGAAACACAAAAGAGAATCTAACAAAAGAGACAAATCAAATGAAAAAGGAATAAATAAGAAGAAAATAAATAGAAAAATAACAAAAAACTAAGAGTATATATACAAGTATATTTAATTCTGTATATATAAAAATATATATATAAATATATATATATATATATACCAAAATATATCTACATAGAAGTATATATGCGGATATATAAGAAAAATAAGCTTGAATACAAGATGACATAAATAAAAGAAACAACAGGTATATATATATATATATATATATATATATATATATATATATATATATATATATATATATATATATATATATATATAAACAAAAACCAAAAGCCAAAAAATATAAAAGAAAAAATCAAGAAAAAAAGACAACAAGAGGGGAAGGGAGCAAAAGGATAAACCTTAAAAGATGACTTGTTTTCTTTTTTCATCTTTTAAGGTCTATCCTTTTGCTCCCTTCCCCTCTTGTTGTCTTTTTTTCTTGATTTTTTCTTTTATATTTTTTGGCTTTTGGTTTTTGTTAATATATATATATATATATATATATATATATATATATATCCATTGTTTCTTTTATTTATGTCATCTTGTATTCAAGCTTATTTTTCTTATATATCTACGTATATACTTCTACGTAGATATATTCTGGTGTGTGTGTGTGTGTGTGTGTATATATATATTGTTGGCATTAAGTATGATTGTCATCAGTGACAACACTTATTCAGACTCTGCGTGCTTACTGAGTAGAACAGTACTTACTGAGCAGAATAGTGCTTACCGAGCAGAACAGTGCTTACCAAGTAGAACAGTGCTTACCGAGAAAGACAGTGTTTACCGAGTGACACTATATCTACCGAGTCTCCAGTATATACCGTGTTTGAAACTACAACCGAGTGGTTAGTATGGACTGTGCCTCCACTTCTACCGAGTGCATGATGATGTCGAGTAACGCAGTGGATGCCAAGTATCAGAAAGTCACCGAGTTAGTTTGCAGTAACCGAGTCACTATATTTGGGCCGAATCAATAATATTTGTGTTAGCTTGTTTAAAGAGCCGACTTTGTAATTATTTTGTAATTGTTTTGGATTGATATATAAACAATGTTTTATATCATATCCAAGATGAGAAGAAAAAATATAGAAGAAGTATGAAAAAGAAAGAAAGGCAGAGATAAGCGAATTA
Source organism: Chamaecyparis obtusa (assembly GCA_027943335.1). NCBI lineage: Eukaryota > Viridiplantae > Streptophyta > Pinopsida > Cupressales > Cupressaceae > Chamaecyparis > Chamaecyparis obtusa. Next base: position 913,679 of record BSBK01000050.1, read on the forward strand.
CAAAGGGCTACAGCAGTATAAGAAGTAGCAAAGATCTATCCATCACAGAAGGTGATCAGTACATCAGAGAATCTCAATCAGAAAGTATAGTTATAAGTAAGAGATCTACTATTTCATCCTAACAGGTGAATCAGCTTGAAATCCTTTAACCGGGTAGACTTAACAGTCTCTGTAAAATCTCTTAACCGAGTGCATACTTCATTGTATGTTTGTAAATCCTCTGACAAGGTGGACCTAGCAGCTCTTATTGCTCCTAACAGGGCAGATCATCAGAAGTGATCATTGTAAGCCTTAACCGGCAAACTTTATACTGCAGTATTGAAGTTTTGTGGGTATCATCCCCACCCCAGTTTTACTTTCTACTTGGAAGGTTTCTGGGTCACCAAATCTCTGTGTTCAAAGTGTTATGAATGTTTTATTCTTTTTTTTACTCATGCATGCAGTCAGATTATCAATCTAATATTATTAAGATCTAAATCTGTTAAAAGTTTTGAAGTTACTGATTCACCCCTCCCCTCTCAGTAACTTGGATAGTCTTGAATATTTCCAACAATTGGTATTAGAGCGCCGTGGTTCTTAGAATAAAGTTTGATAGCTTGAGAAAAGATTCAGGACAATGGAGATATTCAGACTTAACAAAGTAATTGAGAATGAAAAGCTAGATCTGGAAATGGCCATAACTCAACTCAAAGAAGCAAGAGAGCATCTTTCCCTTTCCCTAAAAAGAAGGAAGGAACTTGCAAATCAGATTAATGACCACCAATATGTTGAAGAAAATATTGAAGACTTTTTCCCTTCAAGCAGCTCAGATGAAGCAAACAATGCAATCAAAGAACTTCTAGAAAAGAGTGGATCTCTGCAAGAAGAAGTGAGAAAATTAAAAAGAGAATAGGAAATTCAATCAACAAGATTCTGTGAAATCTTGGAACAAAGAAACAAGATGAAAGATGAAATAGATGGAAAGAACAATGAAATCTAGAATCAAACCCTTTAGCTAGAAAACCTTATTGATCAAATCTCCAATGCAAATGAAGAAATCTTGACTCTGAGATCAGAAAATGAAAATATAAGAGAGGAGCTGAGACCTAAAAAGCAAATCAATTTAAGAGTGATGAGTGACCTAGATGCTGAAAGGAAAATCAATGAGAGAATGTTGAAATCTCAAGAAGATATGAATTAGGTGTATGAACGAAACCTTCATAGGCAAAAAGGAAAAGTAGGACTTGGATACAAAGAGGAAGGTGAATCCTCCAAACAAGGTACTCAAAAGAATCAAAAACCTACTTGTAATCACTGTGGCAAAATTGGTCATACTTCAAACAAATGTTGGAGAAATGGAAAAGCAAAATTCAATGGAAAATGCTACAATTGCAATCAGCTTGGTCATAAAGAAAATGAATGCAAGGAGAAACCAAGATTTAAAGGCAAATGTCACAAATGTAGCAAACAAGGTCATAAGGCATCAGAATGCAGAACTAAAACACCCAATCCAGCAGAACAAATTATTAAAGCAATGTTTGGTTGGGATTACAACACTTGGTGTAGATGTCATTACTATGGAGAATATGGACACATTGGCATGAATTGTGTAAGGCATCACTTGAGAAAAAGGGATTCTACCATAAGATGTTATAATTGCACTAAGCTTGGTCACATAGCTAAAAACTACATGAATTTAGGCAAAGTTGAAGATGAAAAGAAAGCAAAAGCAAATAGCTTTAGGAAGTAGATGAGACAATAGTGGATTCCTAAACCTACCGAGAAAACCAGTCCAAGTGATGAAGTCACTCATGAAGGGAGTGGCTCTATGAACTCTAACTAAGTCTCCAAGAAAGCACTGGAACTGTATCTTCATAGACATATTCCAAAATAGTTCCTGAACTGAAAGGAAGAAAGATCCAAATCAGTATGCAAGATACAGCAGGATCACAAGAAGGTCGGTATCAGTTACCACCGAGCAAGGTCGGGAGTAACCTAATTTCATTTGGTTACCGAGTAAGCTTGGAGAAGTATGAATTTGTATGTTCTCTAAGTTGTGGAATCTTCACTAAGCATTTAATGCATAGTGGATGACAGTCTGTCAAATTCAATACCCTAATTCCTATGGAGCATTAATGAAAAATTTTTAACAAAAAGCATAAAATCAAGTTCATTCTTCACCGCGAATATCAGCATATTGAGCAGAGAAATTTCTAGTACGATCAAGCGATTCAAAGCAAAATTTTAAAGCAAAAATTTTTCTACCGTGCTACCATGGCTTCATCCAGCACCAAAGTAAAGAAAGGTTCAGAAATGTTAGTTCATGGAGAATGGAAGGCACCGGATTTCAAACTCATGCCCGCGGTTGTAGAAACCCTAGATCCGAGTGGAGCTCAGTCTCAAATTCCTCCAAAGGTACTTCTTGTAAATGACATTTGCAATCATTTTAAAGGTACAATTCAAGAACTTGGAACCCTAGAGATAGATGTTGTTCGTGATGAACTGTGTGTTGATGGTGTTCTCAAACTGGGATATAAACATTTGGAAGATAAGGGTTTAACACATATCACCCACTTGCCTCGGGGTTTCCAGATAAAATGGATAAGATATATTCTAAGCCGAGTACATGAAGGTAAAATTTGGCTTGAGCAACCAGTGGAAATAACAAAGAAGATGATTCACCGAATCACTAGTCTTCCCATGCTTGCCAAGGCTAAATCTACAAAAACCCTAGGTCGGGTAGAGCTAGAAAAGAAAACCCTAGCCGAATGGGATGATAGAGGTATGAAAATTAATAGCATTACCGATGTAGAACTAAAATTTGGCACATATGTAATAGCTCACAAGATATACAGTTCAAGTCGGCAGAATAGTGTTCCATGTGAAGCAGTTGACCTAGCCTATAAAATTGTGAAGAACAATCTGTCATTTGACCTAGCAGATCTTTTGTTGAAATAGTTCAACAAGAATATGGAGAGCATCCAAACCTCAAAGAACAATCCATGTAAGTTTGGTTCATTCTTGGTTTGTTTATTTTTCTATGCTCAAAAGTTTTTCCCATCAAAAGGCACAGTAAAATGGAGAAAGGATGTACCTATTCTTTATCAGATAAATGAGTATATTGTAGAAATGGGTGAGAATTTTACAAGCATAATGGATAACTATTTTGAATCTTTTAAGGAGAAGATGAATAACAGATTCTGAATTCCACTAAAATTGGTGGAAGATTATAAAGATGATGTTTGTTTCATGGTTGATTGTGATAGATTATACATTTGGATGGGTAAAACCTCTTCCTTATGAGGTAAACATTGATGAAACAAAGGAAATAATTGAAGCCCTAGTAAATCAACCTATTGATCCAAAGGCTCCATACTTTGGAACATATGATGAAGCTAAGATAAGAATTGAGCTAAGCATAAAACTTCCACAGGCGGTTAACAAAGGCAGAAAGAGGATGGCCAAGATGCAATCTAGCACACCTCTAATGTTAACTGAGGGCATAGGAGAAGATATTGTAGAAGAAGAAGAAAAGGATGAGAATAAAGCAGAACAAGTGCCTGTAAATTAGAAAGGAAAGGTAACTATCACCAAGGAACCTGAGCAATCCACTGCAGTATTCACAAGGAAAAGATCAAGGGGCAAGGCAGGTAAAATCAACGATGATATAGTACTCAAAAGGCCTCCTCCCTCTTTTGAACAAAAGATTAAGTATTTGAGAGAAGGATCTGGAATTGCAAATTTCAAATCTCTCAAATATGAAATTAAATCAAAGGCAAAGCAGTAGGAAATAGAAGATGTTGTTATTGAGAAAATGGGAAAATGGAAGTACTCACCTGATGATATAGCTTCTCAAATTCCAGGTGTTCTTTGGATAAAGTAAAGATGAGATGGTCCAATGCAAGACAAACTGTCAAGGACATATATGCTCAAACCTTAAGACAGTTAATGCCAAGTTTGAAAGATGATGAAATAAATAAGGCATTGATAGAAAATGAGCGCAAGATGACACTAAAATTCAATAGTTGTTTAATTTTGATCAAAGATATAGAGTCAATTGTGAAGAGTGCAAATTCTACTTGGAAAAACATCTATCATCTTCACAAACCGAGTACTAAAACTGTGATAATTAAAGATATTGAAGATGACAGTGATGAAGAAGAAGAAGAAGAAACAATTCAGATTGATAATGTTGTGACAAAGGAAGCAGGGAAACAAGCTAATGAGGAAGCTGAGAAGAATGTTGAGGAAGATGACCCAGTTCGGATAGCTGTAGAGGTAATTGCCTCACTTCCCCACTCTCCAATAAAAATTTCTACATCTAGCCCGAAGAAAACTTCAAGTGTGATTGTAACAACTCCCTTAGATACATCAAATGTCCAATCATCACTAGCACAGCTCAATGTATCATTGACAGAAGTGGCTACCACTTCATCTACTGAGCTTCAGCCTCCTTCCACTAATTTGCAGTCTTCTATACCTTCTTCAAATTTGATTTTTTCAACAGTAAGTACTTCAGATTCTATAGTTGTAAATACTTCAGTTTTTTATTTATCAAGTATTCCAGTTAGCATCTCATCAGTCAGAAGTTTATCATTTTTCACTACTAGTCCTACTGTGTCTACAATAATTTCTACTACAAAGGCAATAAGTATAAAGACTCAACCGAGTACAAAATTTTTGAGTAAGAGTGTAGTAGAAGGTATAGATCTAGATGAGGAGATACAAATTCCCTAGCTAGATTTTGCAAACCTCACTGCAGATCAAATGCAAACAGTTGGTGAACTCCTCCAGAAGAAAGCAAAGCAAAAGAAACTAAAAGAAGAAAGAGATAAGGAATATAAGATCATTGAGGATGCCAAGAACATTTTGACAGAAGCTATAGGTGTTAAAGTTGATTCCTCTCAACACATTTTGTTGCAGTTGGCAGAAGCAATTAACAGGTTTAATGATGATTCCTCTGGAACAGACAAGTTGCTTGAAAAGGCTGAGAAGAAGTTTGAAAATGAAGTGCTTGAGCACATTGCTCAACAAATAGCTATCAATCAGGTAGGGTTATCTTCAGTTTTGACTAGCATTGAGTCCTCCTATTCCAAGGTAACATCTCTTTTTGTCAAAATTTGTAATGTTGCCGAGTTCTCAAAGGAGATTAAAGACAAAATAAATAAGATTGATGAGGATCTGAAGATTAGTGCACAAAAGTTGCAACTTGAACCTAGTTCAAGTTCTTCACATCAGATGACAGTCAAATTCCTATCTGATAAGTAGACAGAGTTATTGAAAGAAGATGCAAGGATCAGATCAACATTAATAGATATTCAGAACATGATCCTTCCCATCATGGATACAATGCAGAAGCATATTGCATACTCAAAAACATTGATCCATCACAATCAGTTTTCAATTGTAGATCACATGATTGAACTCTCTACAGAAGTCCAAGTTGCACTCCATACATGCAAGATTCTGCAAGAGAATTGGGATAGAACTCTAGCACTAATTGGAAAGGTGCATTCTGATTTTCTCTCATGTTTTGGTATCTTTATGTAAAATATTTGTATATACACCTTTGGCATTTTTTCCAAAAAGGGGGAGAAAGTATATGAGATATGAAAGGGGGAGAAAGTATAAATAGAAAATATGAGTATGAGGTGAAATAAGATATTTGTATATATACTGTATAAGGGAGACATGAAATGTATATACAAAACCAGTGTCAGCATGATTATGTATATAAGTTTTGGGCAATAAGTGTTTTGTCACTAATGCCAAAGGGGGAGATTGTTGGCATTAAGTATGATTGTCATCAGTGACAACACTTATTCAAACTCTGCGTGCTTACCAAGCAGAATAGTGCTTATCGAGTAGAACAGTGCTTACCGAGTAGAACAGTGCTTACCAAGTAGAACAGTGCTTACCGAGTAGAACAGTGCTTACCGAGCAGAACAGTGCTTACTGAGCAAGACAGTGTTTACCGAGTAACACTATATCTACCGAGTCTCTAGTATATACCATGTTTGAAACTACAACCGAGTGGTTAGTATGGATCGTGCCTCCACTTCTACTGAGTGCATGATGATGCCGAGTAACGCAGTGGATGCCGAGTATCAGAAAGTCACCGAGTTAGTTTGCAGTAACCGAGTCACTATATTTGGTCCGACTCAGTAATATTTGTGTTAGCTTGTTTAAAGAGCTGACTTTGTAATTATTTTGTAATTGTTTTGGATTGATATATAAACAATGTTTTATATCATATCCAAGATGAGAAAAAAAAATATAGAAGTATGAAAAAGAAAGAAAGGCAGAGATAAGAAAATTACAAAGGGCTACAGCAGTATAAGAAGTAGCAAAGATCTATCCATCACAGAAGGTGATTAGTACATCAGAGAATCTCAATTAGAAAGTACAGTTGTAAGTAAGAGATCTACTGTTTCATCCTAACAGGTGAATCAGCTTGAAATCCTTTAACCAAGTAGACTTAACAGTCTCTGTAAAATCTCTTAACCGAGTGCATACTTCATTGTATGTTTGTAAATCCTCTAACAAGGTGGACCTAGTAGTCCTTATTGCTCCTAACAGGGTAGATCATCAGAAGTGATCATTGTAAGCCTTAACCAGCAAACTTTATACTGCAGTATTGAAGTTTTGTGGGTATCATCCCCACCCCAGTTTTACTTTCTACTTGGAAGGTTTCTGGGTCACCAAATCTCTGTGTTCAAAGTGTTATGAATGTTTTATTCTTTCTGTTACTCATGCATGTAGTTAGATTATCAATCTAATATTATTAAGATCTAAATCTATTAAAAGTTTTGAAGTTACTGATTCACCCCTCCCCTCTCAGTAACCTAGATAGTCTTGAATATTTCCAACAATATATATATATATATATATATGTATGTATGTATGTATGTATGTATGTATGTATGTATGTATGTATGTATGTATGTATGTATGTATGTATATGTATGTGTGTGTATATATATATATATACAAGTTTAAATATACTTGTATATATACTCTTAGTTTTTCATTATTTGTCTATTTATTTTCTTCTTATTTATTCCTTTTTCATTTGATTTGTCTCTTTTGTTAGATTCTCTTTTGTATTTCTTGTTTTGGGTTGGTTCTTTATATCCTTTGGTTTTCCATTTTCACCTCTTATTTATTTGTTTTGTCATTTTCTTTTGGGTTTAGCCTTTTCATGCATTCTTTATTTTTTATTTTTGTACCTCCCCTTTTCTCTCTCCTCTTCCCTTCTCCCCCCCTCCTTTTATTACCTTCTAGGGCTGCAATCTTACATCTTTTGTTTTTCTTTCTCTCTAGCATCATAATGATGGATCATGTAGTATGATCCGAAACGTTGATGGTAAAAAAACTTTACACAATCGAATCCAAAAATTGATTTGTATTTATACATGGATTGTGGAAATCTAATAGATTTAATCTTTATAGTATGAGCAATACCACTTATATACATTCCTATCACCAACTACATGAAATCCAAATATTTACCCATGCAATAATCACATTCCAAAGTCATAATATTGATGTTAAACACATTTTCCTATGACCGCATTGGCTTAGAGTAAGATTTGCATGAAATATTTTCAAAGTAGTCAAACATGTTTTGACTTCTCCAATGCATTGCCTTAAATCTTCCTTATAAGATAGCATCAATTCTAATAATGCCAACTCATCAATTCTATAACCCTTATTACATATCATTATAACACCAAATATCATTGCAACCACAATACCACTTACCAATCTAGAATCTTCCAACTGATGCTTAGGAATACAAGTGTTCTCACCTATCTGAAATACTATGAAAAAAAAATCTCTCTTACCAATCAACAAAATAAATTATGTTTGGAACCACACTATATTTTGGCCATGTCGATACTATATCTTTGACCACACCTCATAATTCTCCATCTATCATGATCGCTACCAGATTTTTGACCTCATGGACTATTGATTCTCTAGACTTAGTCAATTTCCTACATCATCAATTACATATCCTTCACACTGATTTCATCCTAAACTTCACCGATTGTGATACATGACTGAACTTGCTTAGTTTCCATTTGTGAAAATGAAACTAATGACTTCCTATGACTACAACCAATACTCGTCACAAATTTCAAAAATCTCATCATAATGCCAACAATCTTCCCCTTTGGCATTGATGGAAAATGCATTATGCTCCCTATCATATTATCCCTATCATATATTATTCTACCAATTTGACGATAATGCCAAAGGTCAAAAACTAAAATATGTACAATTATGCACAATTTTCTTACATCTTGTCAAAGATTATCTTAAAGTTTATATTTGTTGACTAGATAAGGATGTCTCCCATGACTTCTCCATGTGACCCAAAGAAAGAATTTTCTCAAGTAAGCTAGAAGCTAGCTCTTCCATACCATCTAGATTTCTCATGTCTAGAAAGGCAAGAATCCATTTTTCCTTATTCACATTCTATTGGATTACCTCCATTGTAGGCAATAGTATGTTGCTCATCATGTGAATAGAGGTAATTTGGAATCACCTCTATATGTGTAAGTGTGTGGGGGAAATATGACATTCACTCCTAAATCCAAACTACCAAAGGAGAGATCTAATTTGATCAACCAAAAGGTTAATGCACAATCAAATCAATATATGAAGAATATGAAAGAGAGAGAGAAACCCTATACTTCCCTATAGTTGGATTAAGCTTGAAATCTAAAATAATTGAAATGCAAATACTAACCTTAAATTAGGGCAAATCTGGAAAATGTCATTTTATGATGTCTGTGTGTACTTTCAGGCAATTCTGCAACTTGTTTCAAACTAGAAATGCCAAGACAAAGAAAACCTAGAAATCTTTCTCCAAGATGAGCTCAGGTCAACTTTGACCCTCATTAAAGGTCAAAGGCTAGATTCTTTATTTGAAGGTCAATTCTATCTCTATTCACAAATCTCAGAAGTTTGCCAAAAAGGGTATCCAAATTTGCTCTCAGATCTGAAATCCCGCACCTGTACCTACAAGAGAATGGGGGTTTTTTTTGTATGGGGGGTTTGCCTTGGTCAAACCCCAGTTTAGGAATTAACCTTGAAATTGAATTGAAATGTAATGTGCATAAACAAAGTAATTGAAACAAATCACCTCGCTTATGTTGAAGTCCTTGTAGAGGATTTGAATCCTCAAATCCACAAGTAGGAATGCTTCAATGGATGTAGAATGAATGTAGGATGTCTCCAATCAATGACATTTGAACTTCAACACCAATCTTGAATTGATCTTTGCATATGAGAAGGCTTGGATGAATGTAGAAGGATAGATCTTCAAGGGGGCTCCAAAGAGATTGAATCCTTCAATAGCTAACAATGGATCTCCTTGATGGATGAATGCTTGGACACTTGAAAGCTTGAAGAATTTCTTGAATGCTTGAGAGATTTCAATTTCTTGAGATGAGATGAGATATGAAAACAATGTAGGATGTCTCCAATCAATGATGTTTGATCTTCAACACCAATCTTGAATTGATCTTTGCATATGAGAAGGCTTGGATGAATGTAGAAGGATAGATTTTCAAGGGGGCTCCAAAGAGATTGAATCCTTCAATAGCTAACAATGGATCTCCTTGATGGATGAATTCTTGGACACTTGAATGCTTGAAGAATTTCCTGAATTCTTGAGAGCTTTCAATTTCTTGAGATGAGATGAGATATGAAAACTTGATGAAGAGATCTTCTCACAAAACTTGATGTGAAAATGAGAGAGGAAGGCCTCCTTTTATAATGAACTAGGGCACAATCCTCTAGAGGGGCCAGCTTGGAGAATTAAATCTAAATTAGGTCCTAACCTTTATAAAATATACCTAGATTAAATGAAATTTGAGGATTTACCATTCTGAAACCCGAAATAGCGAACCCGGAGGCGGGAAAACAAATATCCTGAAAGCTTGATACTCGAAAATCAAGGATTTTAAAGATTTGAAAGAGGGGGGAAAAATCAATGTTGGGAATGACTTGGTTAGGTTTTAGCTTGATCCTAACCTAGTCAGGTTTGACCTCAAATCTGACCCTGTTCCCAGATCCAATCAGAATTAGGACAAAAGGTCCCGGGGATGCCCAGAGACCTAGAAATGATACCAAAATAGGATAGAATGCCAGGGATAAGCATAAAATCCTATGATGACTATGATGAAGGCTAGGAGGACCTATTTCTAAGTCTTTCCTAGAAAATAGAGCCACAAAAGAGGGAAATTTAGGAGAATCCTTGAGATCATATCCCTAATTTCATCTAGAATGAAGAAATCAAGGGCAGAAAAGAAGTGGAAAGTGGGGAGAAAGCCAAATACATAAAAAGACCTGATCAAAGTGCTTAACATGACCCAAAACCACTTACTTAGAGGGCTAAACACTCTTATCATGGAAGTGCTTCCATTTTAAGATGATACATTAAGCCCCCACTTTACCAAGAGTATGGACTTCATGCAAACTCTTGGTAAAGGAGACCAGAATGAAAAGATAATCTTATCATAATCCAAGGGACAAAGAGAAACCTTAAGCCCCCAAGGACTCAAGTCTTCATTGACTCCTATATCACAATAAGAGAGACATCTCTAGAGAGAGAAAGAAAGAGTGTGATTACCTTGCCCAATGAGAACTTATGTCCCATTGTGAACCACACAAGGACACGGCGCAACTGGAAAGATGGAATTGAACCACCTAGTGAATGTGGCTACTCACTAGTCAACCCATCAAGGATTCATCCTTAGGAATATTCTATTCCATAAGAATAAAACCAAAAAAAATATAAAAGAGATCCAGTCTTAAGGACACCTTCAATCTTAAGGGATCAAAATATATGTGTGTATTTGAAACTGGAGGGATCAAGAGATCCTAAAATATAAATCCATGATTTAAGGATTACTTACTAATCCAAAAAGGGAAAAAATATCTTGAAAAATATGTGTGTATTGAAAAGTGCATGTGTGCAATAGGTGAGTAGAGCGTATGCCCCCACGTTAAAGTCATTGCTGACACTTTAATAGGAGCAATGGATTTAACAGAAACATAAAAAAACTCCACTGATTACGTTTCAACATTGAGATGCCCCCAGACGAAGACAAATCAAGGGAAATATCACAAAAACATAAAGAGAACATAGAAGGGATCTACCTACTATGGGGTCAGTATGAGCATAAGATAATATATATGATATTATTGCAAATGAATTGACATCATTCCCCAAAGAAAGTAGAACTATGATCACAAAGGAGGAAAGATCACATAAGATATACGAAGAAGAATCTGTTTGGACCATGACATGGAGACCAAAAATAATTAGTGCTACCATATCTTGAATCCAAGTATATTACACAAGGAAACATTTACGAACAATGGCACAAGTACAACATAACATTGAACAATGCATAGAAGAATAGAGATACATATAGAATAATTTGAATAACAGTTTTGATTCCTTCATTACTTTGTACCAACTGAGTAACAAGGATCGTATAAAAGAATCTAACAACATTTAGCAAACACATTATGGGAGAATTACAGTACAATAGGAAAACACACAACAAAGTTACCATGAAGGACTAGCCAATCAAGCATGTCGCCTACTCTCCCCATCTCATTGTATATCATTTAGAGAAGGTAGGTAACTTGCAAGAGGGACTATATCCAACACAGTAGGAATGATAGCTAGTTCCAAACAAGGATCCTCTTGAGAATCACTATGTTTGACACTAGTTGTAAGAGTCAATTATGATGAAAGCATATTAGGTAAATCAATGTCAATGTCAATAGTCTCATATTCATCATTAACATCATCAGTATCATCAAGAGTATCTTATTCATCCAAATTAATCAAAATAGGATCTAAGATATGAATAGAATCATCATAATCATGCATATGAACATCATTATTAGTAACAACCTCTTCTAACACATTATGCATAGGTTTATCCGATGAAGGTAGAGATCTTTAAAGAATAGAATTATGAGCTTTAGCATGAGCATGATGCTTTTTACGACATTCATTAGCAGATCGATTATGTTTTGATTTATTTGAAATAGGTTCAGAACTAGGATGAAAAATCTTAGGATCCTTCACAGGTTCTTTAGGAAGATCTATAGGATTAGAAACAATAGGAGAAACAATCACAGGATCTTTGATAGATTCGGTAGAAGGAACTTGATTAACAAAACTAGAAGCCATAGTTAAAGGAGGTATAGAAGGTGTAGGTAAAAGGCCATGATTAAGATCCATAGGAGGTATGCTTAATTCAAGAATCTTATGATGTTTATAAGCTTGATATGATTGAAAAATATTATCAGGTTGAGGAGGACATGAATTAGGTAATGATGGCCAAAAGAAATCAAGAGCAGCACAATCTCTAGGCCTGGAAGGTTGATATATACTATGATTAATCATATTTATTTCATCATCATGAATGAACTTAAGACACTTATGGATAGGTGAAGCAACAGCATGAATGGAAGTCAACCAAGGCAAACCTAGCTTAACTTGAAATTGATCATAAATAGGAACCACAACAAAGGTAGTGTTCACAATTTTTCCACAAAGTTTGACGGGTAAGGTAATAGAACCAAATGATGGATAAAGAAAACCATTGCAAGTTTGAATCCACACATCTAATGTATCATAAGAATCACATTGTAAGCTTTTCATAAAAAGATTTTCTTCAGTTATGATATTGACTAAAGATGTAGGATCAACAAGACAACCACGAGTAGTTTCTGATAAATCTTAGCATAAATGTAAAGGGGACCATCAGGAGCTCTAATAATCTCAAAATCATCAAAGGTAATCAAAAGTTCCTGAGGTCTTTTATTCTTAGGTTTTTGTCAAGGTTTAGGTTGAGTTTTCAATTTAGGTTTAGGTTTTGGTCGAGATTGAACTTGAGGTTGAATCTAAGGTTGAAATTGAGATTGAGGTTGAAGTTGAGGTGGAGATACAAATTGACCAACATGCTCCACTTGATTAACAACATGATTGAGATCATCCATCTTTGAATCATACACAATTTCCATAGTAGATGGTTGAGCAATGGTATTAGTATCATGCATAGGTAAAGGATTCATATAGATTTGAAGGTTCTGATTAGGAGGAGAAACATATTTGTTCCCACTTCTATCCAGATTGTCAATAGATAAAGCTTTAGAATCAATTAAGTCTTGAATCTTATGTTTTAAAGAATAACATTTCTCAGTATCATGACCATTATGATGATGATATTGACAAAAAGAATTTTGATCAAAAGATTTATATGCAATCGTAATAGGTAAAAGAGGTCGAATAGGAGGTAAAGTAATCATATTAGTAGTTATCAACCTATTCATAGCATGTAAAGATTCAGAAAGAGGAGTGAACGTATGATTTAATCAAAAAGCAGTGGATGCAGAAGTGGCATTGTGAGATGCAATAGCAACTTGATCAGCAACTGCATTCACTTGTTTATTTATCTTGACATAGTTTTTGAATTTTTTAAATTTGTTTGGATTAGGAGCAGCATCACTCTTATCAACTAGAACAGGAGCCATTGGAGTGTTTCTCTCAAACTGACTCACTTGTAACTGATAATGATGAAGCGCTACACAAAGTTGTTGAAAAGAGGTAAATTCAGTAAGTAGACTCTTATCTCTAATATCCTTTTGCAAATTTGAAATAAACATACGTTGAATATCAATATCAGGAACAAGATAGGAAATATAAGCATGCAAATGCTTAAATCTACCAATAAATTTAGTTAATTTCTCCTTAGCACTTTGTTTACAATGCATCAAATCAGTCAAAGACACTTTCATGCCAATGTTGTTTTGAAATTGTTGAATAAAGGCATTAGTAAGTTGTGGAAAGGAATCAATGGAATAAGGAGGCAAGGAACAATACCATTGTAAGCCCTTGTCACAGAAGGTTCTAGCAAATAGTTTGGCTAAAACCCTATGGTCATGAGCATAATCACTACAAAGGATTTGGAATGTTTTAACATGATGAACAAGATCTCCTTTTCCATTATAATTTTCAAGATGAGGCATCTCACCTTGCTGAGGAACAGGAGTACAAATAATGTCTCGAGACAAGGGACTTCCCATGTCACATGTAGGAATGCTAAACTTGTTTTGAGTTAAGGAAGTAAGTTGTTGTTGTAAGGATGACATGATTTGAGCCAAACTAATGATAGTTGAATCATTAGAGGAAAGAGGAGGATTAGCAACATTAGACACACTAGGTAAAGTGTAAGAAGCTACAAGAATAGAAGACACAACTAGAGGAACACTAGGAACTACAGTTGCAAGCGGATTAGAATAAGTAAAAGAAACATTATGATATGAAGGTTGTGATGTAGGAAGGGACACAAGAGGAACACTCATAGCAATAGAGGGAACCATCATAGTCACCAAAGGAGGAGAATAGGTAGGAATATTAGGTAAAGGATTAGAAGGAGGTTCAATACTAGTAATAGGAGGAATCAACCCTAAATCTTTAGCTTCTTGAGCTAAAGGTTTAACATTTGAATGCACAAGGTGAGTAATACCACACAAGAGGTTAACACCTTGATCACTATCATGGAGAACTTTCTTAAGAGCCTCTATATCTTGAATGGAATCTTGATTATGGTTCTCTTGAATAAGCCAATTACCCATTTTATCAAGTTCAGTTGAAAGTTTTTGGACTTGTTCAGGAGGAACTCTTAAAGCATCATCCTCATCATGAGATGAGTGAGAAGAGTTTTTCTCCATTGTAGGATTAGAATCATGAATAATCAAGTTATCATCTGGGATCCTAAGGAAAGGAGAGGAAGATTCAAGATCGAAGGCACCCATGAGTCTACAACTTCTTCTAACTAGAATGTTATAAGTGGGACTAGTGGTAGTAAATCTCATAAACTAATGTAATGCAAATGAACTAAACTAAGAACACATAAATCATGAATATGAAATCTAATTAGCATGCAAGATCTAATACTAACAAGATAAAAGGATAGCACAATAAGGCATCCAATTCCACAATAAGAATAGAGAGGAATCTAACACCAAAAAAGAAAGAGAGTAAGCTAGTCGGGTTCACCAAAATGAATAGAGGTAATTTGGAATCACCTCTATATGTGTAAGTGTGTGGGGGAAATATGAGATTCACTCCTAAATCCAAATTCCCAAAGGAGAGATCTAATTTGATCAACCAAAAGGTTAATGCACAATCGAATCAATCTATGAAGAATATGAAAGAGTGAGAGAAACCTTATACTTCCCTATAGTTGGATTAAGCTTGAAATCTAAAATAATTGAAATGCAAATACTAACCTTAAATTAGGGCAGATCTAGAAAATGTCATTTTTTGATGTCTGTGTGTACTTTTAGGTAATTTTGCAACCTCTTTCAGACTGGAAATGTCGAGACAAAGAAAACCCATAAATATTTCTCCAAGATGAGCTCAAGTTGACTTTGACCCTCATAAAAGGTCAAAGGCTAGATTCTTTATTTGAAGGTCAATTCTGTCTCTATTCACAAATCTCGGAAGTTCACCGAAAAGGGTATCCAAATTCACTCTCAGATCTGAAATCCTGCACCTATACCTATAAGAGAATGGGGGTTTTTGTGGTATGGGGGGTTTTCCTTGGTCAAACCCTAGTTTAGGAATTAACCTTGAAATTGAATTGAAATGTAATGTGCATAAACAAAGTAATTGAAACAAATCACCTTGCTTATGTTGAAGTCCTTGTAGAGGATTCAAATCCTCAAATCAACAAGTTGGAATGCTTCAATGCATGTAGAATGAATGAAGGATGTCTCCAATCAATGTCATTTGATCTTCAACACCAATCTTGAATTGATCTTTGCATATGAGAAGGCTTGGATGAATGTAGAAGGATGGATCTTCAAGGGGCATCTAAAGAGATTAAATCCTTCAATAGCTAACAATGGATCTCCTTGATGGATGAATGCTTGGACACTTGAATGCTTGAAGACTTTCTTGAATGCTTGAGAGCTTTCAATTTATTGAGATGAGATGAGATATGAAAACTTGATGATGAGATTTTCTCACAAAACTTGATGTGAAAATGAGAGAGGAAAGCCTTCTTTTATAGTGAACTAGGGCACAATCCTCTAGAGGGGCCAGCTTGGAGAATTAAATCCCAATTAGGTCCTAACCTTTAGAAAATATACCTAGATTAAATGCAATTAGAGGATTTACCATTCTGAAACCCGAAATAGCGAACTCAGAGGCGGGAAAACAAATATCCCGAAAGCCCGATGCCCGGAAATCAAGGATTTTGAAGATTTAAAAGAGGGGGGGAAAATCAAGTTTAGGATTGACCTAGTCAGGTTTGATCTTGATCTTGACCTAGTCAGGTTCGACCTCGAATCTGACCGAGGTCCCAGATCCAGTCAAAATCAAGACAGAAGGTCCTGGGGATGCCCAAAGACCTAGAAATGATACCAGAATAGGACAGAATGCCAAGGATAAGTATAAAATCCTATGATGACTATGATGAAGGCTAGGAGGACCTATTTATAAGTCCTACCTAGAAAATAGAGCCATAGAAGAGGGAAATTTAGGATAATCCTTGAGATCTTATCCCTAATTTCACCTAGAATGAAGAAATCAAGTGCAGAGAAGAAGTGGAAAGCGGGGAGAAAGCCAAATACATGCAAAGACCTGATCAAGGCACTTAACATGACCCCAAACCACTTACTCAGAGGGATAAATGCTCTTATCATGGAAGTGCTTCCATTTTAAGATGATACATCATGTTGTCAAGTTCCTACTGAATCTTCTTTACCTTATGAGATAATTTTTTGACTTGACTACTGTAACCAATAACCAAGCTTGAAATAGGATCAAGTTGACCAGTTAAGCTCTATATCTCCTTTTGAACTTCAACTCTTTTCAGCTCCAAGTCTTTTACTAACTCTGAATAGTTTGATACTTTAGTGAATAGTTGTCTTGCCTTAGTCAATGAAGACTTGACTTCTTTTACCAGATCTATCAATTTGATCCTATCTTCAGTAATCTTCTCCATTAGTTTACCTATATTCTTCTTCTCTAATTTCTCTTCTACCAATTTTATTGCTATAGACTCCAAAACTAGGCCTTGATCTGAAATACCCTTTATCAATGTGTCCATTTGATCTATTATATAATCATCTTCATCATATATAACCTCAGGCACTAACTCAGCTAGGATATCTCTAGCTTGTCTCATTACCCTAGCTTTCTTCTTCATTGATCTCATCTTATCTCTCTCAGCTTTCTTCATCAACTGTGTTGAATATTGCATCAATTTCTTAGGTTTTAATTTTGATATATCTATGGTGTAGGGCACCTCCCAACATGTTTGATTTTTTAATGTTTAGATGTCTTAGGGTTTTGTGATGGTTTGATTAGGAGTTTGGAATAAAGATCCATAGGTTGGATCCTTTCTTTTGATGTAAGAGCCAAATGAGCTCATGGAAGACTAGTGGTCTCAATGTCCTAAGAAGTCTCTAGGTGTTAGACTTAAATGTAAATGGCCTAAATAAGGTCTTAGGTCCTTAAGTAAGTTGATTTAGGACTTAGGAGTCATTCCTAAGCTTTGGTAAGGTCTAATAGGTCAAATGAGACCTTGGGCAAAAAGTTGCTAAGCAACTTTGCAAATTTGCTCGAGCAACTTTTGCAAATTTTTGAAAAGTTTCTCAAATGGTGGTTATGTTGGTTATAACCACTCATGATCGGTATATGATCATGAGGATGGAATATTTTAGAGTTTAATGAAGCTTTGATTTAAATTTCATAATTTAGATCTTCTGTACGGATGCTATGTGTTGACTGTGACTTGTTTGTAGGGTTTCATTATGTGTTGTACAGCCTGTACAAATTGGTTGAAGAGATCCAAATCCATGGAGGCTTAGCCTAGTGTTTATACTTCTTTTTTCATTGATTCATTTGATTTTAGATTATTTATTGGTGATTTGACAAGCTTTCCAAGCCACTGGTCTATGAAACTCATTTACATAGCCACCATGCTTGGAAGAGCTCTAACCTGAACATCCACCAGTGGAAATTTCTGAAACCATGGGGGGTGTTAGGTTAGATTTTTTACTCATATATTTTGGTCTCATTTATGCTGTATCATCAAGGCTTCAATTCCTAATTGGAAGCCCTATGGCTAACTACTGAAGATAGGTGAGCCAGGACAGGGAATAGAATATATTTGCACATGCACCCATGACTTTGAGAAGGGATCTTAGTTGCATTTTTGGAAAGCTCTAAGAGTTTCCTAAAGGGTTGAAGAGTTTTGGAAGTGATTTTGGAAGTTTTGTGGTCAATTTGAAGGACTTTTGTGTAGACTGGTCTAGAGGCCTAATTAATAGGCTATAATCTAGGGCTTGCAAGTTCATAGGGTTGTGGGTGCAACCAGAATCCTAAAATTAGGATTTGGAAGGGGATGGTAGATAAATTAAGGATTTTAAATGTCTTCTAGGAGGTTTTTTGAATATTTTAGAAGCTAAAGACCAAAAATAGTTAAAATAGGCCTAATAGGATTAGAGCCAATTAGGCCTCCTAGTGAAATTGAAGTCTAATGACTTGTAAAAGAATCCAGAAGAGTATGGGTGGGTTCTAAAAGTTATAGAAGGGTTATGAAACTAGTTGGAAGATAGTTTGAAGTGTGTAAAGATCCTAAGAAGAGGGTTGTGGTTCTAAAGGGGTAGTCCTTGTGTAGGAACCTAGTGGATTGAAGTCCTAAATAGGTCTTGAAAGAAGTGTAACTTCTAAAAACCAACTATACCTTGGAGGAGAAGTTGGAGGAGGATCTAGGAGATCCAAAATAGTGAAGATTACACTCTAAACTAATCATTGGATGATTAGAGAAGATTGGGAACCTTGGGGAAAAGACTAGGAACCAATCCCTCTGCATCAATCTACTGGTGTGGTAAATATTTCTTCCTCTTCTACTTCATCTTCTTTTCTTCTTCTTCTATTGGCACAAATTTTTTCTTCTTCTTCACACTTGACTCTCCAAAACTCAATTTCTTTTTTACATCATATTCTCCTTTAACCTCTTTATGACTTTCTACCACTTTTTCTTCTATCCTCTTAGAAATAATTTTTTTTGAATACTCCATAGGGGATGATGAGGGAGAATTCTCTTTACCTATTATGTCTTCTATTATGACCTCATCTTCACTAATTTGTTTTTCTTCTACTTCTGCACCACCCATTTGAGTTAAATCAACATTTTTTCCTTCAATGTTCTCCACTTCTTTAGGAATATCATAAATAAGATGAGAAATTATCTCTTCATGCTTATATGTGTCACCAATGCTCTCAATCATAGGTACATTACCCTTTTGTTTCTCATCAACAACTTTTTCTTCATTTTCTTCTTGTTCTTCTTCATGCATCATTTTCCTCCATATTCCATAGTTTCATGGTACACAATATGTGTCTTACCAACAAGTATGTTTTTTTCTTTGTTTTTTATTTTGAATTCATGTATGTAGGATTCAACCATTATCTTTACATCTTTAGCATTACCCTCGAGTTTCAATTGACTAAGTTCTCTCTCCATAATTTCTCTATCCATTTTTAGTGCATCTTTCCATCTAGCATGGATTAGATCATAAAGATATTTCAATAAGGTTTGATCAAGCTCACTAGGAGTCATACAAAATTTGTGTAGGCTATATATGATAGCCTTTTCTATCTATTAGGAATAACAATCCACCAACACAACTGAGAGGGGGGGTGAATCACTTGTGAGATAGAATATTAAAATTTAAACTTTATAATAAAAAATACTTAATCAGAATATAAACACAATGAATGCAACACCATAACACAATATTTTTGTTGTTGTGGAAACCCTGTTAAAGGTAAAACCCCGGTGGGAATTAGCACCCACAAATGATGTATTGAAAGCATAGTATCCCTACTAAAAAATTTATCCCTGTTAGGATCTTATTAATGCATACAGTACATAGTCCATGTTAAAGGACAGACCTTGTTAGGAGTCAAGATAAAAAATGGTAGGATCACTACCCAGGCACACTGCCCAAAGAAGGTTAAATCCACCTTCAGGGGCTCACTGTTTGAAATATAATTGTATAGAAGATATACAATCCAATAAACTATCTGCTAGCAATTGTCTTTTCTTGAGAAGTTACAATGAAGCTCGCCAATCACAACCTCTTCTCTACATCCAACAAAATTCACAAATACAAGCTCACAACTTACATGCACACCTCTATTCTCCAAAAATAACTCTTCTTTATACCTTATTACAATAATCAATTAGGCCAGCCAATTAAGACTTCTCCAATGAACAAATAATTAAATAGACCCTTGCTAAGATACATGGTACCTTACCCAAATATACAATAGTTATAATTTATCAAATACACTCTAGGATCTAAAATCCATACTCGGCATCTTCACAACCCGTTACACATCTCATGTCAGCTCCAAATAGGTCTTCGCAAGACCACATGCTTCATCTGACGCCACAACAAACATAGAAACTTCATAATCACAAATAATATTCTTAAATATTTCTTCTATCATGCATTAATCTTGTAGGTCATAAATCATGCTCACATAAGATTTATCTCAGAAATACACAGAATAACTTTGTCACTGTCCACTGCCACAGTTCAATAACTAGTCTTCACTAAAAAAATTGTAACACACTCCATCTACACTATTAAGTGAAGAGACCTTATACATAAGGTCACAACTCATCCCTATACATATTCCTATCTTCACATTCTCTGAAACAACCATATAGTATCTGTACACTTTTGTCAGTCATCCATATATCACTTGTTAACTAGTCTGTCTGCTCTCATCTGAAACATATGTTGACAAAAATAACAAACAATGATAGTCAACACATATTATAGAACCAATTCTAACAATCTCCCCCTTTGGAATTTATGGGAACATATGAGAAAATCCATCAACCCAAAAGTACTCATCTCAATACAACTTTCTCAATATCCTCAACACAATATTCTCAAAATATCTCACCTAAAATAGTAGGGATTTTCACTTAATCTCTCCCCCTTTGACATCAATGGAAAATGGTTCCATTATCCAATCTCATATTATCTCATCTCAGGTGCAAAATCACCCAAATGTGTTATGTTTTGTTCATGAGATCACTCCCCTTGAGGAGTAGATCCAAGCATCAAGTCTAGAAGAGATATAGCTCTAAAAACCACTGGGATGATGCATTCCTACATCAATTAATTCTCACAAGGAGGATCTATCACCCCTAGCATACCTCTGAGATATTCAAAGGTATCTTTTGGAAAATCTTTTTTTATATGTCTTCTATCTGTTCATTTGTGCTGATATACTCCAATTTGATCTCTTTCAATGCTATCTTGTCTCTTAAGAAATGATAATTTATTGATATATGATTTATTTAGAATGCATAACTAGATTCTTTGGCATATTCACTATGCTAGTGTTATCACAATGTATAACCACAAGTTCTTCAAAAATTATTCCAATGCCTTTCATCATCTGCTTCATCCAAACAATTTGAGTGCATTTTATAGCAGCAACAACATATTTTGACTCAGTAGTAGACTGAGCTATACAGTCATGCTTCTTACTTATCCATGAAACCAATCTTTGCCTAAGTAAAACTACACCTCCACTAGTATTTTTTTTTCATCCACACTTCCTTCCCAATCAGCGTCAGTATAAGCATGTAACACAAAATCATCAGATTTTTCATACCATAATCCATACTCAAGTGTTCCCTTCAACTATCTGACTATCCTTTTCATAGCATCAAGGTGAGTCTATTTAGGATTTGCTTGATATGTCACCACAATTCCAATAGCATTAGCTATGTTAGGTCTGGTATGGGTTAGATATTGTAGTCCTCCAATCATTGATTTATACTTTGTCTGAGAAACACTTGCACTTTCATTAGTATTAGTAAGTTTATAACCAGTAACCATGGGTGTTCCAATAGGTTTATAATCTTCCATTCCAAATTTCATTAACATCTCTTTAAGATACTTTGTCTGAGAAATAAAAAATTATATCTTTATTCTAATTAATTTGTAAGCCAAGGAAAATTTTCATTTCACCTATCATTGACATCTCAAATTCATTTTCCATTTCCTTAGAGAACTTATTAGTTGTCTGATCATTGCCTCCTAAAATAATGTCATCCACAAAAACTTCAACTATTAGAGTTCCTTATTTACTAGTTCTTCAATATAAATTACTATCAGCATTACCTTTTCTAAAACCAAGACTCAGTGGATACTTATCCAATCTCACATACCATGCTCTAGGTGCTTGTTTTAGTCCATACAACACATTCCTTATTTTACATACTATATCCTCATTCTTTGTCAAAAGAAATTCATCAAGTTTCTCAATGTAAACTTATTCCTCAAGATCACCATTCAAAAATGGAGATTTAACATCCATCTGATATACTTTAAGGTCTTTATTGTTAGAAAGTAAAGTCCACCAAGATAACTAAGAGTGGGAGGTGAATCAGTTATCAGATAAATACAACTTTTATCACCTTTAAAATATTTCAACCATGTAATCAATTGAATCAATTTAATCAACAACCATAGAAAGATATACATACACAACAACATAATAACATAAGATATGTTAACTAGGGAACCTCTTGATCAAAGAGTAAACCCTGGTGGGAATGATGCCCACAAAAGATGCACTAATATGAAAGTTCCTTGTGAGAGGATGGACTCTGTTAGGAGCCTTATGAAATACATTCAGTACATATGAATCTCTATTAGGAGACTTTGAATCCGAGTTACAAGATTCTAACCCAGTTAGGAGTTATGGAAGACAAAAGGACCCACTAGCCAAACAGCTTCAAGGGAAAGATCACTTAACACACTATCCAACTGATCTTTGTATTAATCAATAGAATAATACCAAAAGATTATTGATCTCAACAACTTATCACTTCTCCTCTGACTATGCCAAACTGCACCAACTGCTTCATCAGATCTCAATACCAGATCTTTGTACTTCACATATCCTCTTACAACAAGTATTACTCAAATCTGCAATTCACTTTCACAAACTACAACCAAATCTTACATCACAATAAGGAAAATGTTCCTTCCTTTATACCACACTCAAATAATTGCAAATGAGTTGGCATACCAATTACAAAATAAAATCTTCTACATGTTACACAATATTCCACAATTACATAAAACTGTCAGCTTCCAATTAAGATAATTCTTCACTCGTGTGACCTCTGACCTTGCTATCACATCCATGTCACAATCATCATGTCTTCATCATCTGTACAACCTCACATGCTCAGATTCTATCCCGATTAGGAGATATCATCCGATTTCCAAAAACTGCTTCTCAGGAACACTACCTAAATACTGCTTCCATTGAATTACACATAACTATCATGAACAGATGAATTTTTGTATGTGATCTTAACCAAAATCTTAGAAAACATCATAGATTAATTCCTCAACTCCGCATATCTTGATCTTCAATATCCCACATGCGCTAATACAAACACTGTCTGCTTCTCTTCTAATCTTCAGTAGATCGATGTGTTGACATCAATGATAATCACAGTCATGAATGCAACAATAACTGCTATAGAATGGATGTGAATACTCCCCCATAGAATATATTCAGCATTTATTCCTAAAAATCTCCCACATTGGCATTGATGGCAACATAGATGAAAAAATATCCAAGTTCCATGAATACCAACACTGCAACACTACTGCTCTAAAATGTTTTCAAGTCCTCTTCATCAATCAAATCTTGCTTCATTTTCCTATTCAATAGTTTTCTATTTCATCTTTCTTCTATCCTTTTCCCTTAAATTCTCTTCAATAGATGATTTTTCATGTATCCTTCTCCCCCATTGACATCAATGACAAATTCTAAATCACTATGTCAACAAAAACTTCAATGTCAAAAGACACTTTTCAGAAAATACATTCACTAGAGTCCTCGTGACTCATCTCAGAAACACATACTCCCCCATAGAGGAAGTACCAACATCCACTCCAGAAAAAGATAAGGCTCATATACCACTAGACTAATGCAAAAATCTACATCACTTCTCAAAAGTAGGTTGGGGCATAACCCCAAGCATACCTCTCAGATACTCAAATGTATCCTTAGGAAAAGGTTTTGTAAATATACATGCAATCTACTCTTTTGTACTTATGTACTCAAGTCTAACTTTTTTCTCTACAATTTTCTCTCTCACTACATGATACTTTATTTCTATATGCTTTGTCTTAGAATGTAGTACAGGATTCTTAGACATACTAACTGTACTGGTGTTATCACATTGTATAACAACAAGTTCATCAAATTTTATTCCAATATCCTTCAACATTTCTTTCATCCATATTATCTGGTTACAATTATTTGTTATTGCCACATATTCTACTTCTGTTGTGCTCTGTGAAATACAATTTTGTTTCTTTCTTATCCAAGAAACCGATCTTCCTCCAAGGAAAAATGCTCCACCACTTGTACTTTTTTTGTCATCAACACTACCTCCCCAATCTGCATCTATATATGCACATAGGGTAAAGTCATTAGATTTCTCATACCATAATCCATATTCCATTGTGCCTCTTAGATACCTCAGTATCCTTTTTACTATTGCGTAATGTGATTCTCTAGGATCAGCTTGAAATCTTGCAACAATTCCAACCGCATGTGATATGTCTGGTCTTGTACGAGTTAAATATTGCAATCCTCCAAACATAGATTTGTACTTCTTCTGTTCAACTGCAGGAGTCTCATCTATGCTAGATAACTTGTGTCCAATTACCATAGGTGTTCCAACTAGCTTATAGTTCTCCATTTCAAATCTCTTCAATAAGTCATTCAAGTACTTTGTTTGACATAAGAAGATACCATCACTTTTATGTGTTATCTTCAATCCTAAGAAATATTTTATCTCACTAATCATACTCATTTCAAATTCAGTCTTCATTTCATCTGCAAATTTATTACTGGCTTCATCTTCTCCTCCAAAGATAATATCATCAAAAAAAATAACTACAACTAACAAACCATTTTCAATTTCTTTCATATACAATTTACTATCTATTGTGCCTTTAGTAAATCCTAATTTTATCAAATACTTATCCAGTCTTTCATACCAAGATCTAGGTGCTTGTTTAAGTCCATGTAAGGCTTTGTTTAGTTTACATACCATATCTCCTTCATGAGTTAAGGGAAAACCTTCAGGATGGTCAATGTAAACTTCTTTTAACTCTCCATTCAAAAATGTTGACTTCACATCCATATGATATACCTTAAATTTCTTATAGGCTACATAAGCCAAAAATATTCTTACTGCTTCTATTCTTGCTACATGTGCAAAATTTTCTTCATAGTCAATTCCTTCTTGATGTGAGTATCCTTTACATACCAATCTTTCTTTCTTCCTTACAACTTCTCCTTGTTCATTCATCTTGTTCTTGAATACCCATTTAGTTCCTATAACATTCTTATCTTTAGGTCTAGGGACCAACTCCCAAGTCTTGTTCTTTTCAATTTGAGCTAGTTCTTCCTTCATAGCTTTAATCCAATTTTCATCTTCACAGGCTTCACTAGTAGATTTAGGTTCAATTTGAGAAATTCGACACAATTGTTCTTGTACCTTATTTCATGTCAAAACTCATCTTTCTATGCTTCCAATAATTTTCTTGTCGGGATGATTTCTTGTGTAATGCCCCGCCAGGGAACCCATGAGAACTTAACCTAAACATACAACTGAGTTTACAGAATAATTTTATTTTTTTTTAGTTAACATACAAGAACATCAAAGTTTTACAATGGGGAAGCAACACAATGAAATGAACAAATCACATAGGTTACAACTCTCAAGGATTCCATGACGAAGATTACGTGTATATAAAATTAATTAATTAGATTAGGTACAATTACAAAACTCAAATAAATAAATGAAAGATAATAGCAACATCACATAGAAGATAACATAAATACAACTGGTACCATGAGGTATCCATAAATCTACATCCACTGCACATGTCGTAGGGTATGTAATACAATAACTAAAAAAGTACACGTGATATCTATGAGAAACTGATACAAGGTACAAGGTCACAAAGAAAAAGAAGAAGAGTACAACTCCAGAAATGAAGATCAAGAAGGAACAACTGCTACAGGGATCATCCAGCACCAGTACATGAATGTCAGAATCTCAAATGGTAAAAGAATCACTACCACCCGACCTCGTGAACCTAAATGGTCCACTCCCACCATGCTGAGGAGATAACAACAGATCCCACCTGGATAACAAACATCAAACAGATCAAGCTAAGGAAAGGATCTTGAAAGCTTTCTAACTCAAGGTGAAAATTAATAATGCCATGAAAGACTCACTAATCCAGAGGCAACCGACACATGTAGGATAACTAGACTATGCATAGGAAGGTTTCATCATGTACGTCTAACCCTTGAGTTTTGTCCTGGTAATCTTGCTAGATCCTGGCACCCAAGTGACCTTACACGGTGTCAATGACCTCTCGTACTGATGAAGCCATCAGCTATGCCAACTCATCCCTTTTAAAGGGGGCTAGTCATCTTCTCCATTCCCACCTTAGTCTGTACTAGCACTAAGCCAGGGCAAGGAAACCATATCTTGTTAGGTTCATTTTAAAATCTCTCATAGTTATATTTAGTTATCACTTGATTAAGATACTTAACAATAAGTGATCCTAGCAGCCACTTGTGGGCCCCGGCACTTATTGCAAGCCACCTCCTACCACATATCTAGGTAAACTACCCTAGGCTCATAGATCTCACATAGATCACAAAATGATAACAATGTCCCACAAGACTATTCCACAAAATAACAGGAACATACTGGTTCTCACATAACCATGTGATATGTAATGCCCTGCCAGGGAACCCAGGAGAACTTAACCTAAACATGCAACTGAGTTTACAGAATAAATTTTTTTTAAAAAAATTAACATACAAGAACATCAAATTTTTACAATGTGGAAGCAACACAATGAAATGAATAAATCACATAGGTTACAACTCTCAAGGATTCCATAAATTCAGTAGAGCAAAAACACTCAATTTTAGCATAAAAAGGTGCATATACAGATATAAGATTATTCAAACGTTTCAAAATTAATTAAAAGACCAATTTGAACACATAAGTTGCAAAACCCACTTTACACTTCATACCTAGGTTAGATTTAAATGAGAATTTCAAATTCAATCAATTAATCTAAACCTAATCTATTGCCAATCAGATTTCAATTTACTTATTAAATAATAGTTTACTAAAACATTTCGTGAACAAAGTCCACTAAACCATTAACAAAAAAAACAACAAACCAACTTTACCAATAGTCCTAATAATCTATACAATATTTCCATCTATCCAATATTGAATAAAAATTATTAATAATTATCATTAATAAAGTTTTCCAATATTGAATAAAAAAAAAATCAATAATTATTATTATTAATACTAAATAATAATCACTAAAAGAAAATACTAACTCTTAATAAAAATTATTATTAAAATAATAATTATTAATAAAAAAAATATAAAGATTAATAAACTAAACCCATTAACAAAATTACTATTGTTAATAAATAATAATCATTAATAAAGAAAATTATTATTAATAACCAAAACTTATTAATAAAAATTATTATTAACAAATAATATTCATTAACAAAATAATAAATACGATTTATTAAATATAAAACAATTTTTTTATAAAAAAACATAAAATGATAATTTACCAACATGTGGGGGGGGCACAACCTCACCTGCCCACGCTGCCAAGCGGCAGCCTAACCTGTCGTCGGCAGCCTAGTCTGTCATGCGGCAGCCTATGTTGCCATGCATGGGTGAAGGGGAGGGGAAGAGAGGGGTGTGGGCCCCACCTCCCTCTTTTAAATTTTTTTTTTTTAAAGTTTAAAACTCAAAACAATGCACTTTAGCATATAACCAAGTTTTTTTTTGTTTTTTTTTATTTTTTTAAGTTTATTTGTTAATACATAATGCATAACGAAAATTAAATAAATAATAAAGCAACAGATAAATTTATTTTTATAAAAAAAATTTGACTGACATATACATTTATTTATTGTACTGTACTTTTACAGAGAGTACATCATATTTTCCCAGAATTGATTCTAATACCCAAATTGGGTTTTTTATTACTTGTTTTCTTTTAATCCATTTACATTTTTTAAACAACCATATTGAGATTCTTTTACGAAGAATCTATTCCATTTTTGTTTTATTAGACATTTTTTTTACAACAATCATTTAATACAGAGAATGATATTTTTTTTCCAGAATTGAAATTTTGCATCTAAATTGATTTTCCTTTAAGGATATTTATTTTTCTACCAGCACTATAGTC
Organism: Chamaecyparis obtusa; assembly: GCA_027943335.1. Taxonomy (NCBI): domain Eukaryota; kingdom Viridiplantae; phylum Streptophyta; class Pinopsida; order Cupressales; family Cupressaceae; genus Chamaecyparis; species Chamaecyparis obtusa. The sequence continues at coordinate 942,104 of BSBK01000050.1, forward strand.
TAACTATATAGCAGAATTATTTTTTTTCGTTTTATAAGCAAACTATAAATAATCTTTTGACAAAATTTTGTCAACATAACAATACAATGCCAAATCATCATAAAAATATAAAATAACAAATCTAGGGTTTCTCTAACACCCAGAATCAAAGAAATCATACAAATCTAATGAGATAAATCCAGATCTACACAAACACAGAATTTTACCAGATAAAATAATAGAAAACACACAACAAGAATTCCAAATCATACCTTAGATCCAATGCTAGAAACTGTAATGAAACCCATGTTGTAGATCTGAGAGTGAGATTCCTTCCAAGACCAATCTTGTCTGCAGATCTGAAAACTATGATGAAAGCAGGAACCAGATCCAGATGCACAATGAGGCCAAATCAACAAGCACCCACAACAATCCAAAAATCCTCAAAAACTCAAGCACACAAGCTCTCCAAAATTCTCCTCCAAAAGAAACCTGTCTAACCCCAAAATGAATGATTTTCCCCTATTAGGGATTCAACTCCACGATTCATGAAAACCCTAGATGACTCACAATACAACTCCTAATCAAACTCACCCTCTTAAGTTGAAAGAAATTGCTAATTAATAATTAAAAATATATTTAATTGTACACAACTCAACTTAGACTCCTAAAGACAAGTTGTCACCTTTTTTAAACAAATCTCATAAAGAACATGTTATTATTATAATCTCTCATTAAATAATTTAATATTCAAAACACCATTAAATCATGCAATTTAATAATTTAATATCTAATGGACATTATTAATCATATTTTCACATAATTAATTAATTAAAACCAAATATCCTAATATTTAATTTTTTAATTAATTAATAATCATACAAAATATAGGAAATAAATTTAATATTATTTCCCAACTACAATATTAATTTTCATGACTATAGAAAATCACATAATCGAACAACAATAAATCAAGATCATCAAATAAACATACAAACTCAAAGAAGGGATCCGTGAACTTTGTCACCTAACAAATTCGGACAGGGTAGTCAACAAATACTTGTCCAATCCTAGGAAAAATGGGCTTAGGTTAGGGTTTTGGATCTATGTTATCTCCCCTCTCTTACCATTTGAGATATTGTGATAGGGCACGCTCATCCTAATAATTCAGGGAAGACAATGCCTGGTACCTACGAACCTGCATACAACACCTGCATGTACATACATATCTAAATATATAACAGACAATGGTGGGTATCGGCTGATCGTGTGGATCTTGCAAGCAACTACAACTCCATCCCTCAACCACATTAGGCATGTCAAACAGAATATAAAACAAACACACCAACCATACACATGCAAGTATGGCGTCAATAAAATCAGACACATCATTGATTTCCTATCATATAATCTATCATCCTAAACTCATCATAACATCTATAAAATTGGACTAGGGGCGGGGTACTACATCTTGTTAGATTCATGTTAGGTGTCACTGTCTCAGTTCTTGCTTCAGCTGTAGGTTCTTCTATGATTTCCTCAATGTAGCTTTCATTCTGCATATCACTATCAGTTTCATAGAATAATTCAACATTTTCTGGATTAGTTCTAGGATGAGTTCCTTCATCTGATTCATAATCAAGCATTCTTTCCTGTATTTTGAACTTTTCATCAACTTTAACATTTGCGCTCTCAACAATAGTTTTAGTTCTTTTATTGAAACATCTATAAGCTTTGCTTTTCAATGAATAACCAAGAAGTATACCTTCATCACTTCTAGGGTCAAACTTTCCAATGTCATCATCTCTCTTAATATAACATTTACTTCCAAAAATTCTAAAATACTTAACTGATGGTGCATGTCCAAACCATAGTTCATAAGGTGTCTTGTTTGTGTCTTCTCTAATCTGTACTTTGTTCATTATATATATATTGTTTTATTCACTTCTTCTCTCCAGAATATCTTCACCAAATCATTTTCAAATAGCATGGCTCTTTCTACTTCAGTTACTGGTCTGTTTCTTCTTTCTGCAATACCATTTTGTTCAGGTGTTCTAGGGGCTGAAAATTGTCTCTTAATACCATTCACTTCACAAAAAGTGTTAAATTATTTTGAAGTAAATTATCCACCTCTATCTGATCTCAAACATTTAATCTTCATTCTAGATTCATTCTCAACTTTGTTCTTAATTACTCTAAACTTATCAAATGCCTCAGATTTTTCTTTAAGAAATGTAATCCACATCAATCTTGTAAAATCGTCAACAAGAATCATAAAATACCTTTCACCATAGAATCCTCTAGTCCTTGTGGGACCTCTCAAGTCTGTATGAGCAATTTCCAACTTCTCTGTTGTTGTAGACTTCTTGCTAGGAAATGAGCTTCTCTTCTATTTAGCCATAACACATTCCTTGTAAATCATGTTAGTAGGTTTCATAATTTTAGGCAAATCTCTTACTGCAAGTGTAGTACTCACTTTCACAGTGTTATCAAAGTTTATATGACAAAATATTTTGTTCCATAACCAACTGTCATCAATCTTAGTAATCAAGCATGTCATCTCAGTAGGATTCAACTAAAATACATTACCTATGGTTCTTGATCCAGTACCAATCAAATTACCATTCTTGTCTTTGATTACACAAGTTTTCTCAGTATACCAAACTTGATATCCCTTATCAACTAACTATCCAACACTCAAAAGATTATGTTTCAATCCATCCACAAAGTAAACATCATCAGTGTTAGTCTTTCCATCAAGAGTAATAGATCCTATTCTTTTTATCAAACAAGGTGCATTGTTTCGAACTCTTACAATTCCTCCATCATAATTGTTAAACTTTATGAATTTCTTCATGTCTCTAGTCATATGATGTGAACAACCACCATCTATAATCCAATCAAATTTCTTTTCTACTTAAGAAACTAAGGCTTTTTCTTCCTTAACTTTTGTTTCAGGGTTTTCTTCTTTTATCGCTACAAATCTTATATCATCATTCTCATTATCACTTTCACTTAGACATTTCTCCATACTAGCTTCAAATTCTTCATCATTAGCATAGTAACATTCTTAAGATCTTCTAGGTTTAAAGTTATTTCTATACTTCTTTACTCTCTTAGGACATTTAGATGCAAAATGACCATATTCTTGACAAGTCCAACATTTAAAAAATTTCTTACCGTCTGGTTCTCTTTTCACAAACAAGGCAATTCCTTCTTCAATCTTCTTGTCTTATTCATTCCTGGATCTTTTTCCACTAGAATAATCTCCACTTACACTAATGCTTCTTGACAAAGTAGGATGAATACTAAGTGCACTGAATGATGTCTCCATTCTAGGTAGATCTCCTGATTGTCTCAAGTTCATTTAAGTTGCTTCTAGTCTTCCAAGAAGGGTTTCTCTTGTGAAGTTCTCAGTACAGGTATAACTTGCTCAATCATCTACATTGTCTTCTTAAATGCAGGAGTCAATGTCCTTAGAATTTTCCATATCACTTCATTCTCTGTCCTGATTCCTTCACAAGATTTTATACATGCAACAATTTCTGACATTCTACCAATATAGCTTCTAATAGATTCATCTTCCATCATTCTTATATCTTCAAATGCACATATCCAATTATGTAATCTAACTTTCTTTACATGTTCATCACCTTCAAAAGTAGATTGTAAAGCTAACCAAATTTCATGAGATGTTTTTAGATATTTTACCTAACTGTACTCATTTTTCGGAAGGTCTGACAAGAGTTCTTTCAGGAAAGTATGTTATACATGAATAGATCTCTCTCCTCATTAGTACATTCTTCAATTTTGTCTTCATCAATGATAGTCTTCTTGTTCTTTTTGATTAACCAATATCTTGGTCCTAAACAAATAAAATGTGTCTTCATGTTTTCTTTCCATCTATCAAAATTTACTCCATCAAACTTAGGGATTTCTTTCCTAAAATGACTTGTCACGGATCTCCTTAAGTTGTTAAACTTTTCCTTCAAGGACCTCTTGCTCTGATACCAATTGTTAGAAAGTAAAGTCCACCAAGATAACTAAGAGGGGGAGGTGAATCAGTTATTAGATAAATACAACTTTTATCACCTTTAAAATATTTCAACCATGTAAGCAATGTAATCAACAACCATAGAAAGATATACATATACAACAACATAATAACACAAGATATGTTAACTAGGGAAACTCTTGATCAAAGAGTAAACCCTGGTGGGATTGATGCCCACAAAAGATGCACTAATATGAAATTTCCTTGTGAGAGGATGGACTCTGTTAGGAGCCTTATGAAATACATTCAGTACATATGAATCTTTTTTAGGAGACTTTGAATCCCAATTACAAGATTCTAACTCAGTTAGGAGTTATGGAAGACAAAAGGACCCGTTGTCCAAACAACTTCAAGGAAAATATCACTGAACACACTGTCCAACTAATCTTTGTATTACTCAATAGAATAATACCAAAAGATTACTGATCTCAAAAAATTATCACTTCTCCTCTGACTATGCTAAACCACACTAACTGCTTCATTAGATCTCAATACCAAATCTCTATACTTCACATATCCTCTTACAACAAGTATTACTCAAATCCACAATTCACTTTCACAAACTACTACCAAATCTTACATTAAAATAAGGAAAATATTTCTTCCTTTATACCACACTCAAATAATTACAAATGAGTCGGCATACCAATTACAAAATAAAATCTTCCACGGGTTACACAATATTCCATAATTACATAAAACTGTCAGCTTCCAATTAAGATAATTCTTCACTCGTGCAACCTTTGACCTTGATGTCACGTCCATGTCACAATCATCATGTCTTTATCATCTCTACAACCTCATGTGCTCATATTATATCCTGATTAGGAGATATCATCTGATTTCCACAAACTACTTCTCAAGAACACTGCCTGAATACTGCTTCCATTGAATTACACATAACTGTCATGAATAGATGAATTTTTGTATGCTTGTAAAAGCACAATCGAGTGTCACCTTTTGGGCTAACTCAAATCACTCGGCCCAGTTAGACTTGGTCGAGTCTAACACAGCCAAGTACATGTAGGTGCCACGTGGTGCCAAATGGCATCTATGGGGCCCATTAGACTAGGCCGAGTGGTACTCGATCGAGTAGGACTTGACCAAGTCTAAATAATATTTTTAATATAAAAAAACATCACGAACCACTCATTTGCACACTATTAGGCTATTTGAGTGGGGCTAACCCCTAGGGGGACTCGGCCGAGTCAGACTCAACTGAGTCAAACTCAGCCTAGTCTGACTCTACCGAGTTTACTTAGGTGGCATGCCATGTTGGCAGCCAAACCACCAAAAACACAAAAAAACTAGAATTTTGCACTTTTGTTGTTCCTTTCTTAGATCAAAATAGAAAATTTTAAAAAATAAAAGTACCCTTTTCTAGATCTCAGAATTATGATTCTAGACATATAAATTGTATATTGTTTCATCTACAAAATGTTAAACAAATTTTCTAAAAACTACATGTAGGTATATTAAACTTCGAGAAGACGTTGATTCGAAAAATATAGAAAAATACTAAATCAATTCAAAAAAAATTTAAAATTATATACGGCACTAGAGGAGAGAGTCCTCTTCAAGAATATATAACTTATTTGGTTTTTGGTATAGTTTTGATAGGGTAAAGGTGACGGGAGACAAAAATTGTTGATTTCAGGTAAGGTCGACTTTCAATACTTATAACGAGTAAACTATAGATCAAAAAAGCTTCTTTCTTTTTTCATGCACTAGATATACATGTCATCTAAAACATATTCTGAAATTGGAGGGAAAAAAAATGTTTTACTTATAATGCTTTGATGGGAAGTGAACTCCCTTATTTGTAGTATTTTCAGGATATGAAAAATAGACCTAAAAAATTAAAAAAACATATTAATTTTTGCTCAAATTAATTTTTAAAAATTATAGGTATAAAATTCATCCTATTTTACACATTTTATCAGTTTACATCATCTTTAAATTCTCAATAGAAATGTGACTTTTATGCCCTTGAAGTTTTTCAGTTTTTGTGTTGCTAGCCTCTTCCTTTGTGCTGAAAAATTTGATCAGATGTACATATAATAAATTCAGATTTTATTATGACTGTATTTCTTATGCAGTAAACATAGTGAATGAACTGGAAATATGTATGTTCTTTGACTTGTTTATTTGCATATGTCTCGGTGTCTATAAATATGGAGTGCAGACCACGATGGAGGCATCTCCACCATGGTCGTGACTCCTCATGGAGTCACGCCCATCATGGAGGTGTCTCCATGATGGCACCCATTCACAAGCAGTATGTAACATACGGTCTACATGCATTAACCAAACAGTATTAACATCGATATAACATATCGACTATTCTTTGTCATAAGTTAATGACTAACATTCTTGGTCGGTATAACATACCGAACTCAATTTAATAATTAACATCGCTTAGTCGATATAAAATTTACTTTGAATATATATATATATATATATATATATATATATATATATATATATATATATATATATATATATATATATATATATATATATATATATATATATATATATATATATATATATATATATATATATATATATATATATATATATATATATATCTTTGTGAATGTCTTGTTTAATCTGACATAAGCTATAACATTAACACTCCCTCTTAGCTAAGGAGGATAACAAGTATTAACAAATATGTGTGTGTGTGTGTGTGTGTGTGTGTGTGTGTGAGTATAATAATCATTTTACATGTTCATATCATTTTAATGATATTAAGAGTAATGGTTCTCGAGTATCAAGTCTCATGATACTTCACCAATTACTCAGAGTAATGGTCTACAGTATACAACTCACAAGTATTCACCAATTACTCAAAATGATTATCAAGAGTATTGGCCTCCTAAATATCAAGTCTCATGATACTCACCAAGTACTCAGAGTAATGTCCTAATAACATCAAGTCTCATGATGTCCACCAAGTACTCAATGTGAGTGTAATAATCACTTCATATATTCATATCATTTTACTGATGTTAAGAGTAATGGTTATCGAGTATCAAGTCTCATGATACTTCACTGATTACTCAGGGAAATGGTCTACAGAATACAACTCACAAATATTCACCAATTGCCCAAAGTGATTATTAAGAGCATTGGCCTCCTCAATATCAAGTCTCATGATATTCACCAAGTGCTTAGAAATGTCTTAACATAGTATGTGCACTAGTATTACATACATAATACTTACCATCAAGACATAGATAGGTTGTTATAAGATTGTCACCTTATAGCAACCTTTTTACCATAAGTGAAAATCATCAAAAGTCATCACTTTCAATGATATACACAAAGAACACATAATTATGAATTATCACTCATAATAAAAGAATGTTTTATTGAAACAATAAAAATATTACTGAGATTTTTTCTCAGGAATTACAATCATACCAAGTTTACCTCTAAAGTGCTCTACCTTTACCTTAGCCAGAGCCTTGGTAAGAATGTCTACTGATTGTTCCTCTGTAATAATGTACTTTATCTCAATAACATTCTTTTCCACCATATCTCTAACGTAGTGATAAGGTATCTCAATATGCTTGGATCTATTATGGAATACAGGATTCAAGGAGAGTTTTATGCAACTCTAATTATCACAATATATAATGGTGGGCTTCAAGGATCTTCCAAATAATCCAAAGATAAGTTTCCTTAACCATACAGCTTCACGTGCTCCCATAGATGCAGCAATGTATTCGGCTTCTGTGGAACTCTGAGCAATAGAGGATTGTTTCCTACTGAACCAGGATATCATCGCCAAACCCAAACCGAAACAACATCCTGAGGTACTTTTTCAATCTGTAGTGCTTCCAGCCCAATCTGAATCAGTAAATCCATGTAGTTGTAACTCTACATCTGTGTATCTTAGTCCAAGATTTATTGTTCCTCTAAGATACTTTAGTAGGTGCTTAGCTAATGTCATATGAATTTGTTTGGGTTCACACATGAACTGACTGAGAGCATTTACTATATAACAGATGTCTGGTCTGGTATTTACTAGGTACATTAAAGATCCAGTAATTTGTCTATAAAGAGAGGAATCTGTGGGTTCTGAACTGGATGCTTCTTCCTTTAGTTTAAGTAGACTTACTTCCATAGGAGTGGACACAAGCTTACAATCCATCATTCCAAATCTTTTTAGAATGTCTATATTTTATTTTCCTTGATTTAGAAGTATCTCATTAGCATGTTGCCAAACTTCCAAACCTAGAAAATAATGTAGTAACCCTAAATCTTTCATCTCAAATTCAACTGTAAGATCTTCTTTACATTTATTAATTAGATGGTCTTCACCTGTGATTAGTAAATCATCTACATAGAGTATTAAAATCAACATATCTCCTTTTTCCACTTTAAAATAGAGATTAGGGACAGCATCATTTTTAGAAAAACCAAGTTTAGATAGATAGTGATCTATTCGTTCATACCATGCTCTAGGTGCTTTCTTAAGTCTGTATAAGGCCTTCTTAATTTTGCATACATGAGTATGTTGACTGTGTACTATGAATCCTTCTGGTTGCTCTAGATATACTTCCTCCTCAATCACACCATTTAGAAAAGCTATTTTCACATCCATCTGATGGATCTTCCAACCTTTGGCAGTAGCAATGGCAATAACTGTTCTTACCGAGGTATATCTAGCAACTGGAGAAAAGGTTTCTTCATAGTCAATGCCTTCCTTTTGAGATAAACCCCTTGCAACAAATCTTGCCTTGTATTTATCAATACTTCCATCTGTAGCATGTTTAATTTTGAATAGCCATTTGGAGGAGACCACTGATTTGTTTGTAGGTCTTGGTACAATGTCCCATACATCATTCTGTAGGATAGAGTTGTATTCTTTTGTCATTGCATTCTTCCAATTTTGGTGTTGAAGAGCTTCTTTTGGGTTAGAGGGTTCTGAGTTTAGGAGTTCACTCATAAGTGCAACATAACTAGAGAATCTATGGGGTCTTTTGTTCTCTCTGAAAGTTCCGTCAAGAGCAGCATATCTTTCACCTTCTTCAATTACTTTTCTAGCCCAAAGAGGTCGCTTCTTTCCTATTTCAGGTTCATTAGGAGTAGAAGATTCATTTTCTATAACATCTTGATTCTCCCTCTAAATCTCAAGATTTTGATCTTCTGGAGGATCATTAGAGTCTTCTTTGGATCTCATGAGAGCAGTGTCCTCTTCAAATATCACATCTCTGCTTAGCTCAATATTTCTTTTCCCTAGTATATAGATCCTGTAGGCTTTGGAGTTTTCACTATATCCCACGAATATACCTTTCTTTCCTGAGGGTTCTAATTTGTTTCTTTTCTCTTTAGGAATATGAATATATATAGGACATCCAAAAGTCCTTAAGTGACTGACATTAGGTTTAGTGCCTGTGAATGCTTCTTTAGGAGTTTTATCTTCAAGGTGAGAGTGAGGGCATCTATTTTGAACATAAACTGCAGTGTTGGATGCTTCAGCCCAAAGATGGGTTCCTAGGTTTTGATCATGCATCATTGCTTTTGTAGCTTCTACTATTGTCCTGTCCTTCCTCTGGGCTACTCCATTTTGTTGAGGATTGTAAGGAATTATAAACTCCCTCTTGATCCCAACATGTTTGTAGAAACTTTGGAGTATCTCAGAAGTGTATTCTTTTCCATTATCTGTTCCCAATATTTTAATTTTCTTATCTAGTAGATTTTCTACTAGAGCCTTAAATTCTTTGAATTTTGAGAGAATTTCTTCTGACTCCTTACATTTTAGAAAATATATCCAGGTCTTCCTGGAGTAATCATCGATGAAGATAATATAATATAAACATCCTCCAATAGAGGGAATAGACATAGGACCACATAAGTCAGAGTGAATAAGTTCTAAGATATTCTTAGATCTACTTTCACTATGATGAAAAGTACTTTTGGTATTCTTCCCTAGTGCACAACCTTTACAAGCTCCAATATTTTTAGATCTTAGTTTTGGTAGTCCTCTAACCATCTTCTCTAATGAAATTAAACCACGAAAATGAAGATGTCCTAATCTCCTATGCCATAGTTCACTTTCATTCACTGAAGTTATGAGAGCTTGATTTGAAGAAGTACTTAATTTATAGAGAGTTCCATCTCTAACACCAATAGTGTGTGCATTCTTTATATTTGAGTTCTTGGGCCAAGCTAAAAATTTTCCATCCATGAAGGTGATTCTGTACCCTTTGTCTTCTACTGTTGAGATTGATACTAAGTTCCTTCTGATGCTAGGTACAAACAGAACACCAGTGAGTTGTAGGGATACTCCTGATTCAAGGTAAATGGTGCAAGTCCCAACTCCCATTACCAGATAGGATGTATCATCTCCAATAGTAACTTCTTGTGTATAATATTCTTCTATGGAGTCCATGTGTTCTTTGAACCCTATGATGTGTCAAGAGGCTCCACTATCAACAACCCAGGTGCTCTGATTATCTGAAATTTGACTTGATAATGCTGAGTAGAAAGCCAGTTGTTCTGATTTCGTATCTTCTTTTGTATTATTTACTTTTGAGAAGGATGCTTCTGTTTTGTTTCTTTCAGAACATTTTCTGGCAAAATGACCGAATTTGTCACACCTATAACATTGTACTTTGGATAGGTCTCTAGGTTTGTGTTTGTACTTTTTATATGAATCATTTCAATTTTTCTTCTTGGAATTGTTCTTCCTTTTTCTTTTGTTTACTTCTGTATTGAGTACTTGGGAGACTTCTTTTGTGGTAGTTGCATTGATTCCTCTGATTAACAATCGAGACTCTTCTTGAATGCAGTCTGATTTTAATCTATCAAATTTAGGAATTTTAAATCGAGCACTAACTCCTTGAATGAAGGATTCCCATGATAACGGTAATCCATTAAGTGTGATCATAGATAATTCCTTATTATCAAAAGAGTACCCAATTTCAGAGAGTTGATTTCTCAATTCTGTAATCCTCATGAAATAAGATGATATAGTTTCTCCTTGTTTCATTTTTATTTGGTGTAGTTGACTTTTTAGAGTAAGTGCTCTACTTGTGTTGTTAATCTCATACATATCTTTCAGAGCATTAAACATTTCACATGTTGTCTCTAATCTTATGATTATTGGCACTATGTGATCTTTTACTCCATCTACCAACAACTTCATTGCTTTGGTATTGTCTTTGTCTAATTTGTTTTGATCCTCATTCTCACTCGGTTCAGTCTTGGGTTTCTCCAAAGTTGTTGTTAGATCGTGTTCCTTGAATGTGAGCATCATTCGTAGTTTCCACGCTACATAGTTTGATGCTCCCTCGAGATGATCTTCCAATCTCATACCGTTCACCATTTTGATTATGTCAAATTAAATACGTATATATCAAATGAGTCTTTCTATATAAATCTAATCTGGATCTCCTTATGCCTGCTCTGATACCATGCTGAAAAATTTGATCAGATGTACATATAATAAATTCAGATTTTATTATGACTGTATTTCTTATGCAGTAAACATAGTGAATGAATTGGAAATATGTATGTTCTTCAACTTGTTTATTTTCATATGTCTCGATGTCTATAAATATGGAGTACAGACCACGGTGGAGGCATCTCCACAATGGTCATGACTCCTCATGGAGTCACGCCCATCGTGGAGGTGTCTCCACCATGGCACCCCTTCACAAGCGGTATGTAACATACAGTATATGTGCATTAACCAAATAGTATTAACGTCGATATAACATATCAACTGTTCTTTGTCATAAGTTAATGACTAACATTCTTGGTCGGTATAACATACCGAACTCAATTTAATAATTAACATCACTTAGTCGATATAACATTTACTTTGAAATATATATATATATATATATATATATATATATATATATATATATATATATATATATATATATATATATATATATATATATATATATATATATATATATATATATATATATATATATATATATATATATATATATATTTTTGTGAATGTCTTGTTTAATCTGACATAAGCTATAACATTAACACTTTGTAAAAGGGTGACAGCTTATTGTGCTTTTACCCATGCACTCTTAACCGTGATCCTAGGAAACATCATAGATTAAGTCCTCAACTCCACATAGCTTGATCTTCAATATCCCATGTAAGCTAATACAAACACTATCTGATTCTCTACTAATCTTCAGTAGATCACTTTGTTGACATCAATGACAATCACAGTCATGAATACAACAACAACTTCTACAAAATGGTTGTGAATACTCCCCCATAGGATATATTCAGTATTCATTCCTAACATTTATGTGCAGCATAAGAAATAAATAGACTTACATCCTCCAACCTAGAAATAGGAGAAATTGTTTCTTCAAATTCTATGCCTTCTTGTTGAGATTAGCCTTTACAAACAAGTCTTTTTTTTATTTCTCAAAACTGTCCTTTCTTTGTTCTTCTTATTTCTGAACACCCATTTAGTTTCTATCACATTCTTTTCTTTAGGTCTAGGAACCAATTCCCAAGTATTGTTTTTCTTTATTTGATATGATTCTTCCTTCATTTCTTTAGTCCAAGATTCATCCTCACAAGCTTCATCATTAGTTTTAGGTTCAACTTGAGAAATCAAACAAATTTCATTCCTTAATCTAGACCTTGTCAACATTCCTTTATTAGCATCACCAATGGTTTGATTTTTAGGGTGGTTCTTCTTTACATACCTCGGTATCTTTTGAATATTAGTAGATTCATTCAAACATATTTCCATCTCATGATCAACTTTAAAATGTTCTTCTTGATTTGTAATAGCTTCTTTGTTATATGAATTATGACTGTAATCATAAACTCTTTCCTGAATCTAAAACTTCTTATCAATTTTCACATTAGCACTTTCAATCATCTTTCTCAATCTTGGATTAAAACATTTGTAAGTCTTTCTCTTAGTATAATAACCAAGAAATATCCCTTCATCACTTTTAGCATCAAATTTTCCTATGTCATCATCTCTTTTGATATAGCATTTACTACCAAATATTCTAAAATATTTCATAATAGGAGTATGACTAAACCATAGTTCATAAGGATTCTTTCTTGTACCTTATCTGATCTGAATTATGTTCAAAGTATAAACAATAGTACCAATAGCTTCTCTCCAATGAATATGTGACACATTTCCTTGTAGCAACATAGTTCTAGCAGCATCTAAAATTGTTTTTTTTCTTCACTCTATAATCCCATTCTTTTGTGGAGTCCTAGGAGTTGATTTTTGTCTATATATGTCATTCTCTTTGCAGTAGTTATTAAAAATATCTGAAGTAAATTCTACACCTTTTTTTGATCTCAAACATTTTATTTTAAAACCAGATTCATTCTCAACTTTTTCTTTAAAAATCTTAAATTTGTCAAAAACCTTAGACTTTTCTCTAAGAAATGCAACCCACATCATCCTAGAGAAATCATCAACAAAAAGTATAAATACCTCTCACCATAATATGATCTTTTTCATGTAGGTCCACAAAGCTCTGTATGCACCAAATCTAACTTCCCTTTAGTTGAGTAATATTTTCTTTGAAAGCCTCTTTTAGTTTGTTTCCCCATTACACATTCTCTATGCATGGTGTTAGATGGTTTTACAATCTTTGGTAGGTCTCTAACAGCATTTTTCATACTTTCTTTCACAATATTATTAAAATTCACATGACAAAATCTTTTGTGCCATAACCAACTATCATCAATCTTTGCAACAAAACCAGAAACCTTAGATGTGTCCAACTCAAATACATTGCCTCTTGATTTAGTACCAGTTGCAATCAAATTTCATGAATTTCTTCTAATAGAAAATCTCCCATTAATGAACTCCAATTGATAACCATTTTCTACAAGTTGTCCAATAATTAAAAAATTATGCATAAGTCCATCAACAAGTAGTACATCATCAGTATTAGTCTTACCATCCAGAGAAATTGTTCCTACTCCAATGATAAACTTAGGAACATTATCACCAAATCTAACCACACCACCATCATACATTGTTAGCTTAACAAACTTATTTTTATCACCAATCATATGATGTAAACAACCACTATCTATGATCCATTTTGATTTCTTCTCAACATGTGAAACTAGGGCTTTTTCTTCATGAATAGGTTCATCATCTTTAATAGCAATAGATCCAATCTCATCATAGTCTATTTCATCATCATCATAAACACCTTCACTATCGTAATAACATTATTTATCCTTTGATTAATTAGGTATGTGAAACTTAGGTTTGTGCTTAGGAACCCTTGTAGGACATCTAGATGCAAAATGACCAATCTTATTACATGAAAAATATTTTAGGGGTAGCTTTCCTTCAAACTTACCTTTTCCTCTATTTTCTCTTCTTGAGATCAGGGCCACAATATTATCTAACTTCTTTTCTTCTTCATATATATTTTCCCATTCATCAGTATACTCACCAAGCTCTTCTTTCAAATCATTTCTGCTATTTATCGCTAGACTTGATAAAGTCCTTTGTTGATTTAAGCTTAATTAATTAATCTCCAAGTTCTGCAGCTTCAAAGGTAGTTAATTTGGCAATCAATATCTCTCTATTAAATTTTGCAGTCAAATGTATAATCTCCTCTATTTCTTGCACTTTAGTCTTATACATAGGTGTCAAAGATCTAAGGATCTTTGCAATCACTTCCTCTTCATTGTATGTGCCTCCAAAATTTCTAATGCCAATAACAACCTGTGTGACCCTATGTACATATTCTCTAACATTTTCATCATCTCTCATTCTCAAAGTTTCCATCTTTGTCTTCCAATTCTATGACTTTTCTTGTTTAGTAAATTTTTCTCCTTCATATAGTGCTTCCAACCTTGACCAAATTTTTTGTGTTGAATTTAAGTCCTTAACCTCGTTAAATTCACCTTTAGAGAGTGCACTGATTAGTGATTCCCTTGCAACCATGTTTCAGGAGAACAACTTCTTCTCCTCATCAATGGAACTATCAAATTCATCTTCGGGTTTGATCTACTCTTCTTTCTTTGTTATCATCCAATAGTCAATGCCCAGACACAACAGATGTGTTCTCATCTTGTTCTTCCAACTGTCAAAATTATCAAGATCAAACTTTGGACTTTCATTCCTATACAATATCATTTCCAAGATCACCTCAAGATGTTAATCTTTCTCTCCGAGAGATTCTCTGATACCAATTGTTAGGAATAACAATCCACCAACACAACTAAGAGGGGGGGTGAATCAGTTGTGAGACAAAATATTAAACTTTCAACTTTATAATCCAAAACACGTAATCAAAATATCAACACAATGAATGCAACACCATAACACAATATTTTTTTGTCGAGGAAACCATGTTAAAGGTAAAAGCCCTGTGGGAATTAGCACCCACAAATGATGTATTGAAAGTATAGTATCCTTGCTAAAATATTTAGCCCTGTTAGGAGCTTATTAATGCATATAATACATAGTGCATGTCAAAGGATAAACCCTGTTAGGTTAAATCACTGCCCAGGCACACTACCCAAAGAAGGTTAAATCCACCTTCGGGACTCACTGTATGAAATACAATTGTGTAGAAGATATACAATCCAATGAACTATTTTCTAGAAATTGTCTTTTCTTGATCATTTCCAATGAAGCTCCTCAATCACAACCTCTTCTCTACATCTAGCAGACTTCACAAATACAAGCTTGTAGTTTAGACACACACCTCTATTCTCCAAAAACAACTCTTATTTATACCATATTACAATAATCAATTAGGTCAGCCAATTAAGACTTCTCCAATGAACAAATAATTAAATAGACCCTTGATAATATACACATGGTACCTTACCCAATTATACAATAGTTACAATTCATCAAATACACTCTAGGATCTGAAATCCACGCTTGCCATCTTTGCAACACGCTACACATCTCCAATTGGCTCAAAATAGGTCTTTGCAAGACCACATGCTTCAGCTAACGTCACCACGAACATAGAAACTTCATAATCACAAATAATATTATACAATATTCCTTCTATCATGCCTTAAGCTCGGAGGTCACAAATCATGCTCGCATAAGAGTTATCTTAGAAATACAAAGACTAACTCTGTCACTATCCACTATCACAATTCAGTAACCAATCTTTAGTAAAATAATTGTAACTCACTCCATATGCAATATTAAGCCAAGAGAGCTTAGACATAATGTCACAACTCATCCATGTACATATTATTATCTTCACATGCTTTGAAACAATTGTATAGTAGTTGTACACTTTTTTCAGTCATCCATATATCACCTGTTAACCAGTATGTCTACCTTCATCTAAAACATATGTTGACAGTAATGACAAACAATGAGAGTCAACACATATTACAAAACCAATTCCAACACTATTTTCTTCTTGTCTTCATCATTTAGGAATCCATGTCTTCTAGCAACTTCTCCCATTCTGCCATTCTCCATTATGTCTTTGGTAATGAAATCAACACTAGGGGTTTTCTTCTTACCACTTTCTTTTAACTCTTTTTCATCCTTATCTGATTCAATCTTGATATCTTCATCTTCTGCAATATCCTTCTGATCATTTTTCTCATATGTGTATTTTCTCTTCCTCTTTTATGTCTTCTTTACCAGTTCTATCTTAATTTCAACTTCCTTTATTATTGGCTTACTCTTCTTTATCTTCACGTTTGCATATGCAGATGGAATGTGGGATGATGGTTCTTCATATGCAACTTCAGCAATACCAGATGTACCTACTTCATCACTACCTAAAAAAAAGCTAGATTAGATATCATCCTTCTAGTTTCTCTTTCAATGATCGATTTCTCCAGTTGTATATTGGTTTTAGAAAATGCTTCTTCATATGTTCCAAATCTTTGTTCTTGTTTATCCAAAGGTTTTGAAAGTAACTCATCTACATGTAGACTCACTAAATCACCTTCTACTTCATAACCCATAAGTGGAACCCAATAGGTTCTAGGTTCAACTGCCATCATAATGCAATAATTTTTATCTACTAGAAAACATATATCATCTCTATATTTTTCTACTATATTAGCTGGGATTTTTTCACATTTATGCATCTTATTTTGGAAATCTTTGAAATAAATCCACATAACATTGTTAAAATTATTACCCAATTCTTTGATAAATTCACTTGTCTGTGTAACTACTAGTTTATCCTTTGACCAAAAAACATTTCCTCTACTGGGGAAGAAAGTTTGGATGTAGAAAAACATATATACCTGTAGGGCACCATATGTGAATGACTATTTTTTTGTCTTTCTTGATCCTCTCCATGTTTTCCAAAAAATGACTTCTTATCATCTCGCATAGATCATACATTGAATCATCTTTCACTATCTGATAACCAGCATGGATAGAACCACTGGGCACACTGTTAACACATAGTGAATCCAATCAAGATAGAATTCAGTAGGAATGTCCACCGCATACTTTAAACCTTTTGCTTGTAGATGCTTGTGTTCATCTCTCAATACACCATCGGTAAACATACCTTGATATTCTTTCTTGATAGCTCCATCTCCCAATTCTTCAATCTTGCAATGAACATAGGACAATACATCCTCGATCAATAGCACTCGTAGAGGAACCATAGATAGAGCACTAGTCATATCTACCTTAGTCTCTTTGATCATATGAAGCTTGAAAATAGGTTTAGGCTTCTCAACAATGTTTATCAACTCTTCTTGCCATTTTAACCAACTGTAATATCAAACAAATCTAGCTATGAACCAGATAGATAACTTGCAATACAGAAGTTAGGGCTCACAAAAACTTGATAGAAAGCTAGGTTCAAATGTCTTGGCTCAAATTTAACCTATGCACAATAACACACAAAATATTTCTCAAAAGTTCAAATGAATGTAAAAGTAAAAAGTGCAATCACATCCCTCTATTTATCATTGATAAATAGATGTTATGTGCTTCCAATGGTAAAATGGTACATTTCCAATAGTATGAATAGTGTATTATCACTTATTAATGCATATCCACCAATAGGTACTCCAATAGTTATAACTCATAACAAACTATTGGCAATTTGGCTGAGTTAGATATCTAGATGTTGTCATTATGGCAACATATGATCTATATGAAGATTGCATATGATAGAGAGTAGTTGTGACAGAGCACAAAACAAAATTGTCTAAGTGTAAGCAGCATTTTCCCAATCTAACCAGAGATAATTTTGATTGGTGATGTCAATAGAAGTAATTTCAGTACTTGCACACTTGAACATGGATACTATGATGTATATTGAAGACTCACCTAAGAGTGCAAGTTTGTACGGCATGTACAAAAAATTTATTGCAGTATTATAGAAACAAAGTTGAAGCCGACAGGATAAAGAAAGAAGACAGAATTAGTAAATAGTTAAGGGATTATTTTGTTTATCAAAATAATAACTTAATCATATAAAGGGATGACATCCTAGATGTTAACCCTTGGGCAGAACAAGTTAATATGTATTTTTGTGAAGTGCTTCATGTTTTGTAAAGTTGACCATAAAATTTATTAGTCCTAATAACTTGTATAAATGTAAGACATATGTAATGAGAAGATAGAAGTAGAACATATGTATGCGAAAGATATTGTTGTGAAGTTGTAAATTGTGAAAGTCAAGCAAGCAGACTTTGTATATGCAAGTGAAGCAGTAAAAGGTTATATACCTTGCCCTTTTTGTAATCACAAATCATTGTACATTACATGTTTGGGTAGTGGGCTCATCTTGTAATCATTTCAAATTGTACTACCAACTCTTAGCAGGGTTGAGGCTTCTAACAAGGCCTAGGTCCCTTAATCAGGACTGAGACACTATATGTATGTAATAGGCTCCTAATAGGGTCAACATCCTTAATAGGATACTTTTGATTAGTAGATCATTGTGGGTATCATCCCCACTAGGGTTTTCCCTTGGCCAAGGTTTCCTCGAGAACAAATAATGTGTTATGAGTTCATTTTCTTTATTGTTATGCATGCTATTTAGTTTACTTTGTTTTGCAAGCATCAAGTTAATCTGTTATATTCATAATTAGGCAAAAGTAAAAGTTTTTAGAATACTGATTCACCCCCCCCCCCTCTCAGTATTCCCTATTTCTAACACAAATGATAAACTCAATGTGATCAACATAGAATCATTAACCACTTCAAGAAAATTATCAAAACCAAAATCAAAGCATCTTACACCATAATGTGCATATAGATCTTATTGCTTGTAAATCTAGGGGATCAGGAAAGGATTATTCTCTAAGTGCTCCCCCTAAGCAAATAATATGCTTAGTTTGAAGAAGAATCCTCTACACCAGAGGATGGTGAATTCTCTTCAAATGATTTTACCTTTTCATGTTTATTTTCTTCTTCCTCTCCTACCTTCTTCCAGATCTTCTTCATCTCTTGACCAACTTCCTCAATATCAACAATCCTTTTACCTTTTTTGTCTTTTGATTAGTTGAGTGAGTGGTTCCTGAACTAACAATCTTAAGCAATATGACTAATCCTATGGTAATAGAAACATGTCATATCGGTTGACATCCAATGTCCAGCATTTATTCTATGTGTTCTCATTTTGCAATTCACTACTAGATGACCATAGTTACCACATACTGAACATGTAATATTTAATTACCTTTCCCTTTCATAAGGGATTACCAATTTTTTCAGAGGACCTAGGAACATACACTTTTGACCTTTGATTCTTAGTTGTATGTCCATAATTATTGCATTTGAAATAATATCCATCAAATCTCTCACCACTAGATCTATTGCTAGATCTACTACTAGATGATCTAGATCTACACTCATCAGTGGTATGATTGTGATTATGACAATTATAGCAACAACCATCAAAAGTATAAGGCTTATTCACCGGTTTACTCCTACACACATTTGCAGTATGACTGGGATTTCCATAGTTTTAACAAGTAGGTCTATTAGGTTTCTTATTTGAATTGTTTGGATCTACCTTCTGATCTATCTGTGGCTTCTCATGTTCATATTTTGATGACTCGCCAGTTTAAAATGTTCCTTGACCAATGTAACCAAGACCGGTTGGGTCTTTGAGTCTTCTTTGTCTCTTCAATTAATCATCAATATTCTGCATGCTTTCATTGTACTATTTCATTTTTTTCATTTTCTTCTTTCTCAGATTTCAATTCATTCTTTAATTTTTTATTCTCTTCTATGAGTCTTTCAATTTCACTTGTAACTTGTAAATTTTCTTCAATTGTATCCTGAATTTGGCTTCTATACAAAGCATATTCATGTTTCAGTCTATAGAATTCTTCATCTCTTGCCTTTAGAGAATCCTCAACAACTTTCTTAGCATATTCAATAGTCTTCATTGCACTTTTAGTTGTTCTATCTCCTTCAAGATCTTCACACATCCCGACAGATTGACTTTCAAGCTCTCTTTTCATATTTACCACTTCTTCTTTAAGTCCTTTGTTCTTATCCATCAGATCGGCAATTTCTTCTTCATAATCTTCAGATATAATACCTATTAGAATAACTGAGAGGGGGGGTGAATCAATTAGATCAGTTTTCCTATAGTCCCAAATACTAAGATGTACCTTACAAAACAATTCCAAAAAATTATGCAGCTCGGTAACATAAAATATCAATATGTCTGTCTAGTTTACTGATTACCAGTAATTATCTAACTATGATTACCAACTAAATCAACTATGCAGTGTGTAAAGTATGATAGCAAAAAAATCATAACAAGTAACACATAACACAATGATTTAACGTGGAAACCCTGCTAAGGGAAAAACCACCTGGGACCGGTAACCCAAAATAATTCACTCTTCTGAAGTGAGCTCAGTAAAGAGCCAACCCTATTAAACGTTACATTGCACACTATTAGGTGTGACCTGGTTAGAGGATTTATCACTAACAGTTAAATTTTGACCAGCATTCACTAAGGGGTCAACAAGATAACACTTTACATTCAACGAATGTCATAGGGTAATACAATAAGACTGTTAAGTCCACTCAGTTAAGAGATTTTCTAAATCAATGGTTAAACTGATACAATATTGATCTAATTCAAATACAACTCAATTGAAAATATTTAGATCTATGCTAAGCCCATGAAAATCCTCTGATCATTAATCAATTCACTTCCTCAATATCTCTCAACTTACTTTCACTCGGTAAATAGTTCTCCGATGCTCGGTAATGTCAGCAACTCGGTTCTTTTAATAACCATTTTGATCAGGCATGCATGAATACAGTCTTCACGTGAAATCTTTGAAGTCTCCTTCTTTCCGGCATGTTTCAACAATGAAACTCATATCTCTTATATAGACAAGTAAATCATTTTCATATCAGCCATTAGATTTTTCCTCTTAATCTCCTTCATCCATTTTGCCACTTAAACCTTCCTCGGCAGATGTGTCATTAACACATTTCAATCTCATCATTTAGATCTTCTCTAAATTTTTTCATCTGTGGATCTCATAACTAACTTTATCCTTAACCTCGAAATCATAACAATTTCAATCTCATCAAATTCAGTCAGTTGTTCTTAGCATTTAATATTTTTATCCATACTTGGTTAATATAGAAATACGTCGATGATAACTAGCTAACTATCTTGGTTATTACTATCACTTGGTATACATTGCACTAGCTTGGTGTATACATAAATCTTCAATTACCGACCACATTGACTTGTTCAATTTCAAATCTCTTCTTCATAGTAGATTAATGTAACATGTTCAAGTCAAAAATATAAAGCCATACAATCATCAATAAGTTACCCAATGTTTACCTTATCCTTATCTGTCATATCCATCTTTTCCTCATGTAGATATCTCAGTTCTTCATTTTTTCTTCATTCAACAGATGTTCAGATGTTTTTAAATAACATGATAAGTACTGTCAAAACTAGTTGACATCAATGACAACAAATTGGTTGATTTAATCATCTTACATATCATTTCAGTAGTTCGGTGATCTCTAATCATTGTTCCTTTAGTTCATTCAGATATTCAATCAGTTGTAGTTCATCAATCTCTCCCTTTGGCATTGATCGAAACACAAGCAATATGAAAATATGTCATACACATATCAAACATGTATTCTACAACTATGTGAGTAAATGTTGTAGCTCGGTAAGCTCTCCCTAGCTTGATATTTTAATATGTTTAATCACTACAAAATAAAAAAGCATTACATGCAGAATCTCTCTACGGATTTTATCTTTTCAGTTCTTAGATTCTCTTTGTTCTCAGCAACAGATATTCAAGTCTCTTTCTACAAACTCTCTCCTTGTTTGTGCTCTTACTAACTAATTTTTCATATGCATTTCCTTTCTGATCTTCTCTCCCTTTGACAACAATGCCAAAGAAAATATACAAATAGCTCTTCAGCAGCCAAGTAATTCTATGTTGTTCGATTCATATCAAGTACCTTCAGTGTATAGATAAACAAATTTTTGTTCCAATCTCTATAATCTTTCAAAACCTTAGAAAAAATCCAAAGTGTGAGCTATGTGCATCAACATGAATGATCTTCTGATAAGTATAGGTTGATGCAACCTCCTGATCACCTCAGTGACCGGTAGACAGGGGACGGACCCCAGGTCTAGTCCTCAAATATTCAAATGTGTCCTTTGATAAGTGTTTGGTAAAGATATCAACAAGTTGTTCCTTAAATGTTACAAATTCTAGTTTCACCTGCTTCTCTTGAACTTATTCCCTTAAGTAGTGATACTTAATAGATATATGCTTTATTTTTTAACGCATCATAGGATTCTTGGAAGTATTTATAGCACTAGTGTTGTCACAATATATAATTACTGGGTCAGTGATTACCTCATTAATTCCTTCCAATACTTGTCTAATCCAAGCAATATTTGAACAATTTGTAGCAGCAACAATATACTCTGCTTCAGTAGTACACTGAGAAATTCGTGCTTGTTTCTTGCTAATCCAAGTCACAAGCCTTTCACCTAAAAAGAATGCTCCACCGGTTGTGATCTTCCACTCATCTATGTTTCCAGCCCAATCTACATTGGTGTAGATTGTAAGTTCAAATTTTCCTTCCAATGTGTACAGTAAACCATAGTCTTTTGTCTTCTTCAAGTATCTCAAAATTCTTTTAACTGCAACCATATGTGAATCTTTAGGATTGGCAGAAAATCTAGCCACAATCCCAACAGCATGTGCAATATCAGGCCTACTGTGTACAACATACATATGTTTACCAATCATTGATCTATATAGAGTTCGATTTACTTCAGTAGATTCATCATCCTTTGTCAATTTCATCCAGTTACCATCGGTGTTCCTACTAGTTTTGCATCTTCCATGCCAAAAGTTTTCAACACTTCTTTAATGTATTTTGATTGAGTGATGAAAATCCCATCTTTATGTTGTATAACCTACAAACTTAGAAAGAATTTAATCTCTCCAAACATAGACATCTCAAATTCCTTTCTCATTTCATTAGCAAAAGATTTCCAAATCAAATCTTGTCCTCCAAAGATTATATCATCAACAAATATCTCAGCAATCAAAATATTTTCATCAGATTCTCCTTTCATATACAAATTATTGTTTTCACTAGTTCTTACAAAGCCAATACTAATAAGATAAGCATGTAGTCTTTCGTTCCATACCATCGGTGCTTTCTTCAGTCTATACAAAGCTTTGTGTAGTCTACATACTATGTTCTTCTGATTCTGATCAACAAACTTTCTGGTTGTTCTATGTAGACCTCCTCAAGAATTTCATTCAGAAAATCTGATTTCACATCCATTTGATATACTTTGAATCCCTTATGTGCAGCATATGCAAGTATAATATGAACTCCTTCTAGTCTAGCAATAGGTGCAAAGGTTTCTCCATAATCAATACCTTCTTATTGTGCATATCCCTTGCAAACAAGTCTTACCTTGTTCCTAGTGACCTCACCATTTTCATATAACTTATTCCTGAAAATCCACTTAGTACCAATAACATTTTTATCTTTCGGTCTAGCACTAATGTTCATGTCTTATTCTTTTCAATCTGTTCAATTTCCTCATTCATAGAATTGATCCATTCCTCATTTTTTAGTGCATCCCTAACATTCTTAGGTTCAAACTCACAAACTAAGCATGTGTTTTGTCTTAACTTACTTCGGGTCATCATGCCATCTTTCTTATCTCCAATTATTTGATTCTTTGGATGGTGTCTTCTAACAAATCTTGCTAGCACATGATCTCTTCTCTGCTCATCATTTAGTTCAGGTTCATTTTCCTGCTCGGTAGCTTCTTCCTAATTCTCGGTTTGTATTTGTTGATTCTCCCTAGCATTTTCCTAATGCTTGCTAGACTCAACTTGTGGCTTCGATAGATATGTTGGATCTTCAACATAAGTAAACCTACCATAGTCTTATGGTTCCTTCATGCTTTCTTCATCATTCTTTTCAGCAAACTCATCAACTCTAACATTAGCACTTTCTATTATTTTATTAGTAGCCTTGTTCAAACATTTATAAGCTTTACTCTTAGTAGAATATCCCAAAAATATTCCATCATCACCTTTAGAGTCAAATTTACCATTCCTATCATCTTTCAGAATATAACACTTACTACCGAAGATTCTAAAATAGCTTACACTCGGTGTGTATCCAAACCATAACTTGTAAGGTGTCTTGTTTGTGTCTTTCTTTAGTTGAACTCGGTTCATGGTGTATACTGATGTGCTAACTGCCTCTCTCCAATACATTTGTGCAACATTTTTCTCAATCATCAATGTTCTAGCACAATCAACAATAGATCGGTTCCTCCTTTCAGCAATTCCATTATGTTGTGGTGTTCTAGGTGTAGAAACCTGCCTTTTGATCCCATGCTCATTACAGAAATTAGTGAATTCATCAGAAACAAACTCACCTCCTATATCAAACCTTAAGCATTTTAATTCTTTTATAGTTTCTTTTTCATATTTATCCTTATACCGTTTAAACAGTTTGAATGCCTCAAATTTTTCTTTCAAGAACATAATTGTCATCAATCTAGAATAATCATCAACAAATAAAATAAAGTATCTATCACCATAGTAGCTTTGAGTTCTCATAGGACCACATAAGTCGGTGTGAACCAACTCCAAAATACCTTTAGATGAATAGTCCTTACTTTTAAAACTAGATTTGGTCATCTGTCCTTTCTGACATTGATGGCACATAACATGATCAGGTTTGGTTAGACTAGGCAATCCTCTAACTTTTCTCTTTCTACTGATCTTAATCATGTTATCAAAATTTACATGACATAACATCTTATGCCATAAGCATGCATCTTCATTCTTCACTAGTAAACAAGAAGTTTCAGCATTGTCAAGATAGAATAAATTACCTTTTGATTATCCTCCAGTTCCGGCAAGCTTTCCATTTTCATCATAGATTTTCACCTTCTTGCTTTCAAATGCAACTCAGTGACCTGAGTTATTCAACTATGCTACACTCAACAAATTTTAGTTAAGTCCTTTTACCCATTATGCATTATCACATCTAATTTTATCATTCAATAAAATAGACCCTTTTCATTTTACCATACAAGGTGTATCACTTCCCATTTTCACTGATCCTACATTATAATGCTCAAGATGATCAAAATTATCTTCATCACCAGTCAAGTGATGTGTACAGCCACTATTAATGATCCAAGTATCATTCTTACTAACTTTAGAAATAAGTGTTGTTTCTACATACCTTTCCTCCTCTTCTAAATCATCTTTCATTGCAACAAATACTACTTTAATTTCATCATCAATGTCGATGTTGGTGTCATCTTCTCCACCAAGGTAACATGCCTTTTTGCCTTTATTTGTAATCTTGATTGTCTCTGTTGTAGTGTCAATTTCCTCTGTTATTCCTTCTGCCAAACTTCCCATCACCAAATCGGTCATTGTCTTTATCTTCCTCTTTCCTGTTAGCACATTTAGCAGCAATATGGCCAACCTCTTTACAATTAAAACAAGCTAAAGGTAACTTTCCCTTGTATCTTCCTTTACCTTTCTGCAGTCTCTGGGCCATAAGTGCTTCAAGCTCATCAATCTCATCATCAATATTACTATCACTTTCATTCCTTATGTTGGCACCTGAAAATTCAGGCCAAAATAGAACAAAATGTCAAGGAAGTATAATATATATTTTCATATTTTCTTATGATAAAAAATTAAAATGATAAAGGAGCAAAGGTATTTCCATTTGGTAGGTGGTTAATTATCTTTCCAAAAATGCATATTTAATTTTTAAATACATAATTATTAAAAATATATATATATAATTAAGTAGGTTGAGCCAAAAAGGCGGCGAGAGGGAGTTGAACACTCAACCTCTCAAGCCGTCCTTTCTTCCTACCTATCTACCCTCCTACCCCATAACCAATTAATCTACTTGTTTTCTTCGAGAGAGTTAGGAGAAAGTATTTATGTATCTTTATTGTATGTGCAGGTGAGAGATTAAAATAACCTTTTCACACAGGGAGTTATCTATCTCTTAATTATCTTTTGTAATAATGTGATTATTATTCATTTATATATTGTCTTTAATGTTAAAAGAAAAAAGGAATGGGGAGAAAGAGTTGAACACTCGACCTCTCGACCCATTCCCTTTTTCCTACTTAACTACCCAAATCTACCCCCTTACCAACTACTCTATGTTATTCTTCGAGAGTATATGTAGGAATAAATATATAAATATAAGATAATTATATTTCCTTCAAAGTAAATTATTAAAATTAATATTGTTTATTAAGGATATTTTTTGCATGTCATAGTCACTTATTCCTAATTTGTATTTTACCCTAAAAATTTTAAATTATATGACACAGTGAGTTCATTATTTGATATGTATTAATTTGTGACCTAATTTCTTATTACTTCCTCATTCTCATCTTTCACATATGGTGTAACATAAATATTTTTAGGGTGAAAAGATTTTAAGTGTTATTATATTATTAGTGAACTTTAGTTGTGTATAATTTGTAAATTGAATTTTTCATATATTCTTAGGGTTTGAGTAATGATTAATTGATTTTTCCTTTTAATCTCAAATCCCTTAATATAAATTTTTCACCTTTTCTTTTACTTCAATTTTAGGGTATTAATAGTTTCATTTTACATTTTTTAGTTAATCTTTAATAGGTATGTTTTGAGGGTTATTTTTATAAGGTTAAAATTTTAGGTTTCCCTAATCATACGCATTTTATAATTATATTGTCATTTTGTATTTGAAATATTTATTAAGGTGATTATTTTATCTTAATGATTTAGTCCATTAGTGGATAGATTTTATTTTAGGGCTAAATCTATTTTGCATTAAATGGGTTTTACTCTTTAATAGGATCATTAAATTTTTTTTTCAAAATAAAATGATAATTATGAGCATAATGATTTATTTATCTTATTATGATCCTATATAGTTTGATAATTTTTGGGACTTAAAATATAATTATATTTTATTTTATGATACTTAATTTAAATTAATTATTAATAAATAATAAGTGGTTCTTATAAGATCAACATCATATATATATTATTTATTTATTTAAGATAAACTAATATTGGTTATTTTGTGTGTGCAGGAAATTAAAGAACAAACTATTATGCACGGCATTCATAAATTATGAGGGAAAATTTATCCTGAACCAACATTGTAATAGTTTATTAGGCATATTCTAGGGTTAGTTGCCAAGATTAGGTCTTGTGAAAGGGTATGTCTTTCACATGAAACCTTTGATAATATATTTATAGTGAAACATTTGTAACAAAGAGGACATCATCATTTTATCAACATTGAAATATTTGAAACTAGTGCATGCTTTTATTCCAAAATTGGATGGATACTATGGATCAATATATGCAGATCGAGTGATTATTAAGGCTTAATACAAAATGATTGTTCAAAGTTCATCGGTAATATCTGTTCCTCTGTGCTATTTTGATTTAGTTCTTTGGATAAAGTATCTTTACTTTCTTTGAGATTTTTGATTTATTATACTGCAAAATTAAATAGGAATTGTAGAACTATGTTAAATTGGTTTCTCATTGTGTATGGCTAAGCATGCCTTTTGAATACTGCAGAATTCAATTGGTCTATCCTCTGAGGATTAAATTCCATTTGAATAGTTGTCTTCCTGTTTAGTTTATTGTTGTTAATTAATCATTCTTTTTTTAAGTGATCAATTTATTTTAAATTTGTCTCCAAAGTTATACGTTTTGATTTGAAATGTCACATTGTCGTTAATAGATTGAACTTAATGAACTTTAGCATTGATCATCAATTAAAGTAATCGCACATAGTACTCATTTTTAGGATAAGGAATAGGCACTGGTCTTTATTATAGATTTAGTTAAAATTTATTATCTTTTTATCAAAGCAATTCTTTACATTATTTTGTTTACAGAATTCATTTAGTCATCTAGGAAAGTTTATTAAAATTAGGCCTACCAGCCTTGGTTCGATTGAACCAAAATTGCAGAGGCATCTGTTGTGCCTGTTAGTTGGCCTCTAAATGACCAGTGTTTTTGAGCACCAACACCTTATATTATGCTTACTACTAGATTTACCAATCTTAAGAGATGACATAAAAGAAGACTCAACAGACGGTACAACACTATTGTCAAAATTATTCAGCTCAAAAGTTTTTAACTTTCCAATTAGACTATCAAGAATAAAAGTAGTATTAGGTGCAGACCTCATTTCATGAATAGCAGATATTCTGATTGCATAGACAGTCAACAAGGTTCTCAGTATCTTACTTACCACAATATCTTCATCAATAGTACCTCATGCTCCTCAGATAGCATTGACTACCTCTTTGATTTAGTTTGAGTATTGTGTGATGTTCTCTCCTTCCTTCATCTTCATGTCATCAAATCTGCCTCTCAAGCTTTCAGCTTTGGCTCTCATCACATTCACATCACCACCATGAACTAGAGAAAGTTTCTCCCACATTTTCTTCACTATAGTGCAATCCTTGACATCCTCAAATTCAGCATCAGATAGAGCAGCAGCAATCTCTATCATAGTAATATTGTGTTCATGTCGGTCTCTCAATTGATCAAGAGTTAAAGGTCCAACATTCGGTTGTAAGTAGCCATTGTCCAGTAAAGTTATAGCAGATTCGTTGATTCTAGATATGTGAAGTCTCATCCAGGTTTGTCATGTGGTAAAGTTGTCTTTGTTTAGCTTTGGCACTTCCCTCTTATACATCTTGTAATCTTTCTACTCAAGTCCTTAAAAATTTCTTCCAAGCAACCAATACGCTTTGATACCAATTGTTAGAATAACTGAAAGGGGGGGTGAATCAATTAGATTAGTTATCATATAGTCCCTACTAAGATGTACCTTACAAAATAATTCCAACCAATTATGGAGCTTGGTAACATAAAATATCAATCTAGTTGTCCAATTTACCGATTACTAGTAATTATCCAACTGTGATTACCGACTAAATCAACTATGCAGTATGTAAAGTATGATAGAAAAATAATCATAACAAGTAACACATAACAAAATGATTTAACGTGGAAACCCTGCTAAGGGAAAAACCACCTGGGACCGGTAACCCAAAATAATTCACTCTTTTGAAGTGAGCTCGGTAAAGAGCCAACCCTGTTAAAAGTTACAATGCACATTGTTAGGTGTGACCTAGTTAGAGGATTTATCACTAACAATTAACTTTTGACCAGCATTGACTATGGGGTCAACAAGATAACACTTTACATTCAACAAATGTCATAGGGTAATACAATAAGAGTGCTAAGTCCACTCAGTTAAGAGATTTTCTGAATCAATGGTTAAACTGATACAATAATGATCTGATTCAAATACAACTCAATTGCAAATATTCAGATCTATGCTAAGCCCATAAAAATCCTCTGATCATTAATCAATTCACTTCCTCAATATTTCTCAACTTACTTTCACTTGGTAAATAGTTCTTTGACACTCGGTAATGTCTGCAGCTCGGTTCTTTTAATAACCAGTTTGATCAGGCATGCATGAATATAATCTTCACGCGAAATCTTTGCAGTCTCCTTTCTAGCATGTTTCAACAATGAAACTCATATCTCTTATATAGACAAGTAAATCATTTTCATATCAGCCATTAGATTTTGCCTTTTAATCTCCTTCGTCCATTTTGCCACTTAAACCTTCCTCGGCAGATGTGTCATTAACATGTTTCAATCTCATCCTTTAGATCTTCTCTTAATTTTGTCGGTGGTGGATCTCATAACTAACTTTATCCTTAACCTCAAAATCATAACAATTACGAGCTCATCAAATTCAGTCGGTTGTTCTTAGCATTTAATATTTTCATCCATACTCGATTAATATAGAAATGTGTCAGTGATAACTAGCTAACTAGCTCAATTATTATTGTCACTTGATATACACTGCACTGGCTCGGTGTATACAGAAATATTCAATTACCGACCACATAATCATCAATCTTTTGCATGCTTTCATTATACTATTTCAATTTTTCAATTT
This sequence comes from Chamaecyparis obtusa, assembly GCA_027943335.1. Lineage (NCBI taxonomy): Eukaryota > Viridiplantae > Streptophyta > Pinopsida > Cupressales > Cupressaceae > Chamaecyparis > Chamaecyparis obtusa. Next base: position 972,649 of record BSBK01000050.1, read on the forward strand.
CTTCTTTCTCATATTTCAATTCATTCTTCAATTTCTCATTCTCTTCTATGAGTCTTTCAATTTCAACTATATCCTTCATTTGGCTTCTATACAAAGCATATTCATGTCTTAGTCTACAGAATTATTCATCTCTTGCCTTTAGAGAATCCTCAACAACTTTCTTAGCATATTCAATAGTCTTCCTTGCACTTTTAGTTGTTCTATTTCATTCAAGATCTTCACACATCTCGACAGATTGACTTTCAAGCTCTCTTTTCATATTTACCACTTCTTCTTTAAGTCCTTTGTTCTTATCCATCAGATCGGCAATTTCTTCTTCAGAATCTTCAGACATACTACCTTCAAATAGTTTCTTAATGTAATCCTAACTCTAATTCAATTGTGTGTTGTTTTGAATATGTATGCAATCATTTAGTTTGATATTAATCATTGTTGGATCTTCTTGTTGTGACGAATTAGTGGAGATTATTCATTTGAGCCAATGGATAAATTTGTCTCGTGTGTGTGCATCTGTAGTAGCTTCACGATTTGATGAGTTTTAAGAAATTCTACATCTTAAAAGCATATTCCATTGATGATGGCATTTGCATAATATAAATTGTGATGATCTCTAATTTATATTGTGTGAGTTTTCCATTTCCCTGGTAATTTAATTCGCAAGAACGATATAATGACAGTTGATGCTTGTTAGGTTTTAAATGCAATAAATTGCTTAAAATTATTGTTACCTCACTCTTTTATAATTTTTTGGAAATTGGTTAAGTGTAGGATCATATTAGAATTAGCATAATTTCCATTGGTAGAAAATTTCATACATTAAAATTTGAGAAAATACAAAAAAAGTGTTAAAGTTTGGTTTCTAGCCTTCAAACGATCGAACCAACAAAGGCCTCCTCGTGAACAATCACATTTATCTTCTATTGAGCTATCTAAGCAGTTAACAAACAATGTTACATATCCTTGGGAATAGCTTCGTTATTCTTTCAAGAGGGGAATTTATATCTCAAACTCCTAGTAATTGACTTTTGACTTGTGTAAAAACAACGCCCAACATGTCCAAAATTGAAAACAAAAAGAAATCATTTGAGGAAATATTTGCAACAACATGGTTCCAAAATACAATTTACCAAACACTCTACACAAAATTGGGCAACATTTTGTTTCATAAACCTTGTGTTTCAAATCCAAAATTGGGATCTCTTTAAATAAAAAAATAAAAAAATTGATTTCAAAAGAAAGTATGTTCTATTTGATTAAACAAATAATCTACAACAAATTTTAAACAATAAGATGGAGGAATGAAAGAAATTTTGAATTTTCTACCTCTTAAGTTGTCAAAACTTCAAGTGGACATCAAATTCCACATAACCAAAATGAGAGCACAAAAATGAACTAGCAAGAAGCATTTTTTAAGACAAATCCAACAAGTTATCACGCATAGAAATCCACCCAAGAAATCTCCCAAACTTATCAATCCAAAATCACAACATAGGGGTATTGAGAGCACAATGAAGAAAATAGGTTGTGCTATAAAAATGAATTTCATTTTCAGAATATAGCTCGCTTTTTTAGTGAGAAATAGAATAGCATCAAAACCAATTTAAAATCCAAATATTCAATAAATCCCAAAATGACAACCAAACTAAAATCATACAATTCCCAATAATATCATACATCTCCTTTGAACTTATTCATCATGATGATGAATCATGGTATGTGATTCAAAACATTGATGATATAAAATTCTTACACAATTTAAACTAGAAGACTATCAAGAAAATTTATAGTATGGATTGTGTAAATCTTATAGCATTAATAAATTCTCATTGAATCAAATACACATAAGGCCTATTTTGCATTCAGCTATTAAATTACTTCAACAATATTAAAATATTATTAATATATGATTTAAAATGACGACATTTGACAATTGACTTACTATTTACAAATAGTTGTTATAGGCCTTACAAAAATATGCCTTGGAGTAACTAGAGGTGTGAACACGAAATAATTAAGGAAACCATCCAAAATAGGAACAATGGTTGCATTGGGTAATATGAATGACCAGCGTGCTATCTCCCATAACCACCATTGGGAGTATGGGCACGGTCATACATGTGGAGCCAAGTGGAGTCGATGCCTTGGTCAACGTGCTATCTCCCATAACCACCACTGGGAGTATGGGCACGTTCATACTTGTGGAACCAGGGGGAGTCGATGCCTTGTACCTAAAGTCCCTAAAACATTTGCACGTCAAATGTACTTTCTCATGCAATATATCAATAGTTGAATTAACTAGTCATTGGAAGGGTATTTTAACATCATATGCATTTTCATATATTCTAACATCATATGCATTTTCATATATTTTAACATCATATGTATTTTCATATATTCTAATCATATGATATCATCACTTTCACATCTAATCATCAATTCAAGCACAATAATGATATTTAATCTAATTAACTGCATTAACTAACAACATCAACATAATGGTAATGGCTCTGATCAACAGCTCATCTCGCCTTTAGCACATTTCAAATGTTGGCTCTTCTGCAATGGCTATGCTTTCTCCCCTTGCATCGGGTTCTCTGTCATTTTGTGGCAATGACTCTCATGTTGTACTATTTGTGGGCACCTTGTTTGGGGGGATTCTTGGCGTTGTTGGGGAGTCACTTATTTTTGCTTCACCCTCTTGCACACCAATTGGGATTGGAATTTCTTATGCGCCAATTGGAGGTGTTTGTGTGCCTTGTGTGCCCTATGTTCCTACCAATGGGCTTCCTTACTGCCCTGATGGCACTTCTTGTGCTCTCTTGTCCACTTCCTTGTTGGTATGCGTTGGTTCTCCTGTGGTTGTTGCTAATGTCTCTTCTTTTTTTGGGTGTTGGCAATGGTCTTAGGGATCCTTCTACTCTACTCGATGGGCAACGTTCTTTTACCCCTCCACTTGAGTTGGAGGCTACTATTTTGGTTGCAGGTGTTGGTGACAGGGGAAGGGTTCCCCCATACAAAATCTACAACTACTAGTGGAACAAGTTGCGCTCATACTGTCAAATTTGTTGCTACCATCCCTTCTAATGTGAAACCTCGTCCCATTTCGTGCGTCAAGACCCCATCGGTAATGGTTTGTGGCCTTGAAGTGGTGGACAATATTGAGTTCTACAAGAGTCGTGGACTGGGTGGTAGATTTGCACACCTTTGGCCCTCTCTTATGAATTTGCGTTGTTGTGTCACCAACTCTTGGAGACCTATAGTCTCAAGCGACATTGAGCTCTACCATTGTGCTAAGGGATTTTTTATTGCCTCATTTTCTTCTTCTGAATAACATGATGTGGTTTTGAACAAATTGTGGGTTTGCGTAAATCACTCCCTTTCTGCCAAACCCTAAATAGCTTCATTTAACCCTCTTACTGAACCACTCAATGTGTGTTCAGTGGGCATTCACCTTCCAAATCTCCTACTCAAATTTTGGGAGATATCTTTCTTTGAGGCCATTGGGAACTCCCTAGGCCGATTCCTAAAGGTTGATGAAGCTACGACTACTATAGGCCACTCTACTTTCACTCATATTTTGGTTGACATGGATATCTCCCAACCACTTTCGGGGGACGTGGTGCTTATGGTTGGTGGAAGGCCATGGACTCAAGCATTGGATTATGAGGGCCTTCCCTTTCATTGTCGGTGTTGCTTCTCTATTGGACACATGGCTACTGATTGCACTCTTCTACGCCAAAAAGGTGTTGCTACTTAATGGAAGGTTTCTAGTAATGATCGTTTGACAATTCATGCTTATGATTCTCTTTCTAATTTTTCCTTCAAAGATTCACAGGTTGTTGAAGATGTTGATACGTCTACGAAAAATCTTGATGTTGCTCCTGCTACTGATAAAGGTCAAGCTTCGGTTGCTATTTGGAGTCTTGCTCCTACTGCAACTCTTGGTGCTGCCCCTAATTCCATTGGTGAAGTGCCCTCTGACCATGACGGCCTATCCACTCCCTCTACTTCTACACCAAGCACTTGCTAATGTTGTTCAGCATCTGCAACACCCTGGTCATTGTGCTAAGATTTGCCCTAGCGGAGTCTCCTTTGTTGGGGAGCCTAAGGATTATATCACTTGGACACTCGTCTTATGGCATAGAAAGAACTCTCGCCCTCCTCTTATGGTGTGAGTTTGGCCCTTTCTTTGTGGGCTTAAGCCTTTGTGCTTTGTGTTCTTTCAATATTGTTTTGTTTTAGGCTTTTTGATGGTCTGAATTGCCCCCTTCAGACCTTGATCTTGTAAGGTCAGGCCCCTTGGTAGGCTTCTTAATTAATCAAAAACTAACATCAACATTATTTCCCTACAACATTGTGCATATAAATATTCCCCGAAAAAGGTCAACATCATAACATCACCATCATAATAATCCACTTAATCTAACATGTATCTCAAACTACATTGTAAGGCATTTAATATCATAAAACACAACTTTGCTTCATTTAATGATTAATAAAATTCACATTAAATTCCCATATTATAATTTGTTATTCTAAATCACAACAATATTCTATCTCAATGCATTTCTCGAATGCCACAATCACACCCAAAATGGGTGGAAAATCACATCATAACCAACTCATAATCATGATCAAAAGTAGAATCATTGAGTTCTCACAACCAAAAACAAGAAAGCGTGTATACATCCCAATGCAACAACATAATTAAGATCACCATGAAGCAATCCAACACATCAAATTCCAAAACAATCATGAAACATTTATTTAAATAGTGCATAAGGTAAGCACTCAAAATCACATGCTACAAAAATGAAGTATCCAAAACAATATCAAAGCACCAAAAATGATCCACATCCAAACTGCAAAGGGCACAACCATAGGCGCATTGTCCAGTCCTTATCAAGAAGTGTGCAATGCATAAGAGAAAATGGGAGAGACATTACAGTTATAGCTAGGAGTGGAGACACATGGATTTTAGGTGTCAATGGGAAATTTGGAACAATCAAACTATTTGTTGTAGTACTTATATGCTCTCTTTCATTCAAAACCTCTTTGCTTCATTTTAAACAAGTAGGTGATAGATTCTACACAAAACCAAGGTCTTGTGAGGAAGTGAAAAATGATATATGTCATGTCTATATTGAAGGAGGCATCACAATGTCTTTAGAATGTTTGAATGAACATAATAAAAATCACTTAATATAATTTGATGATGGTATCAAAGATATGCCCAACTAAGGGTTATGTTTAAAGTCAATAGTATCATTAGTAAAGCCATGAGTATGAATAGTCAAAGATATAAGTTTGGTACCAAATCAAGGTCCCAAATATAGAGAGCATTCAAAAAAAATCTTTAGACAAGGGGACAAACCGATCAAGTTCCAAAACAAGTTTAATCACAAGAATCCTCTAGACCCTTGGGATCAAGTATGTTAGGTCCTCATAAAATACTTTTCCCTTGAAGGTTAATTCAAATGCTACTACCATTATCACTTTGATTTGTTTGATCACCTTCGTCACAATATTTTGATGAGCTTCACACTCTTTAATTTTCCTCTTTGGAGAATTCCATTAAGGAATCCAAATTTTTCACTCAAACAACTCTAGTAAGCATGTCATTCCTCTATACCAAGGGTCTCATTTTCCACCTCTATCATTTCCATCTTACTTTCTATTTGGCCAAACATATTAATATTTGCACTATTGATACTACCCCTTCTTGCAACCATGTGGACAAGGGTAAGAATCCACTTGTGGTGTCCAGTCCCTCTTCTTTACACCCTATAGGTAAAGCAAAGCGGATTGGTAGCCAATGGGATATTGTTGAGAATAAACCTCCCTAGAAAACGAAGGATAAAATAGAAGTGGAAGGTCCTAGCTAGACTAAGGCCAAACCACTTGTGTAGGCTATGCCTTCCTCGTAGCAATTTTTGTTCTCTTCTCTTGAATTGGTGGACCATGAATGGTTATACCTTGGTATGGTGATTTAAAGGCATAGTCTCATCATTACTTTTTTAAGACTTAATCAAAGAATAGTTGAACAATTTGATAGGGTTTATCCAAAAATTTACTTCCAAGAATTGGCCCAACCAGAACACACTATGGACCCATGGAGCACTATAGAGGAGAATTTTAGAGGATATAATACATTGGAAATTAAATGACAACTTAATTAAGCATTAAAATAACTTTATTGGACCTTAATGAAAATTAATAAAGTCATTTTAATTTTAATAAGGTGATTTAAAAAGGGACAAAAAGAAAGGAGATGAAGAGAGAAGCAGAGGGAAAATGAAGTCACTACATTGGGCTTTAAAAGAATAAATATAGATTCATTTCAACATACTCATTTTTCTTTACCAGAGCTTTGGGAGCTTCTTGTTTCAGATTTAGTTTCTTGAGGACAGAAACCCTTGGGATTTTATTAGCAAATTGGAAAGAAATCCAATTCAACTTTGAGGTGGATTCACGATAGAATTCACAGTTGGGCAAATTTGTTAATGGTATTTCATGTTTTTTTGGAAAAAACATGGTTGCAATGATTTATCTATTTTGAGGGCAATATTCATCTCCATTTTCAGATATTACATGTTTTCAAAATTAACTTATGGATAAATAGAAACCAGTTTGCATGCAAATTGTTTGTTTAATTTTCTATGGTACATTTGGAATTAATTTTCTACAGTACATTTGGAAAAAACTAGAAAAAAATATTCCTAGGGGGATATTATAGAATATCACAATCAAATTTATTGATGTATTTGAGGAAAGAATCATGATCCTATTTTAGAAATAGTGGAGCCATCCACTCTTCAAGGGGTGATCCTTAGAGTATACTATTTTGGAATAATTCCTACTACAATCCTCCAAGAAGTTCCAAAATGGAGAGTCAAGTACATAAAACATTTCACCAACATTGAAAAAGAATGAAGACAAATGAAATGAGCTAAAAAAAACTTGTTTCAATTACAAAAATCATTGGGTGTGGGATAACAAATGTATGAGCAAGGACTAAATGCATTACATTAAAGTCATTTATAATGCAGAAGCAAAAGGAACACCTCACACAAAAGTGAATGAACAATGCGAGGAATAGGAAGACAAAAATGAAGGAACTCTTGTAACCATGTCTAAAACTCAAAAGTGCAATGCATTCAAGGTATGTCAGAGTGCTAGCAAGAAAAAGGATCAGCATTTTGATTAACAATGAGAATAATCAAAATTTTAAAGACAAAGCACTTGAAGCAACAATGGGCCTAGTTGAAAATTTTGAGAGATTTGATATGAACTAGCTATGGATTTACCATTCCATGTACACAAACGATTGAAAGACTAAAAGTAACTCTTGGAGACCATCTAATATGTCAAGACTTCTATATGGTCATCTTAAAAATCATCTTCAACACTCAAAATCAATAATAGTGCTACGTCAATTAATGGTGAGTGTTCCAAGTCGCAGATATGATCTACCTATGACTATAAGCATACAAACAAACTTCACTGAAGAGAAGGGAGTAAAAAAAATTGAAGACAAGATTTTCTAGTCCTTATCAGATCATAACAAATGTGGGAGTAGTTTATGAGCCAAAACTAGCAAATAATAATAATAATAGTTTCACAACTTCCATGTCATGGATCAAAAGGGCACTGGGACAAATATTGCACATTCCAAAGACTTGCCACATTTGGATGATGAAAGAAAACTCATTATGCTATCAAACACTGTCATGGATACTCCCAAAAAGAAAATTGAGGAACCAAACCATTACAAAGTATTTGGTGCAATAAAAAGATTTCCATTGAAGATGCTATACGAAAAGGAGCTAGCACTTTGCAGCATCCAAAATTATATTGCTTGACGGTGAACAATTAAAAAGAAAGTGAACTATCATGAACCATCTTTCAATAAGTTCTCGTGAGGTTCCAAAAGCATGTTTCACATTTCCTATGGCTTAGGGGAAATAATGTTAGAAAAATTATATATAACTTTTAAATGAGTTATGCTACTCATACTTTCATAAAGTGCCCAGAGGGAAAAGAGGTATTCTGAAAATTTGAAAAGACTTTTTTAAAGGGAAAAGATGGACACATGGGGCCTATATATAAGCAAAAGCTCTTTTACCAAAGGATGCATGCTTGTTTAAAATTTCATTCCCACTAATAGTTTGGACATCAATTCAACTGCCATCGGAGATTAAAGGAAGGAAACCTCACACCAAAACCCCTTTAATCAAAATTGGGTGATCTCATCTCATTTGGTGAACAATTGAGGATTGATGGGCAATCATTGTTGAATTACATCGTGAGTTGAATAGGTGAAGGATTTTGGAATTGCTTGTATGATGGGAAATCATTGTTGAATTACATTGTGAGTTGAATAGGTGAACAATTTTGGAATTGCTTGTATACCGAATTTTGAATTTGCGTCGAAGCTATGTGACTACTTCAACATCATAATTGCATTTCGGCAGCTATTACATCACTTCCTTTTTAGGTCTGAGCAGCCAGTTTGGTGCAGCTTCCATAGTGCCATCTTCAACTTTGGCAGCTCTCTAAGTGCCATTGCATGTATTAGCTGAGCAACCTACTGAGATAATAGCTTGGTCACTCATTTTTGGGCATCCTATTGAGTACCATACATAATAACTTGTTCACTTGCTTTTGGGCAACCTATTGAGTACCATACATAATAATTGAAGGCTACTACGCTTTGATACTTGCAGTTTTTGAACTCTTCATTGGCAGTAAATGTTAATTATAGCTTTCTGCCAAAGCTATGAATGGATAATGCAAGATCATCCAAAAGGTAATACAGTAATATAATAGATGCACGGATCATATTCCAATAGCCCAGTATCCAATGCACACTTCACAATTTTACCAAGAGAAAAAAGCATAAATCATGTCAGTAAAATTGGCTTGCAAACAACATTAATTGTAGACAACAATAAACTTCATGGCAAAGACGCTATGGTGACTAAATGGGAGTAAAAAGATAAAATCAATTCCCACACTATTTTTTAATCATGATGAAGAATGCTTTTCCTGGAATAAATAACTTCAACCATGCAGATTCATGTCTTCTGTTTAATGCACAGAGAAGAAACTGTAAACATACAAATTACATTCTAACTACTATAATATATATTTGCATTATGTGTATATCTAGGCCCGATTCATATATGTTGGTGTGGGTTTGTTTGTGTGTAGATATAGGATGCAATGTACACTTTATTTTAAATAGTTATAATCCCTGTTAATATTCATGGACTTGCAGAGTTTCTTGTCATGCAAAGTACATAATCATATCCATCAATGACATTGACATCAAAGCTGAGCTCAAAATTATCATGAGCTGTAAGATGGATATCATTTCGTAACAATATGACAAAACAAATCTGCAAGCTAAAAACCAATAGTCACATCTAGTTCATCAAAATACCCCACCTCCAGCTCAAAGCCTTTGTGACCGTAATCCAAAACATCAACACATCCATAGACCATAGTGGTACGCACCAACCTTCAAAACTGATGCTAAGCACACTTCCAATGGTCTCTTTGTGTTCCAAAATTTTAATTAAGTGATGAAAAAAGGCAACTCCTGCACAATTCCAAATTGTCAAATGCATTGACAGTCTAGTTATAAATACATCATACATGAAGAACAAAACAGCTATATATGCATCATAAATGAAGAGTGCAATAAATAATAGTATACATACACCATAAATCATGCACCATAGAAATATTTAAGTTTAGGCTTTATTAACATAGATTTGAAAAAAAAAAAAAAGTAACTATTGCAAGAAAAGAATGTTACTTCAATTTTTCTGAATCATATAATTATGCAGCCTTCCACAATTGCAGGAACTGAAAAAGGCTGAGGCTAATGAAAGAATTACATACAACCTAAAGAGCACTTTATAGCTGTGAAAGCAGTACAACTCTGCCTGACAAATGCATATGGACTGAAATTGGGAAAAAAACAAATAGAAATTCCAGGCAACTTGAGACAACCCATTTTTACCACTCACACACAGTATACAAAATGCTAAAGCGCTGAGGCAGGTCAGTCCCAATTGTAAAGAAATCAATCTCAATTAAAATAAAGTGTTGGTCCGCATAAACCACATTATTTTGCATAAAAATAATAAATGCCACCGTTTCGAAGAAGGAAACCCCCTCCTATTTATAGACAAACTCCTTAATAAAATTGAGCCATGGCCTTGTGTATCTCCATATGAAACCTTGACCTTGCTTTAAAACAATATTAACCTTACAAAGTTCTATTTTTATCACAATTTTCAAATAAGTTATAATCTGTTCATATGCAACATTTTCTGGAAGCATCCTTACAGACAAACATATTGGACCTGTTAATGTTTGTAGCCTCAGTCAGATAATTACTATCAGAGTGATAGATCATTATTGTAGAAATATATATATACATATATATCTATACATACATATATATATATATATATATATATATATATATATATATATGATTATTCATAAATATGTTTTATGTTTTATGTATATATATATATATATATATAAACATAAATATATATATCATGTTATTAATAAACATACTAATCATTATACATGCCGACTGATAAAATCAAACAAGTCGATGAGTATCGACTAAACTGAAGTTGTTATCAAAGGATACAATTAAAGGAGACAATACATCGTGGAGTCATGTCCAAGTTGGACCATGACTCTATGAAGAGTCATGCTCCATCGTGGGCATGACTCCCCACGATAGCCTCTGTTACATATATATACAGATCGGTGGCTGTTCTATTCACAGCAATACATACATATAATAGTTTCAAATTGATAACAGCGATCTTCATCAAAACAGTAAAGTACGATATCATACTCAGATATATATATAGAGAGATTTTAAAAGAATTAACAGTCTGCAATCTGATCTAAACTTTAATATGGTATCAGAGCCAAGTTGAGAAACGATACGATTCAACAAGCCTTCAGCAAGGTTACCTCCCACAATCCATCATGGCTTTCTAAGGTCATACTGAAGCTGGCAAAAGGATTCTCAAAGGGTTTTAACTCGTTTTATCACAAATCACTTGGTTTTGACCCCATCTCTATGACAAACTTAGCTTAGCTCTTGCCCTAATCCCAGACAAACATGACTTCCCAACAGGCCAAAATCACTCAAACCTCATTTGTCGGACCTAGGGACTTGAAAACAGCCACCAACAAAGACTACCTAAGGCCTAGTTATGAAGACTTTGACATTTGACATTGATCAATGATCAAGCATCATAGATTCATACTATGAAATGATTTAGTTTTACAATTATGTATATTTCTCTTATTTTTTTGTATATATATACACACACACGAACTCATATGAATCATAATGGGAAAAAAAATTTCACGAATCCACAAACCAGATTCTTGAACCCAAATCCGTCCCCAAACCCGAACCAGCAACTTAGTACTTTTTTGTATATATAATGCATATATTTATATATGTATATATATATATATATACACACACACGAACCCATACGAATCTTAATGGGAAAAAAATAATTTCATGAATCCACAAACCGGATTCTCAAACCCGAATATGTCCCTGAACCCGAACCGGCAACTTTGGAAAAACCCTCCCCCAAAAAGAGATGAAAACAAGATGCATGGATGGATGGACTAATCAAGACCCCCCATTATGACATACATCATGCATATACAATCAAGAATCCCCCTATAGGAAGGAAACAAAGAGACGCGATATCCCTCCCATAATGAATAATCCTCCAAGGATGGTGAGTGCTTGAAGGCAAAACATAGTCCAATGCCTACAAACAACATTTCTCCACTTAGGAAGAAGATAAACTAAGTATACATGCAAGTATGCTTCCCATTGTGAATAGCAAGAAGGAAGGGTTATCCATGAAGTATGATGTCTCTGAAGCATGCTCATGTGTCGCCATGTCCTCGACTGATGAAGATGCCACTAACCAATCAAGAACATATCCAATAGAAGGTGACAAGGAAGGAACCAATGGTAACTGATCCATGTAAGAATTTGGATCAAACTCCAAAGACACAAATGTCTTCTCTAAAGATTAAAAAAACCACCTCCAAATGTTGTATCAATGGATCCCACAGTCATGTCAAACTCGAAAGAATGATCAAGTGGAGAATGAAGATGAGGGTCAAAGTGTCCCCTCGCAACAACTAAAGAAGGATCATCCTCAACAAAGAGAAGATGAATGTCATCAATAATGTCTCTCAAATCCTTAATGTAGGACTCCATAAACAAACCTGCAATGTCTGTCAAGAAGTCATCCTAAGGAAGTGTTTTTGGAAGACGGAATATTTTGCTGCATTGAATCACCTGAACCCATGGTTGTATGAATGCAAGCATCATCAGGAGCAACAATAAAAATGATCTCACTAGGAGAAGTAGGAGTTGCAATTGGAGGTTTTGGATCTTGTGAGAATGGAGGAACATGTGGCTCTCCATACATTTCCCAAAGAATTCCATATCATCATCCATACTAAAATAAATAACTTCAAGAACTTTACTCCAAGAGTCCCAGTTGAAAGGATTACCAAGACAAGGAATTTCTTCTGTATATAAATATGGCAATAGATTATGCTCACTAAGATGAGCAAGAACAAGATCACTCCATTTCTTATAGTTCTCTTTCTCTAAATCAATTCAAACACCCATGATGCAAAATAAAAGAACACAAAAGAAGAGCACAACAACTCAAGATATCCCCCCAAATTCACTCAATCAAAGAACCCCCCCAAAATAGATGATTTTGGCACTTTATATTTAGTGTGTATTCAATTGTCACTTGTCAAAATGGACCAAAGTGGACTTCTCATTTCAATGATTACAACTACAGAAATAAGGCTATAGCAAACTCAAACAAATAAGACACAAGACCACTCAAGGATCCAACAAATTACAAGTGCCAAATATAGGCCAAAATAGACCAAATGTTGAAAGTACTATGTCCACTCAAAATTTCTCCAAACCAATACCATATCTAAAAAGTAGACAAAGAATCATGCACTTTCAAATAAAATGGCACCTGAAAATATATCCATATGAGGCTGAACAAAGCAACTCTGAAGTTGCAAAAATCAGGATTTGTGATTTTCAAAAAACATTAGGAACAAAGATCAGAAACCACCTACACCATTGTGTAGATCATGAAATTCTACCCCAAAACAAAAAAAAATTGCTCGAAAAAAGGAGTTCGAATGACAGAGATATTGCTGTTTGAAAATCGCCTCTAAATTTATTTTTTCTGAATTGTCGTCACCGCACTTCCAATTTTCAAATGGCTCTAGATTTGGCCTCGGGTGCCCGATTTGGATGAAACAAAATTCGATTTAGGGGTTTTTGGATCTCCTCAATGTGATGCCAACCTCTAATTTGTACCAGCATGCTCCAATTTTGACCTGCAATAAAATTCTCTCCAAATAGGCTATACAATGACACTCCTATGGCTCTGATACAATATAAGAACTTTGATATCGCTCTGATACCATGTAAAAGTTTTGATATTGCTCCGATACCATGTAAGAATTTGCCTAAGTCAAAGAAATAAAATGTCAAGATCTAGAAGCTCAATTGATAGCACAAGAGAGATAGGCAAATGATATGATCAATTGATTGATTCAATAATGATCAACAATGAAATACAATTAATAATGTCCAATTGATACAATTGATAAATATAAATTAGATGTACCTGAATATATAGGCTATGCATGATAACTAGGAGATATGCAAATGATAACCTATCACCTACACAAAGTGTAATCACATGTCCACCAAAGGTGGATCATCCTCCATTGTACAACAAAGTATGTGCAACAATGAAAGGATGATAATGTGATAAAAGCACGAAAGGTGGATCTCACGCATAAAAGTGGAAATTCTCCTACACCATGTGCTAAAATGAAATGCAAACTCTTAGGTGTCTCATATGCAAATTATTGTGCAATGCATTATCCCAAGTAAACTTAAGTGTAATTCAGAATATTTAATTACACCAACACAATGATCATATGACAAGTCTCCTTTCAAAAATATCATTGCTTGGGATAGTTAAGAATGTATTATTCAAAAAGGAAAACCGCCAAAATTGTATCCTAATGGGACGTGCACATGCAAAGGCCAGTGCATTAAGATGTCCTTTGCAAAGATTGCTTTATAGTTGACAACTTTGCCTTTTTGTAATGTCCCCTATTAGATTTAGATATAATTATTACATATTTAATTCAAACTGTACATTGCATGTCCTAAATACAAACATTCAAGCGAGGATATTTATAAATAATAATTATTAATTTTTTTAATCATGTCAATTTACCTATGTGTAACATCAATACCCCTATATCCAATCTCATTACTATTCAGTTTACTGACGGAAGGAGTAGGTGTTAACCAAGTTTGCCTAGATACCAACTGCAATGGATTCCCTCAAAGTTTACAGGTCCAAGTTCATATCCCATCTTGGGTCTTGCCCTCAAAGCTTCCAAAACGCTGACCCCTACCCTATCTTGGAACATATATCCATTGCTTGGATTTATACAAGCCCCTCCTTGGTAACATCTTTGTCTTCCCTTCTCAGTTTAAAATAGTAATAGACTAAGTATCAATATATATAATTATATAAATAATTCTGGTTTTTCTGTTATATATATAAATGTTGTGTATATTAGGTCATATATATAATTCTGATTTATTATTATATATATTTCTGATTTTACTATTACCAATATATATATATGGATCCCTTAATTCCAGTATTATTCTAAGGATCAGTATTGTTTCATAGATGAGTTACAGCATGCTAATTTGTTGTCTTGTGACATTTTCCAGCGATAAATATAATTTATTTCCTTTCTGTTCTCTTCCTTACAATGAACACATATATATTTTGTAACCTCCATTCCTTTTTTTCCCCCTCCATTGATGATCTGGGAATGTCCTTATATAATGTATTGGGGGTGATAGTCACAGGCAAGAGACATACCCCGTGCCTGTCCATAATAGCTTCTTTTACTAATCACACCGCTTCATGGCATATTAGTTAATTTTCATATTTAGTGCTGACTCGCTATTTCTTAATTTATCTGACTAACTGCAATTCCTTATCAATCCTCCATTCATCAACAATATGCTTAGTGACATGTCTCATTTGTTGTTTCGCTATCGCTCCAAACTATCCCTATTTCCAATTGATTGCTATTCTTTATGCAGGCAGCATTGGTTTTGGTCAAGTCTTTATTCTTTGAGACTGATATTGATGCAGACTCTTGACATCTTCCTAGGAATCGATATGATTCTACTTACCTTCTGACTGATATCGAGCCTTTGATTAATACCACTGTTGATTAATTCTGAGCATAGATTGTGATAATGCAGTCGCTACTCTTCATCAGTTATGATATAGACAATTTTCTGTCACCTCCTCATGATTAGCAATATGGACGTAATTGATTGTAATGTCCATCTATTATTTAGTTATCAACTTATCGTCCATTTAGAATCGATTATTATTGAAGTCAATCAAATATGGTTTAATAATATTAATTTGGATATTATTAATAATATAGATGATATTAAATAGTTCATTTATATTGATATTAATTACAGATATATTGATATTGATTATTATTTTCTTTCTTTTGTTCATTAAATAAGGAATTCAAATAAATAGTTAAATATATTTGTATTTAAATTTTAAACAATTATATATGTATACATTTATATTGTTCATATGCTAATATCAGGTCATAATACTTTTAATGACATGTTTGTGTATCTAGGGCAATCAAGTTATGCTTAGATATGTAAGATGGATGATGGGTGACCATGTCATTCATTCAAGTCTAGGCATGGAGCCTTATGTGAGAGGCTTATCATCAAGAGTTTTTTACGATGCTTCAGCTGATCGAAGTCAGTGCTTCGAGGAGGATTTGTGCTCACTTATGCAATTAGAGTTGGTGCTCTTGGTGAGTTGGTGCTCTTGGTGAGTTGGTGCTCACTTATGCAATCTGAGTTGGTGCCCATTTTGTTTATGAAAGCTATTGATACTTCATGTGAGAGGCTTATCATCAAGAGTTTTTTTTACTTTGCCTGATTGTAAACTTATTCTCTTGAAAGAGAGGTCACAAACTCAAATCCTGCGGGGTAATGTATGTACACCTCATTTGTAGCACAGTTAGGTGCCTCTTGTATCAAGAACAGGGCAGTCCCATATATTATAAGTCATTTGTAAACCCAAAAATAGATTCCTTGTTATCGTGGACTATAAAAAGATCCATTTCCATTCCCAATGTGGTGTGGCTTACAATGTACTCTGGCTGAGCTTGCTGCTTATGGTCTGCTGGCCCTTGTAGGTGGTCTTTGTTGTCTACTGTGTTGGTTTTCTTTTTTGATGACCCACAAACAAAATTAGGGTCCCCAAGACCCTCTCCTTTGTGAGTTTGTATCTAATGCAAAACAAAAAGCAACTTTGGTTGCTCTTACCCAAAATTTTCAAAATAGTTAAAGCTGTGTTAGAGGATGACGTTGTGAATGACTCTAGTAGTGTCACAGCAAGGCATCAATTCACACAAAAAAATTTGCTTGTTTGGATTCTAAGTTTTTAGACATGGTGAGCAAAGACTAGTTGTGTCGGAGGACAATGGTGTGAATGACTTTGTCGGTATCACAGCAAGGCATTAACTCATACAATATTTAATGCTTTCTTGGATTGTAAAGTCTTGGATGTGGTGATCAATAAATGGTTGTGCAGGCTCTTCTTCCCTAGACAATCACTTTTGATTCATCCCTCATCCTACTCATCACTTGTTTTAGGGCCCATAATGTCCAATTAAGTTTTGAGGGGTTGATTTAGGGTTCTTAATATGGGTCTCTTGCCAAGATATGCAAAAGGTGATGGCCAATTTAAATCTAAATCAAACAATGGGGCTAAAGTTCTAATATTGCCTGATCAATTAGGTGCAAGGATCTCACGGTGGATGGAGATTCAATATTTTTATTTAGAGTTTGTCTCAAGGTACATGTAACAACTAGCTGGCCACGACTATCCTTGCGGAAGCTTGACTGTTATACTAAGGCTTATACAATAGCTTCTTCCATTAGTATTGCAAGGAGACTCAAGCAACAAATCTTATTGCTAATCCTGGTATAGACATTGATCAAATAACAAGTCTCCTTTATAGAAATATCGCTGCTTGGGATAATTTGGAGGATAATATGCAGAATGAAAAGCCATCATAATTGCATCCTAATAGGATGTGGGCTTGCAAAAGCCCATACATTGAGATGTCTTTTAGAAAGATTTCTTTATAGTTAAGGATTCCGCCTTCTTATGGCATGTTTGTGTATTTATGGCAATCAAGTTATCCTTATATGGGTGATAAGTGGCCATATGACATTTCTTCAAGGCCAGACATGGAGCCTTGTGTCAGAGGCTATATCATCAAGAGTTGTTTCCCGTCGCGCCCATTAACAAAGTAGTGTGGTTTGTTGTGTTGTATGGCCAAGCTTGATGCTTATGGCTTACTAACTTTGGTGGGTTCTCTAGACTATTTTTTGTGTTAGTTTGTCTTTTTGATGGCCCACATACAAAAGAGGGGTGGCAAAGACCCTCTCTTTTTGGGTTTATATTTAATATAAGATTAAAAGCAACTTTTGATTGCTCTAACCTACGAACTTTAGAAATGGACAATGTGTGTTGGGGTAGGAGTCTATGAATGACTCTAAGTCTCATAGACAAACATCAATTTGCATGAACTTTATTGTTCATTTGGATTCTAAAATATAGGACATGGCAATCAAAGACTAGTTGTGTAGTTGTGTAGGCTCCTCTTCCCTAAGGACTTACTTTTGATTCCTTTCTCATCCCAATCACCACTTTTTTTGAGCCTCATAGTGTTGGATTTAGTTTTGAGGGGTGAATTTAGGGTTCTTGACAAGGAGCTTTTGGTGGTAAAACCATAGTCATTGAATATTTGACTCTTCTACCATTATATGCAAAACGTGATAGCTAACCCAAACATCACTAACTAACATGGGATTTGAAAAATCACTTTAGTTCCACTCTTCCTCTTTTGGGTGAATGCTCTAGTTGCTCAACTAATTGAGATCGTGAGTGTTGTTAAAATTCCATATTTTAGTGCAACAATGATTAAGTGCTAGACATACTTGGGTACCATACATAGTTCGTTCTAGTACGGCACTATGTGGTAGTCATAGTGTTGGTAAATGAGATGTAACAACCTTGTCTAGGTTTTTGGCGATGTTCATTGTCATGTCCCCCATTCAAAAAACCTAATCATGTTGTCCACCACAGCCTCTCACAAAGGAATATATATATATATATATATATATATATGCTGCTTCTGTTGGTTCATATATGCAACTCCTTATACTCGTAACATCCGATGTTCTGGCAGATCAAACTCTGCGATAATATTTGTGGTCGTCAACAATATATTAATTCTGCTGCTGAATATCGGATATGATTGCCATAGGCAATCTCAGGGACGATCGCTGGAAATGGTCTTCTCAGAATGATAGTTTCATGCCCGTAAATAATGCTTTCTGCATACAGTCATGGAATGATGTGGTAGAGTATAGCTGGGAACCAATAATTATTTGCTGCTGCTTCTATATTATCGCCAGTCTGTTCGATAATGTTCTAAGGATATCGTTACATATGCAATTAACAGTAAAAGACATAATACAAGTTCTTGACATATTAGTTATCAGCAATTACAGTTCTCAAACCAATGTGAAAAGTCACAATTAGTAAAGGGTTGATAACAGTTAAGCAGGAGTCGTGTCTCTTTCAACACGACTTGTCACTCCAACTAGAAGATATAAGTTTGAATAGCAGAACAAGAACAGGGGGAAAAAGAAAAAAAATAGCAGGGGGAGAAAGGAAAAAAATCATGAGTCTGAGATAGATATCGAATAAGAAACTACAGAGATATTTTCTTACTGTATTATTACATCTGCTAAGTGGTATAAAGTCTAAATATCTATGCCCAATCTGTATGTATATTACAACTGCTGATATAGTCATTCTTCTTATACATGGAAATGGATAAGTTTCGTCATAGGACAAACAGAGAATATTAAATATATTTGATATTCATCCCAGGGGAAAGAATCGGGGATTACAGATTATATTTGGTATTCATTTGATCAGAAAGGAAATAAGTCCATATTTATCTGCTGGCAAGCAAGGCGTAACAGCAAGTTGGTATGCTGTAACACATCTATACATCAATACTGATTTATAGAATATTACATCTGAATGCTATTAAGAATAAGGGACTAAAATATGGTCCAGTTTTATAATAGTGAAATCACACGCCCACACGCACAAATATATATATATATATATCGTGACATACATACATACATATTTGTATGTATGTATGTATGTATGTATATATATATGTATGTATATATATGTATGTATGTATATATAGTATTTTCTTCTTCTTCTTCTTTTTTGTACAACTTTTAACAAACACAAATACAAACCATCATACTTTAGCTCACTTTGGGTGCGAGCTAGAATATATATATATATATATATATATCGTGACATACATACATACATATTTGTATGTATGTATGTAATGTTATTTATACTTATACATACATATCTGTTTATAATCCATTTTAAGTTAGTATACTCCTAGCCATTCCTTAATCACTCGATATTGCCCCTTAAGAGGATAGGTTGATGTTGTGTAGAGAGAGGCGGAGTAAATCCTCACAAGGTAGGTGAATCCCAAGATGGGATATGGATAGGGTCTTGAAGCCTTGAGAGAGCCTACGTGTAGATTGGTGTCCAAGTGCCCAACGACAAGTAGATTCCCAACCTCCTTAGAGTTAATGATTGGGAGAGAACTACGGAATTGGGGCTTAAGTATATTAACTGTCAAATATTTTATGATTCATTAATTGTTTCTTAATCTGATTTAAATGCATAGTGATCTATGTTAATCATTGAGAATTGGCAGCCTCCTAGTAGGGAACATTACAGAGACCAACTAAATTCCCATTTCCAAGCGCATTCCAAACCCTAGTTGGGAATTGGCAGCCTCCTAGTAGGGAACATTACAAAGACCAACTAAATTCCCATTTCCAAGCGCATTCCAAACCCTAGTTGGGAATTTTAGGGTAAATCGAGTAAAGTCCCAATAGGGGACATTACATTTATGGTTTTGTTAGACTAAGTTTTAGACTTTTAGTGGCGTTCTATTGCTATCTCGTGCGGTTTACCATCTAAATAATGTTAGTTTTTTTGGGCTCTCTTTTGTTCCAAGTCATTTTTTCCTCAACCTAGCTTGGTATCTAGGTTTTTAGCTTTATGTCGATTCTTGTTTCATTGTTCCTATTAGGCTAATGAAGGTTTTTCCTCTAATAATGTATCTTTGTATCCTTTAACTTTGTGTAGTATGTAATGGGAGGGGGCCCCTCGGAAACCATTGTAAATTACAAAGTAAATGAAGGGATTAAGGAGCAAGAAATTACATAACAACAAGCATGGCTGCACTAGAAGCACACTCAAAAAACCATGCAAGTTTCACATTGTCATCTCC
This sequence comes from Chamaecyparis obtusa, assembly GCA_027943335.1. Lineage (NCBI taxonomy): Eukaryota > Viridiplantae > Streptophyta > Pinopsida > Cupressales > Cupressaceae > Chamaecyparis > Chamaecyparis obtusa. The sequence continues at coordinate 993,295 of BSBK01000050.1, forward strand.
CACTTCTCAATGAATTTATCAATCCATAGTGCAAGACTTGCTTTCTAATGATCACGCACTAGTGCTATTAAATACAACACATGTAACAAATGTTCAAGAGTACAAATGAGGTAAAGTTTGTGTCTTGTTTTTATTACCATATTTGGAAAATGTCTCCCAATTCCATCTTGAAAAGAAGAAAGATAAACACCTTGTCTTTTTATCTATCACCAAGGTTGCACTCAAATCAATCCAGTGAAGCTAGCTTTACCAAAAATGGTTCCCTCTCAAAAATACAACTCTATCAACCTTGGTCACAAAGGCACATTAATAGGTTTCTCTCTACCACCCTAGATTCATAAGTTATGTATGTGCTGAGAAGTTACAGGAGGAATACCCAATTTTCCCCTAACATAAGCTCTGGAAATTCAACTATAATCAAGATTAGAGTTTACACTGGCTCCTCCATAGAGAGAGATGATGATGGTGTATATTCTCTTGGCCCAAGCCTTGCTATAGTCATGTGTCTCAAATGATCTTTTGTCTTGGTCTCCACCTTCCACCTCCATCTACTCCATGTTGGAAGCCTTCCCTCACAAGGTTGTTATTGTTTATGTTCAGTCCTTATAATTCAGAATATATTTGTTTAAGCACTCAAGGTTCACCCCTCTTCTTAGATAACATTTCTTAAGCACCCAGTGCTTAGTGTTAATTTTCACTATCTAGGATCTTCCTAACCTATCAGTTCTCTATTGTAACTTACTAGTTTATCAATTCCTACAGGTCTAATCTTATCAAGTCCTGCTGATCTACTACTGGTCATCTATGAATATTTTTATAACTATTTCTCTTTAAACTTTAAGTCACAATTGCTAGAGTTGTTTTTTTATCGGTAAAAAGTGTTTATTTTATAAAGATGTTTGGGTTTTTAACCTGGCCCAAACCAGTGGTGAATACAAAAAGGAATCCACCTCCCTAAAAGCAAGCAACATCAAATAGAACCCATTAACAGGTTATACAATCAAGAATCCCGACGGAGACTGCCTTTAGATTGAGAGCATAGAACCATGTCGAAATTAACCTTTTTATGTGTTCTTTTATCCCTTCTCCCTTTTACAACTTGCCAACCCTCCTCCAACTTAGCAGCCTCCTGTTGCCATAGCCAAGAATCACCATCATGATCCTTGCCTGCCCCTACATTTTCCATTGCTGCCCCACCTGCCCCAGCATTTCCCATGATAGTGGTTGCCATGGCCTCTGCTTCCTTAAGGGAAGAAATATGATCTTCCCCTACAGACTGCTTAGGATACATTAACTGGCTAGGTATTCTCGAAGTGGAACAATTCCTCAATGAGGTGCTGTTAAATTTTTCAGGAGTCTTTGTAGTCAAATCAAGACAGCCCAGTACATCTTCTTGTCCTGATATCTTTGCAGCAGCCACTGGAGTGTTTTCCGAAATAGGATTAGCAATCATTTCTTCATTCTTATCTTTTCCTTTTTCCACATTGTACAGCTGATCAGAACATTCCTTCCACCAGGAAGCCATCAGATAAACATGGCCTCTGCTTCCTTAGGGGAAGAAATATGACCTTCCCCTACAGACTGCTTAGGATACATAACTGGCTAGGTATTCTTGAAGTGGAACAATTCCTCAATGAGTTGCTGTTAAATTTTTTAGGAGTCTTTGTAGTCAATTCAAGACGGCCCAGTACATCTTTTTGTCCTGATATCTTTGCAGCAGCCACTGGAGTGTTTTCCGAAATAGGATTAGAAATCATTTCTTCATTCTTATCTTTTCCTTTTTCCACATTGTACAGCTGATCAGAACATTCCTTCCACCAAGAAGCCTGTAGATAAACTCTCTTCCTTGTGCAATCAGCTGCAACATGCTTGGTCTAGTGGTATTCTTGAAGTGGAACAATTCCTCAGTGAGTTGCTGTTAAATTTTTCAGGAGTCTTTGTAGTCAATTCAAGACGGCCCAGTACATCTTCTTGTCCTGATATCTTTGCAGCAGCCACTGGAGTGTTTTCCGAAATAGGATTAGAAATCATTTCTTCATTCTTATCTTTTCCTTTTTCCACATTGTACAGCTGATCAGAACATTCCTTCCACCAGGAAGCCTGTAGATAAACTCTCTTCCTTGTGCAATCAGCTGCAACATGCTTGGTCTGGAAACATCATCTACACCTAAAGGGAATTCCTTCATAATCTACATGTTGTATCCATAAACCTGTAGAAAGTGCTACAAATAATTCTACTGGAGGGGCTTTTGAAAGATCCATATCTACCAATATTCGTGCAAAGGTTGTATGAAAAAACTCCAGAGAACCCTCAGCCACACCTAAAAATCTTCCCAAAGTGTTTCTAATAACCTCAGAAAAAGAATCACACCAAAGTTGTAACGACATATTAGAGAGCCTTACCCATACAGGAATCTTATTGAAGGATTCTGATAACGGATTGAAACTCGAGTACCAAGGTTTCAATAGCAATGCATACTTGTTCTTCCAAAACCAATGGGAATCGCACAGTATTTTTTTCCTGTCCAATTCGTTGTCAAACACCACCACAAAAAAACCCCAAGCGTTTAGATAGATCTACACCTCCCCATCTAAAATGGGGCTCCAGTATTCTGAGATCCATTTCTGAAGCTTCCCTAAACTCAGCCAGAAACCATTGAACCTCCTGATTAGTCCTTGCTCTCTGAAGAAGTTTTCATTTTCAGCAACCTCCCCTTCAATCTTTGCATTCAAAAATACCTGCAACCTCTCTACAAGAGGTTCGATCCATACAGATCTCTTGCCTACATCACACCCGTTTGTTTTTGCCACCTTAACAAATGATTTGTTCTCTCCATGACTATTGGCCTCCTTTCCAAGGGCGTCCTTGCACTCCTTTGCCTGGTAATCTACCCCCGCTGAGATGACTCCCCCTTTTCAAAACCCTTGAAACAACTACTCTTCATCCAGCAAGCCAGGTTCATCTCTATGGAGCTCATTTCATTTATGAGGCCACCATTCTCATTAACAGCATTACCAAACCCCAGTGCCTTCCTCCAGTTTACATTGGCACTGTTCCTAGAAAATCTTGTTCCATTGCAGAAATCGGAGCGAGGGAACCCTTGCTTTCCCCACTGCTCATGCGCAGACCTGACTCCGCTACTCCTTGCCAAACCGCAACACCCCAAAGGGCCAAGGCTTCCCTATCTGCACAGGGTGATGGGAGCTCTACCACCATTGACGAAGAACGGGAGCATTGTGAATCCGGCATAAAACATGTGGTACGATTGCTAGAGTTATTACTAATTGGTGTCTTCCCACCTTTCAATTTTTTTATTAGTAATTAAAATGGTCATGCAGTTTGATATTTTTGAACGGGGTGTACTGTCATGTTATGTGATCAGTAATAAAGATGGATATTCCATGGCTAAATCACCAGTGATGAATCATTTCTCAGAATTAAACTAAATTGATTGACTAACCATATCCCCTTTGCATCTGCTTAAGAAAAATCAAGATGTTCTTAGGATCGAGTTCCTCAAGTTCTGTAACTAATGCAGATAGTTGTATGCATGAAAGAAAACAAATATTGCAGAACATACAGATAATAATTCCACATAAAGTAATTTGTCCTAGAGAATCCCAATGTGAGACGAACCGTAAACAAGTAAGACCTTCTCTTTTCCACTATATCCTTTGTAAAATTACAAGATTGTTGCCTTCTCAAGGCCTTCACAGACAACAGAAAGCAGCTCAACACTATCTTAACGCTTGCAAGTGCTCTGCAACTTGCTCCAAATGCAGTCACCTACACTCACATCACCAACTATCTAAACATTCAACCAAGAATGTGCTTCATCAACTGGATGCTGATAAATTCCTTGCAGTTACCCAAAATAAACTCAACAAGGATCAAACAGAAAGCCCAAGTGCCAAAGAACATGGAATGAAATCATTTGTAAGCATTACTTTTCGGTTTGGACAGATTGAGGCAAAACCACCCCATAAATCAGGGAAGAACTGCCATGATTGAAACAAAACCTCCACAAGCAAGAACCACAATGCTTTAGACAAAATTGTCACAATCATGTTTCCAGCAGTTTAATCACTGGTGAACTATTCCTTAGTTTCTTCTCTGTTTCTCAGAACTGGCTTCAACTTTGTTTCATTCCAATCACCTCATAACTATCTGCATATTCCATTGTTCAAAATGATTATATTAATAATATTTGAGACTCTTTCAAGTTGCAGATTTAGTCAGTTTGATTTGTAAACCAATGGGATATTCCACATACAATCAAATACATGTCAACGAATGCCATTAGAGACCACATATGAGCTCGTGGCATAAAAAATCTGATCTCAAGATCACCGTCCTGCCTCCAACTTTATGGAAATACTGTTCTCAAGCCCAAATAGTCTTGAGCACACAGTTATACTGAGCGGTGTGGGGGCGGTTGATCAATCAGTATAACAATTACTTTTTCAAATTTAATTGCAGTTAGAAACAATATTCAAAAATAAAGAACATAATATAACAATTTCTACAGCAATATGTTTTTTTTATATAAATAATAATTTCTTTACAATTTTAGAGGCGCCAACCCCTCATTCAAACATAAATCACAAGAGTTACGGCTCCCTTGTCAATCTGAAATAATTCTCACACAAATCTTCTATAAGCCTGATCATTAATCTACTAAACAGAATACAATCTCTTCTATATAAAGTATAAACTCCCTCTTGATTCAACTCTAGAAGTGATCACAAGTTCCTTCTATCATAAACCTGCTATATAGATCCTTGTGAAGAACCCAAACTGGCTTCTTCCAAATCCACTTATTTTATTTAAAATATTTGAAACACTTGCTCAATAAATCTTTTAATTGCAATTTAATAATCAATCTTCACCAAAATTCAAAATAATCCAACCAAGACAAAATGACATTCTTTAATAATTTAATTAATTCTCATTTCTCATTACAAACAGAATATATAAGCATTTCAATTAATATAAAAAACTCAAAGGCACCTGGCAATCCGAAAATGCTTGTAATTTTGTAATGTCTTTCATAAAAACATACCACAATTCTCTAACGCCTAAACTCCAGCTTGTACATTCACGGCAAGATGTAATATCATAAGGTTGGCTTGCTGTGTTGATGGTTTCAGCAGAAATATTAATCTGACCCTGTTTTCCAGTCACGTGAGCAAACAATGAAGCTCCTCAAATTCCCAATTAAAAAACGCAGCCATGTAATTAATGTGGGTTTCCAGATTTTGTGAATTCAATCTCAATATAATTAATTCAGCATCTGCAAAAAGATCTCTGCCAATCTCTCAATCAATTATTAAACCTCAGCCATGAAACAATTCAGAATCCTTACGAACAAATGATTCGCCTATAGAAATAACTTCACCAAAAACCCGAACACCAATTTATTAATTGCAGCATCAGCAATTAATTAACAACAGATTTCCCAATAAAAACAACCTCAGCAAATTCGAATGCAATTACCAAATGAAGAAACATAGAACTCCTCCAAACAATTTCAAAACTGCAGCAGGAAGACAAATCAAACCCCAGAATGAATAAATTGATTTGTCTGCAGAACAAACTTCTCATAAACCCAGTATACATCAGCACTGGATTTAATTCAAAATCAGCACCTGCAAAATTCACCACCAATCTGTGATGGCTCAAATTGTCAGAAGAGGAATCAGTCCTCAAAACCCTAGCCGGTTTCTCACAGCCAAGAGACTTTATAAATTTTATCAAATCAACAATGAATGAATGAAAGTGCTTTTTTCGAGTAGAATATATAGTTTTTTTTGGAAAAAGCACAATTTCACTTTTTTAATCAAAAAGGTTTTTAAAGGACCTCTTCACTTTATAACATTAAAGTTATAAAGTATTAAAGTTATTAAATTAAAATAATTTAATTTAATAACGATAACTTTAAAAACCAAAAGCCTCAGAATTCTACTGACTGAAACAAACTCATTTCCGACACCAGAGCCTCAAACACCAACTACCCTGCCGGAAATAACCCACTGCCAATAATAGTCAGCTGCTAAAAATAGACTTACTATAAATAGTAAGTCTCTCAAACTGGAGATTCCCTGAAACTCAATCCTGAAACATCTGACGCTTTGTGCAGACACCCTGCTAATCCAGGCCATACCCAAAATACCACTTACTAAAAATAGTAAGTCAACCAAATTGACTCGAACGAAAAGCAGATATGATAAACTAAACCTCCAAAATGGAGTCCCAACACTGGCTCCACAATCTGACCCCCTCTGAACCCCTGATTAGCTTGCGAGGGTCACCAAACCAAGCTAATCCCGAAGTCTGAAAAACGGAGACATTACAATCCTTTTATGATCTGATTACAAATCTTTCACAAAAACTGCAGTCACTTATCTATTTCTTCCTCAAATCTAAAATGATCTTCTTTGTAATGTCCCCAATTTATTAAAGTGACAATTAATTAAATTAATTTTTATTAAATTGTCGAAAATAAATGAAACATTTAAATGATGACTTAATATTATTGATTTAATTTAATTAAAGTATTATTAAATGTCACTTTATAACTATTTCCCTCAAAGTTAATTTAAAAATTAAAAGGGGGAAAATATAAAGACAAGCAAAGGGAATTTCAAGAGTCTTATATAAGGATTATAAAAAGGCAGCTTGGGCTTCATTTTGGGCATGCTTGGTATATGCTCGGCTTATGAATTTTCTTTGGAAGAGTTCTCAAAGCTTCTTGTTTCAGTTTCAGTTTCCTAAGGACAGAAACCCTTGGGACTACTCTCGAATTGGACGGAAACCCAATTCAAGTTTGAGATATCATCCAGGTATCTCACAAATCTTTCACAAAAACTGCAGTCACTTATCTATTTCTTCCTCAAATCTGAAATGATCTTCTTTGTAATGTCCCCAGTTTATTAAAGTGACAATTAATTAAATTAATTTTTATTAAATTGTCGAAAATAAATGAAACATTTAAATGATGACTTAATATTATTGATTTAATTTAATTAAAGTATTATTAAATGTCACTTTATAACTATTTCCCTCAAAGTTAATTTAAAAATTAAAAGAGGGAAAATGTAAAGACAAGCAAAGGGAATTTCAAGAGTCTTATATAAGGATTATAAAAAGGCAGCTTGGGCTTCATTTTGGGCATGCTTGGTATATGCTTGGCTTATGAATTTTCTTTGGAAGAGTTCTCAGAGCTTCTTGTTTCAGTTTCAGTTTCCTAAGGACAGAAACCCTTGGGACTACTCTCGAATTGGACGGAAACCCAATTCAAGTTTGAGATATCATCCAAGTATCTCACAATGCATTTACAGGTTGTTTCATACATGGGTATTTGCTGATATTTTCAATTTGCAAATAATTTGTGAGTCCAAATGTTGTATTTGAGGCGATTCTCATATAGTCTGATGCATTATTTTGAAGACTTGATATGAAATAATATGGGTGAACGTATTAAGTTCTGAAGGCTAATCGATAAAGGTTGCAGGCGCTGGACTTAATCAAGTTCGATTTATAAAGTGAATTTAATATTTCATATGAATTACCATTGAAAAGTCTATTCTGGGATTGGCATATTTTTCTGGCATAGAAGTTCAATTTTTATTACTGGGTCGATATTTCTAATACTGGTGGATGAAGACTTATTTGTAAATGTTGTTGCTGAGCCAAATAAGGGAGCTTTAAGATATCGTGAAGGCAACAGATTTATTGTTTGAGAATGGGGGTTTAAACAAATGTTTTCCTACATGCAGACGTGACCCCAAATTGGACTTATGGACAATCGTGGACTGCTTATTTCAGAAAAAGACAAGTCAATTTGAAGCCAAAAAAAACACTTTTAAAAGGCCGCTGCAGAAAAGATCTGGTGAAAAAAGACAAAGAAGTATTGTCTCATATTGTGGTTCGAGTCTTACTTAATAAGTGTTTGGAAGGACTTGAAAATTGCTAGATAAGGAGACAATTCTGACATGCGTCAGTTCTGGTCTGCCACAAAGATTGTTAAAAACAAATAAGGAAGAAGTGTTGGACTGGTTTAAAATTCTTTGTCTGTCTGAAGTGAATGAATATTCAATTAAATTAATTTTCCAATCATTGCTTGGAAAAGTAAGAAGACTTGCAGGAGGTTTAATTTCCTATTGTACCATCCATTATTTGAATGTGGAAAATGGGATTTGTGAGGCATTGGTTGCTGCAAATATGTGTGGCTGATGAATGCAAATTTATTGGCATTGGACTATTACTTAGAACAGAGGCATTAAGGGCACATTGAAGAAGGACGTGGGACTGAAGACAATCAGCAGGATGTTTGGACACATTAAAATCTCAGAGTCAGACCTTAAATGGTTACATAGAGGACTTCCTTGGCTAGTTCAACCTATGGGCAGCTTCAGATACAAGTGGAGGGGAATGGAGCCCGGGATTAATGATTCAAGCACACCTTGTTTCCTTAAGGTCAGCAAAATACAATATAATCTCTGTGTTGCTGTGTGAAACAGTTTTCAGTGTATTCTCTGTTACAGATATACACAAATGAATAAGGTTATTTGTTAATAGAGTATGTAATCATAAACTCTGTTGGATGTGTAATGATAACATTCTAATTATGGTGAAAGTATTCTCAATCTGTCATAAATGGTCACATTTGAATTAGCTGGGTACTTATGTAATTGCCTTGAAAATTGATGTGAAAATCAACATTCTAATAAGCTTCAGTTTCATTGCAAAAATGGAGAACCAACAGTAAGCATGCTAAGTGTTTGACATTATGCCTGGACATTAAACCTTTGTAAGAGAAATAAAATGTGCAAAAAAATACTAGCAAACAGGGGGAGGACACTACATTCTTTAAGTTCTTCCTCTTCTCACTCTAGTGTATGTACCTGATTTGTCTTTTTCATTTGTCTACACACCACACACACACTATCTCCAAGATTGTCCTCTTTTATTTCTAAAGATCATGTCTTTAAAATTGAAGAGACGCATCTTTTACCATTTGTTAACCATTACTTAAATTATTCTTTGTCTTAATATCGCACCCTTTGGCTACTAATTCCTTGGCAATTACTCAACATCATTAATTGCTGCCTCTAAATATTCGCTGTACTCTATTGGTCTTACTTCTTGCCAGAATGAACTGCTACATAAGCTTATGTTTTAATATTTGTTTGACTTTTGTTATCACAACCCTCCACCATGGAATAGCACCTTTATTGCATTGATTTTTATCACACCTTAGTGACAGGGCATTTGATTTTGTTGTTAGATTATCATGCCACCTTTTATACTATTGCTGACATCAGAAAACAAAATGCCAGAAAATATCGATGTTTCACTTGACTTACGTAAGCCATATAACACAATCGCTCATCTTTAAGAAGTCATGCTTAGATGTGGTTTTCTTGATCGCTACCATTGTTAATCTTTATTGCTGTCAATCTCTTTTGTTAATCGCCCTTGCTGCTCTTGACAGCTTGTTAAAGAAGTCAGCATGAAAGTCACTTCTGATACTCATTATTATCGGCATCATGCTCTCCATATTCATGTGCACTGCCTATAGGATGTAGTAGTTGCCATCCTTGCATCACTGTTATTTTCTTCAATCGCTACCTATGAGTTTCAAACAAGAAGTAATTTATTATGAGAATCAGCTTATCCATCTTCCTTGGTCAATCTAAATACCATCTTGACATCCCCATTAATTACTTTAAACTCAGAACTTTATCAAAAACTTGACATCAAAGACAACTTGTCAACAATCTCCCCCTCTATAATTGATGGCAACCTCTTCACAATATGATTATGCTTTCCATGCTCCCCCTTTCTCCAATCTCTCCCCCTTTGACATCAAGGGCAAGGGGTATGATAGTTCAATGAAGAACTCCCCCTTACATATAGGTCTCCTTGGAAGGATAGGGTATCACCCCTAACTTTTGCCTGGAACTCAAAAGTATCTCTAGGAAGAGGCTTTGTAAATATATCTGCCACTTTCTCTTAGGTAGTTACATAATCCATCTTCACTTGTTGTTTCGCAACTTGTTCCCACAAGAATAATATTTGATGGGAATGTGTTTTGTTCTTGAGTACATTACTGGATTTTCGGAAATATTGATACAACTTATGTTATCACGAAATATGGATATTGGGTGATCATATTCCACTTTTATGTCTTACAAAGTTTGATACATCCGAATATTTTGAGTACAACATGAGGCAGCTGCTATGTATTCTGCTTCAATGGTGGAAAGGGAGATTGATGCTTGTTTCTTAGGCATCCATGACACAAGGCTATTGCCTAAAAAATAATGCATTGCACAAGCACTTTTCTTATCATCCACACTACCTGCCCAATCAGCATCTGTATATGCTCTTACAGTAAAGTCTGCACATCAAGGGTACCATAATCCAAAGTCCCTCTCAAGTATTAGAAGATTCTTTTTACTGCTTGACATGTGTTTCCTTGGGGGCTGCTTGAAACCTTGCCACAATTCTAACTACACACAATGTCTAGCCTTGAGACTGTCAAATAGAGAAAGCTTCCAATCATTGATCGGTAGAGCATTTGATTTGCTTCAAGAGATTCATCATCCTTTATTTACACCCTATGACCCTAAGTGTACTTAAAAAATTGCATTCTTCCATCCTAAACCCCTTCAACATTGCCTTAGCATATTTGGTTTGCTAAATAAAGAATTTATCTTTAAGTTGAGAGACTTATAGTAATAGGAAGAAGGATAGTTCACCCAACAAGGACATCTCAAATTCTTGTTGCATTCTTTGAGCAAAGTCTTGACACATACTATTTTCCCTACCTCCAAAGATGATATCGTCGATATATACTACAACAATCATTTTCAAATTTGAAATAGAGATTGTTGTCTTCTACACCTCTTGAACCCTTTGTCTTGCAAGTATTTGTCCACTCTAGAGTATCGAGCTCTAGGAGCTTGTTTTAATCCATAAAGGACCTTCTTGGGTTTATATACACAATCCTTGCTTTTTGATAGAGTGAATCCTTCTAGTTGTTCAATATAAACTTTTTCTAGATTCCAATTCAAAAATGCCAATTTAACATCCATTTGGTACACTTTGAAGTTTTTGTAGCAAGAATATGCTAGGAACATCCTTGTTGTCTCTGGTCATGCAACTAGGGCAAACCTTTCTTCAAAATCAACTTCTTCCAATTGCGCATACCAATCTTGCTTTGTTTACCACCACTTGACCGTCTTCATTTAGCTTACTTTTAAGACCCATTTGGTACTAATCACATTTTTGTCCTTGGGTCTTAGGACAAGTTCCCAAGTTTCATTTTTCTCTATTTGATTTAATTCTTCTTCCATGGCTCTTACCCAATGTGTATCATGGCTAGCTTCCTTAAAACCTTTAGGCTCAATCATGGAAAGTAAAGCCATATGATTTGGTGTGGTTTCCAATCGTCTTATGGTCTTGATTTATGTATCCGCATCAGCAAAGACTAGTTCTTTTGGATGATATCTTTAAACCAACTTTGAAGGTGGAGTGGTCTTCTCATTTTCAGCCTCCTTTTCTTCCTCGTTGCAGTGTTCTTCCTCCATGAGATCCATTTCTTGAGCCATATCTTTATGGTGAATGTTATCATCAACATGAGCATTTTTGCTTTCAATTATTTTATATAGCCTATTATTGTAACACCTGAATGCTTTGCTCTTTGAAGAATAGCCAAGAAATATTCCTTCATCGGCTATTGCATCAAACTCCTCAAAATTCTCCTCATTCCTTCTTATGTAGTACTTGCAACCAAAAACCTTGAAGTATTTGACCATAACAGACCTTCCTTTCCATAATGCATATGGAGTCTTATCATGATTGACTCTAATTTGTGCTTTATTTAAAATATACATTGATGTATGCACTACTTCTCCCCAAAATGAATCTAATAACTTAGACTCATTGAGCATTGTCCTTGATATTTTTTGTGTGGTCCTATTTCTCTTTCCACAACACCATTTTGTTGTGGTGTTCTAGGAGTTGAGAATTGTCTCCTAATCCCATCCTTCTCACAAAACTCTTCAAATTCTCTCGAGGTGAACTCACCCCCTTTGTCTGATCTAAGGCATTTTATCTTCAACCCAATTTCATTTTCAAGTAAGGCCTTGAATATCTTGCACTTTTCTAATGCTTCAGATTTTTCTTTCGAAAATGTGACCCAAGTAAAAGTAGAATAATCATCTATTAGTAACATGAAGTATCTTTCACTATAGATACTTTTGGTTTGAGCTGGTCCACAAGGGTCTGTATGAATGAGTTCCAATGTGGCTTGGATGTTGAATATTCCTTTAATTTGAATGTCTCTTGTTTGCTTCACTAGTTGGCAAAGATTACAAGTAGTATTTGCAGGTTTAGAGATTGTCAAAGATTACAAGTAGTTGGCAAAGATTACAAATAGATTGTCAAAATTGATATGTTCCATTCTTTTGTGCCAGACCCAATTTTCATCTTCTTTTGCCATAAGGCATTTATTGCCTCTATTTTCATTTAAGATGTAAGGATTGTTGGACCTGCTTCATTCTGCTATGACCTTTCCTTCTTTCTTGATTTGACATCCTTTTGCATGAAATAGAAGAGTATGGCCTTGATCACACGATTGGCTTACGCTCAAAAGATTATGTTTTAGCCCTTTGACATGCAACGCATTACTTATTTCTGTTTTCCCTTTATCAAGACTTATGGTTCCTTTCCGAAACTCACAATTACTCCATCTTTCTCTTTCAATTTGAGAAATTTCCTTTCCTCGCCAAAAATGTGACAAGAACAATCGCTGTCCACATACCATTGTTCGTCATCTTGGGCATGCAATGCAACTTGTATTGACATAGTTTATTTTCTGTCTTCCTTCTTTTTCTTTCATAGCTTTGAATTTCTCTCTTTTTGTGCTACAAGGGTCTCTTTTCTTTCATCTTGTCTTGGGGGGTTTACAAAAATGGTTCTACGAAAACGTGTTGTAAGCCCATAATTCTTGCATTTATAACATTCAACATTGTGCAATAATGGAGTAAGAGAGTTGTAATTTCTATCAACAATCTTGGTAATATTCCTATTCTTGTTCCAAGTAGAATTCCTTATGTGAGTTCAACAATTTATTGCCTTATGGTCAAAATATCTCCGCATAAAACAATGACCAATGAAGTTACTCTTAGCGCCTTTTTGGACCTGTCTTTATTGTCCTTTGAAGGATTGCTTGATCTTAGTGAAACTTGGCTCTTCTTGGTTTCTTTCTGTTTGATAAGGTTTATCATGAGTTCAACATACTCTTGAGTGTATCAACATATCTTTTTGACTTTTCTTCAAAACCTAGCCCTATTTTCTTAAATGATAATCTCTGGCTATTAATAATATCTTCCAAGATTTGGGAGATTTTCTCAAATTTGAGATTTGCATTCATTTTAATGTAAGTTTTCTAATTCACTTTTTAGACAAGCTAGCACAAATTAAAGTTGAGCACAAGTTTCTTCCTTTGCCTTTAATTGTAATCTTATATCTTTTTCTATTTTCTTTGACTCGTCAATTTTCACCTTGATTATTTCATTTTCTGCTTTTTCAAAGGATTCAGTATTTGTGCACTCTTCTTGAAACAAGTGTTTATATTTTAGAAACTTCTTTCTAAGCCTATCTATTTCGTCTACAACACGGTAGAGTTCCTCTTCAAAGTTGTCTTCATTATCACCTTTCGGATTAGGCTCGACACTTTCCTCCTCATGTGAAGGATTCACATTGTCATTAATTTTTAGAGTATTCCTTTCAGTTTCAAATGCCATGAATAGCATTTCATCTTTGTAGTTATCCCAGTCACTCTCATCAAGACTATTATCTCTATATGCATAATGGCCCTTCTTATGCCCATTATTCCTCCTCTTATTCTTGTCATACTTGAGGCTGAATTTGTTTTCTTTGTTCGGGTAAGGCTTTTCTTTGTCATCGTTGGCACTCTCTTAGATATGGACAATTCTTAATGAAGTGTCCAACATTCTCACAATTGAAGCATTTAAATGGTAGCTTCCCTTGGTTTTTCCTCCTTATCTTCTGAAAAAAAAGGACTTCCTCCTTATCAATGTCTTCATCAGAGCTTATCAAAATTTCTTTGTTTTTCAATTTCTTTGCAGCTTTAAATGCAGTTTCGCCTTTTGATGGAATATTGACTTGAATCCTCATTTTATATGTTGTGAGTATCCCATGTAACTCGTCCATGGTTAGCTTATAAGTCTTTCATTTCCTCTATTGCAAATACTTTAGGATTGAATCTTCTAAGGAGAGACCTTAATACCTTTTGAACAATTACAGGTCCATCCATGTTTTCTCCAAGACCTCATATAATATTGACTACCTCATCAACAAACTGTAAGAATGTTGCAATGTCCTCTTCTTCAATCATTTTAAGGCCTTCAAATTCCTTGCTATGTGGCTGAAGTTTCACATTTTTTACATCAGTATTTCCTTCATAATGGTCTTCAATTTATCCCATATGCCCTTGGTGGATTGACAATGCATTACTTTTACAAGCTCAAGCTCAATTAGACCACATAAAATTGTATGTTTTGCTTTTGCATTGTTCTCATATGCCTTATTTATTGCTGCATCTAATTGAGAGTTTGATGGAGCCCTATATCCATTCACCACGGCTTGCCAAACATAATACCCCAAAGAACTTATAGAGGTTTCCATTGTCAGACTCCAAAATGCATAGTTAGTTCCATCAAATAGAGGAGCTTTGTTTGAGAAAAGTCCAATAGATTTAGCCATGTGTGCTATTTCAAACTTCCTTCTAGTTGGTTAAACTAGTTGAAGGAGCCAGCTTTAATACCAATTGTTGAGCGCACGATTACACTCAAAGGGGGGAGGAGGGTGAATCAATATAAAAATTACTTTTTCAAATTTAATTGCAATTCCAGCCACTATTCAAAAATAAATAACATAATAGTATGATTTTTACAACAATATGTTTGTTTTATATAAACAATAATTTCTTTACAATTTTGGTGGCACCAACCCCTCATTTGATTCGTGAACACCAACTCACTAGAGGCACCAACCCCTCATTCAAATAATAACATCCAAAGTCTCCACCAGACGTAACATGCAGCAAAACATAACAACACATTAACTAATTGGCCCAAAAACATTTTCCAATATTCATAACTTTGTGTGGATCTCAACACACCACAACACAATCCATATCAACCTCTTAACTCTTCCTTCAAAGCATATCTGAACCAATAAGTCATAAAACAAATCATCATAAGATATCTAAACTGGGACACTCAACAAACGTTAAGAACATGTCCACCAAACCGCACACCCAAAAACATCAATGTGGGGCATTCTTTGAACCATCCTAACCATTCTTGACAGCCAGCCTTATTGTCAGCAAACAACAGAACACAACTTCAACCTCTGCACTTTTGTGGACCTGAAAACAGGATAGTGAAACATTCACAAACCATACATTATAATATCATAATCGCAAGCCACCAACTTCTTATGTGGAGCAATACAAAGCATTATCTCTTAAGGACTTCAGATATATTAACTTCTCATACTTGTCAACTTCTAGATATACCACATATTGTCTTACCATCACCACCAGACATCAGAACAATATCTGAACATCCGATACCAAACCTCTTACCAAACTTCAAATACTCTTTCCTGCATATCAGACTTCAAATACTCTTTCCTGCATATTTCAGCTTCCAATGCACCAAGCAACACAACTCTCCATCAGGTTGACAATCATGACAACATTGAAGTTTTAAACACATACGACACTCCCAGTTGACATTAATGCACAGTCACACAGCAGGTTGAAATCAATGACAACAATGAACACATATTGCTAACACCTTTTTCCTTTAGATAGATGCCACACTTTTTAAAGACATATATTTGCCTCTGCGTCAATACTGGTTACCAACCAGCTGCAGTGGTCAAAAAAGCTGTATATAGAATAAGACTTAAGTAGTTTTGGGCAAGCATTGGCTCACAAGGACACTTTAACCTTTGTCTATGTTATTCATCTTCATAGAGATTGGAAAAGTTCCATCTCTGTCTCTATATTCTACTATGTTCTTGCTCCAGCATTCTCATCTAAGTTCCCATTAGGTACCATCCCTTCCCTATCAGCTCTTATGATTTTAACTTTTAAAGCATTTGTCCACAGTATCCTTCAGACATACCTATGTCAAACTCTGGCAAATATTTTGTGATAGTCATGTTGAATACTGTTTGCTTTAAAGCTGATTAAAATTAAGTTTGACACACAGTTCATTTCATCCCACTACATTTGGGCTTGGATAACCTAGCATCGTGTGATATCATGTGATGAACTTTATCAATAATCCAAGCAGGTGTATTTCAATTACACAACACTCTGCTAGCTTGAGCTCTGTTACAGTTCCACATAGTTAGACAATTGCTATAACAATTTGACCGTGGTAAGTTAGACTGTGTAGATTCCATATGGAATCCTCCTGGTAACTAATGCATTTATTAAAGAGGTGTGTCACTC
Source organism: Chamaecyparis obtusa (assembly GCA_027943335.1). Taxonomy (NCBI): domain Eukaryota; kingdom Viridiplantae; phylum Streptophyta; class Pinopsida; order Cupressales; family Cupressaceae; genus Chamaecyparis; species Chamaecyparis obtusa. The sequence goes on from BSBK01000050.1 coordinate 1,009,860, forward strand.
ACAGCACTACCACAATTAGCTTTTGTGTTATGCACTTTTTGCACTGGACCCTGATTGATACAAATCATTTACTTTTACATTTTTTGAAAAAGGCATTCATTTATTATTTAATACAAATACATTGATTTGTTTTTATCATTTAATACAAATTATAGAAACCAATTACAAGGAACAGAATGAGGCTTAAATCAATAAACAGATATCCAGAGATATGGGAAAATCTTCAACATACTAAGCATAGTATCAGTTGCCCATAGATGTGCTGCTGGAAATCATCCCGTGGTTGTTCTCATTTTTTATCTTTTTATTCATTCCATTCATTTGTTCATGCTTCTCAGATTCACTTATAGTTCTCTTCTTTACAGAATCATTTAAATCAACCTCCTGCACAGCTTCATTCTTCACTTTAACCTCTTCCTGGTCTGGCTGGATCTGAATAGTTTCTTGCTGAAGCTGGCTATCTGGCTTTAATGAAGGTGATGAATTTTCATCACTTGCATTTGACATTCCAGGGCCCTTTTCAACAGCATCTTCGTTAGTCATGATCACCATTTCTAAGGAATTCTCAAACTGTTTAGAATTGGTTCCAACTAAAAGTTCATTGCTAGGGGTGCAACTGTTTGTTGTTGTATTCAATCCAGACTTAACATCCGTGCACTCTTCAGTGAGCTGTTTCAAGTCATTACTCACCCTGCTCTCAGCCTGAAGTTCAAGCTGTAAGGAAGGTTCACCTGTAACATATTTCAATGGGGCAGTGGTGTGAGTAGCAATGAATAACATTTGTGAGGTCACAAGAACAATCAGCATATCCTAATAAATATGTAGTTGGCTAAACAGAATACAGACAATGATAAAACCTACCAACTTGTTCTTTGATGGCGTGAATTGCTGCAACGGCAGCCTTTGCTTCAGCGTCCTTCTTACTCTTGGCAACACCACCAACATAAGAGTCCCCATCAATCTCCACTGTAGCTATAAAGTCTGGAGAATGAGCAACTCCAGTCTGTGTAAAAGAAAATGTAGGAGACCCTTTGCCCATCCTTACAAGAAATTCTGTAAGTAGTTTTTTGCCAACTGCATCCTGCTTTGTTGAATTGAGCATAATATTAAACATATTCCTTGATGTTTGAAATAATTAGGATTTTAAATAAAATGAACAGCATCATATGTCACAAACAATTGTACCATATTCTCATAACAAAAAGACTATTAAATACAAACGCCCAAACAAGTTTTCTGAGCCAGCAGTTCAACATCAATTTAAATTTGCCAGCCACGGTTGAGGCCTATACTGACTTGGAAAGTTTGCAAAACATGTAAATTCTTCAAGTAAAAAAGCAGTAAGAGAAAATAAAAATAATTAAACATAATAAAAACAAGATGGTTGAGGATCAATAAAATGAGACATTAACCAATATCTTAGATTATTAATTAACAATTTGCGGTGCACTAAAGATGTGATATCTGAATGGAAACTGGCTCATTGGAACCAAAGCATATCACCTTCTGTCATTCTGACTTGGAGCAACAGAAAATATAAAAACCAAAATGAAATGATATTTTTCAGTCCTCAGAAACAGCCACCAAGCAACTGATGAGGTCTGACAGTGCATCGCAATAGAAATAAGAATACTCCTTCCTAATTAAGGAAAGATTTGAATTTCATTTGGGACTTGCTGATACTGCTGGCTACTACACCTAGGATCACAGAGCATAGTGGCATTACTCTGACTCGGAATTGACTCGGGAAATCAAAAGTATAAAGAGAGTTCAATTACTCTGGATCAAATTAAGAAAAAAAAATGGCAATCTGCAAAATGCTGTAATATTCATTAATACGGGTAATAAAAAACTTTTTTTAAAATTTTCAAGCCAAATAAAGTGTGTAGATATAGGTTTATCTGTTAAATTGCCATCTTACTAGGCCCAAGCATCCCTTCTACGTTTAACTTTAGCTAACAATTAGTACTCCCTATTCTTAATTAGAAATACTACCTATCAAGGCTGACATAAGCAAACACAAAATCAAAACTAAGGTTTTATAAAAGCAAAGCATATATATTTCACTGTATTTTGGGCAACTTCTGGGGGAAGTTTGCCAACAAATTGAACTCGGAAACAAGCCTGGATCCAATGGACTAAAAAATAAAAATTATAGCTTTTCCATCCAGCACAGCACAAAACAATTTTAAATATTTCTGCTTCTTTGCCACATAGAGTTGAATTCTCATTTGGAAATGTGCCATCCTTACATACTCAAATATCTTTGTTACACCAACGTAGCTAATAAAGCAGGATGCCATATCAAGCAATTGCATTAATTACCACAAAAGGAACTAAGGAATCAATCCAACAATGTCAGCATTTGGGCAACCCCCAAATCCACATTCTTCAAAAAAAACTAGCATTACCACAGAAAGAAGCATACTGATTCTCATTCTTCTTTGGAAAACTAATTGTGCCAAAAATATTAGGAAATGAACCACATGTATGGTGAATTTTGCCTTTGGGTACAACTGTGAATTTCACTTCTAATGGTTAACCCCATAACCACTCTTTAAGCCCCACCCATGCACGATTCCTTCCATGTCCCAGTTTCTTATCAATGGATATGTTTAGCATATTTACCAAGACTAACTGGGTAGGTGGATTGTATGTGCTGGATTCTGACATTAGATGTCTATGATTACATGTGTGCTAACCAATCCTCAGAATTGATTGTCAGTTCATGATTATATCCATGCATTAATATATATGGTTAGAGCCATGCTTGTCTAGTGTGATGCCATTTTGTGAGTTGTATGAGTTTGATTAGAGTACACCTGTACATTGCTTTAGAGACTAATTATGATTAGCACTTTGCATTAGTCTGTAATTGAGATTATATAGATTAGAGATAATATATATGATTTTCATGCTTTCAGTTGTTATATGTATATCCAGTTCCATGTGTGCAGACATTTTCATAGTTTGACTTAATTGTGTCAGATATGATCTTTGTTATTGGATTTGATGTGTGCCTTGAGTGTACTAATGGTGAATATCACTTAATCGTCTCAATTGTACTAATGCAAGTTCTAGACTTATTTCCATGTGCTGACCAATTTGTTTAGTCTTAATGGTCTTGTAGGAGACCCTTTGCTCTTGTGTGTTTACTTGCATCTTTATAGTTCTTTTGTCTTCTCCCTGTGTTTTGGTTGATTTCCATACTTCTTGGAGAAGATTGGAATGTAAGTGTTTTTTCATTTAATTCATTTTGAATGAATTTTAAAATTTAAGACCCTTCAATGAATTCAATTGATATTTGCATTCTTAAAATAGAATTTGAGATTTATTTTAAGTGATTTATTTGAAGTAAAAGATACTTCAAGCATCTTGGGATTCTTTTTAGATCTTTTTTAGCCCTTCTGAATTTTATTTATTTTAATTGGGATTTTGAGTTAATCTCTGGATTAGGGTTGAGTTAAATCTGATTTATTGTCGAGTTGGGGTTTCTTCCTTACATAAAGGGGACTCGCTGTGTTATTTGATTGTTCCATTTTGGGAGCAGAGAAGAGAGATTTAAAGCTTGAGAAGAGCTCTAATGAAGTTTGAGGGCTTGAGAACCTTGGGAATTTATTTACTTTGTGGGTTTTTGAGTAAGGGTTGAGGATACTCTTCCCATGGAATGGCAGCTTTCCTTCTATGTGAGTAGATGGATTATTGAAGCATGTACAAGTTCCCTTGGTGTATTTAATGGTGGCAGTCCTGTCATTTCTGGTTTGGAGCTTGACGGAGCCTATCTTGTGCTTTGTGGATAATGCTCAAAGGTGTAAGAGATTCAAAATTTGCCTTTTCATCAATTGGTTGGTCCTTAGCAAAAGGGAAGGTACTCCCCTTTTATTTATTCATTTAAATTGGCTCTCTTTCTTCACATGGAATGAAATGCTTTCCTCCTATGTGTGTGAATGGATTGTTGGAGCATGTGGAAGTTTCCTTGATTTTTTAATGGAAGATTTCCTCCTATTGCTTGTTTCAAGCTTTGATGGAACCCACAATTAGTTGGCCCTCAATAAGAAAGGAAGGTGTACCCCTTTAATTATCGATTTAAAATTACTCTTAGTTCCTCACAGTGAAATGTTTGAAATGAGATCTTAATGCCATGAGTGGTTTTCTACTGATTTTGCATTGAACTACTTGATCCTTGTATCCTTCTATGGAAAGGATGTTTTGACAACTATTTGATTTATTATGTTTTGGCCTATTATGTAGGCTTTTGGGTTTAAATGTAAGTTCAAACCCCTGTTCTATTTACTTTTGAATATGTGAGTGCATTCAGCTTCTACTTTGAAAGAAACCATGGAAAAACTTGTTTAGTTTTGAGACTAAATTAGTTTTGGAAAAACATGGTTGAAGCCAATGCAATTCATTTGTGTAATTGTTAGAAATCCTTGTGTGGTGCTAAAGTGGCTCGTTTGTGATTACTTGTTCGAAGCCAACAAAGGTTATAAGAAAATTTATATGTGAATCCTTTGATGAATCTTCTAATGGGTTCTTAAGTCTCATGTGAAACCTTTAAATGTGCTTGAGATTGGCCTTATTGGTATATCTGTGGTCCTCTTTTGTAGCTAAGGGACCAAGAGTGACTAACATCTATTGGACTAAATCAGAAAAAATTGGTATGACAAACACATACTCCATTGGCTATCTTCGTGGTGTTAGTGCTTTTTGAAGATCTTGGAAGCTTGTAAAGTTTGTGGTTTAACTTCTTGAATTGTTGCATTTTGTCAATTTGAGCAACAATATAATTTATGAGCAGTTCTTCTTTTGGGCTTATAGATGAATTTGAGATATATTCATCCATGTCTTCTATGGATGTGGATATCAATTTGTAAAATCATTTGTGTTTTGAGTTTCAAATGATAATGGATCATAAAACATGTATCTTTATTATTATAGAAAAAAGCATATTGCATCTAAAATGAAAAGTTTTGGATTTTGATATCAAGAAGTTTGTGACCTTTATAATTCAATGGAATAATTCATTCACTTCCAGACTCTCTCTCTCTCTCTCTCTCTGACACTTGCACAATCTTGTCATGAAGACAATGTATGTGGGCATACACATTGCAACACTAGTTGTGTTGTATTTGTGAATGCAAAAGAAAATTGTTTGGCTTGCTTTATTGATGGGGAGGCTAGGGTAGACTAGCTTAGTCTATGCCCTGATCCACTCTAGGATCCAGGTGTTCGTCTAACACCCCTAATGGTCTATAGGCTTCCTTATCTCCCCAAGGATCCCCTAACCTGCCTAACCTATCCACCAAGTCAAACTAGCTCATCTATCAACATATCAAACTTAGCTCTTAGATACTATCCCTTACATAAGCTCAATAAGGGTCTTTTTGGCTTATACTACTTCAAGGAAAATTGAAAATATAATGCATGTGAATAGAATCCATAAATGAGTGATCCTACATTTAAATAAGTTAATTAATTTATTTAATAATCGAGGACTCTGCTAATAGCGAAAATGCGAAAATCTCACACAAAAAGGAAGGCTTTTTTTCAGCAGAGGCAAATAAATCTAGGTCTTATTCATGATACTCTGCGGACGGCGAAGGATGTAAATAAGAATTGCCATGACAATCAAAGGGCAGATAAATGCAGGAAGAACCCAGGGGAAGGAAAAACTCAAAGCGAATATGCAGAATTTACGGGGTATTGTTTCAACTGTTGGAATTATGGACATAAAAAGAATGAATGTCGGATAAAGGAACAGCCGCATCCCTCTTACGATCACCTAAGAGAATTCATTGCCAAACAGAGGGAAAAAGCTAATAGCGAAGGTATGTAACAGTTAGTAAGCAATAAAGGAATAGGAGCCAAGCCTTCCCTCCTTGAAACTTCACAGATCAATTGCGGTAAGGAAATGACCTCACCATCTAATAGGAATATGACAGAATCTAGGGTAGATTCACATACGAGTGCGGCTATGGTTCCGAATCTATGCATAAAGGCGAGCCCATACAATAGAATCCCTCCTAGGGTTAGGGATTATAGACATAAAGTCTTCTTAGTCCATCTTTTGGACTGGCAATTGAAGGTTTTTTCGAAAACCAAGTATGCAAGGCAAGCACTGGGTCACAGGATCGCTGAGGAAGGAAAGGCTGAACAAATACATCATATGATTGGTAATCCCACATATACGGAAAGAGAAGGCCGGGCCATATCTATACAAATACATCCCGAAAGGCCTTTTGAACGATCTTCCATAAGACATATGATTAAGGGCAAGGAAGAGGAACTCCCTGAGAAATTGACAAAGCAAAATTCGGAATGGAAGGTGGTTAGAGGTAGAAAAAAGGTTTTAAAACAGTCCAAGCCTCTAAGTCCTTTCAAAATTTCCACGAATAATCCCTTTGGAAGGCTCAAGGAGGTAGATAACAAAGTTAAATCATACACTCCCCCCCATAAAAGGGATAGGGTTGTAGGGGAACAGGGCTATAGAGATGGATATTTGAAGAAAGATGAATCCCAAACAACATCCAAAGATATTTACCCCTGTTCCAATAAAACCCTCACCTTTTATGAAGGATTGAAGGAGCAAAGTATTTGTGACAAATCCGTTGTTAGCTACAATCTGAACAACAATAATAAATATAGCCCTCCCCACCGGAGAAGGTTTGAGAGACCCACATTTGGTAATGCTGCAAAAAATATAAATAATCATTACTGGATAGCAGAAAGTCTTCATCGTGACACCATCAATACATCTTATACGCCTCCTCATAGGCGCCTCAACAAAGAAATAACAGGTAAAACACATGGTGAGATAATTTCATTAGATTACAATAAGATTATGCAGCAACATAAGCTTTTAGCTGAAGCAGGTATGATTTGTTGTTGGAAAGGAACTGGTGTATCAATAAAGGAAGTGATAAGTGGATTAGCGACACAACTCCCGGGAGAGGTAAGTATAACAATTCTCAAAGATAATTTTTTATACATTAACTGTCATAATGAATCCCTAAAAGAAAGAATTATGAGCAAGAAATCTTTGAAGTTCAGAAATCTACCTTTTTCCTTTTTTGACTGGATGCCTATATTCAATCCATTACGTTTAAAAGATTTCGTTCTAGAAAAAGCTATTATCCTTAAAAATTTGCCTTTGGAATTATCTTGTAGAGAAACACTTCGTTTAATTGGCAATAAAATAGGTAGTTTTAAAAGAACTGCTGAGGAAACACCTCTACAGGCTGATAAAATAATCATTGTAGAGATGTATCATCACCAAAAATATATACCCCCCATTAAATTATGTTTTAACCATAACACTATAATTATTAACCCAATAATAGTAGAAAACTTTATTGAAAGTAATAAAAATACATCAGAAGCTCATAAAAACACAAATTGTGCCTCCCAACCTAACAAAGATATTGAGATCTATCTCTGTAGCAATAGAGGAGGATTTATATGTAGAACCCCAAAGGAGCAAGGTTTAGCCAACAATTCCTCTTACCCAACGATGGTGAACGAAACATCAAAGGATCAAGATGACCAAAAGGAACAGAGTGTTAATACCCCTATCAACATTTTAGAAAATCAACAAATAGATGAGACCTGGTTACCTTTAAGGAAAAATGCACAAGACACTATTAGACAGAAATCGGATAGTGTGCTTAGCAGGGACAAAAAATTAATGCAAATAGAGTCCGGAAAAAAGGATAACAAAATCTACCAACAAGAGGAAAGAGATCAAATGGATTTTCAAACAGAATTACTTTTGGAACCTAAACGTGCTAAAGTGGTAGAACTAGTAGATCAGGTAAACAAAACAGAAGAAGAGATAAATCAAATCATCAATTACCTGGGAGTGTCTCTACCTGAGGATTTAACAGATAGTTTCTTGGACAATATATGCGACTTCGAGGAATTGAAATCCCAAAAGGAAATTTTAATTAAACAAATACAGGAGTGTATTGTAGAAGAAAGTAGGGATCAGGAAAATAGGCTTGAACAGCCTCTCCTTCATATACCCTTGGATATGGAAGTTTCAGAAAAATCCCTTGCAGAATATCCATAAAAAAAAACAAACACACGAAAAGAAGATATAGACAAGCTGGGTGCAAAGGAGGTTGATATAACTTATATAAAAAACATAAATATTAAAAAATCAGAAGAAGGGGAACAAGGTGTTTTAATCCCTTTGGAATTAGAAGAGTTAAATCTGGATATATCAGGAACAACTAAAGAGCTAATAGAGATATATGGTAAAGAACTCATTGATAGCGTTGTTCCCTCAGATCTCCCCGTAGATGCACAAAAAGACCTGGATGACTGGGTATCTCCAAAGATAGGGGATGGGAGAGAAGAAACCCTGGTTAAAGACGCAATTGAAGGCCTATTTGGAATAACTAATGAGAACAGAGAACTAGGATTAGCTATGAACAGAGGTAGTCTTAGCACACCTAATATTAATAAACGTAAAAAGAAAAGAGGGAGAAAGTCAGCGGTTGAGCTGAGAAATTTGGATGGTAATGCAGGTAACCAAATTAAAATAGCAGATATCCTGAATACAGGGAAGGGGAAGATCCTTCCCAAAGAGCAATGAAAGTCACTACTTGGAATGTTAGGGGTTTAAATGCCCCCAACAAACAACGCTTAATTAAAAGATACCTAAGAGACTATGATTCAGAAATAATCTTGATACAGGAAACAAAGCTTAATAAAGAGGAAAGCATCAAGTTCAGCAAAAAACTTGGTATTTGGAAATCAAAATACGTTCCAGCAGTAGGTTTCTCAGGTGGTTTGGCAGTACTATGGGATCCCCGTAAAACAATAGCACTACTCACACACACTACCACTAACTGGATGACATTAACAATTAAAAGCCTGAAATCTGATTTAAAATTCAACTTGACCAATGTATATGGACCTATCTCTAATGAGGAAAAGAGAAAAGTCTGGTCAAAATTACAAAGTCTTCTAGCTGATAATCTAGAACAACCGTTCATCATTGGAGGGGATTTCAATGCTATCCTAAATCTCGAAGAAAAATACGGAGGCTCACAATATATATCACAAGCTCACAAGGATTTTAGCAAGTGGGCTACGGATAATCATCTGATAAGCTTAAATACAAGTAATGGAATTTACACATGGAATAATAGAAGAGAGGGTTTCAGCTACATAGCTGAAAAACTAGATAGATTTTTTACTAGAACGAATCCCGAGAATTTTAATCAAACAGTCAATACTGAAATATTACCAAAAGTAGGATCAGATCACTTCCCAGTTAGACTTTCCATTATAGAAAATTCTAAACCGACAAGAAGCCCGTTTAAGTTTGAATTTATGTGGTTCCAGAACCCGGAATTCATAAATCTTTTAGAAGAATGGTGGGGACAAGTGTCGGTTAAAGGGTCGAAAATGTTTTGCTTAACAACGAAATTAAAAGCTATCAAACATAAAGCGTTAGAATGGAATAAGAATCACTTTAACAACATATTTAAAGAAAAAGCTCAAGTAGAACAAGAACTAACTAACCTCAATAATACAGTAATAGAACAAGGAATGAATGCCCTTAGCTACCACAAGGAAAAGGAGCTAATGGCTAAGTACAATGACATTCTCCTCAAAAAGGAGATATTCTGGAAGCAAAAGTCCAGGGAGTCATGGCTTAAAGAGGGGGATAGCAATACTAAATTCTTCCATAACACAACCAATTTCAAAAGGAACATTAACAGAATAGCCAGAATTAATACGGGCGAGGGATCGACAACAGAGGACCCTGGAAAGATTTCAGAGGTTCTTACAAATTTTTATTATTCCCTTCTCAATTCACTAGAAGCTTCAGATCTCAATACCCAAAAAGAAATGCTTAAAGCCATTCCGAAATTGATTACGGAAGCGGACAATAAAATACTAAATAACAAGCTATCTTTAGAAGAGGTAAGAGTAGCAGTATTTCAACTCCATCCAGATAAAGCTCCAGGCCTAGATGGCTTTCAAGCAGGCTTTTTCCAAAAGTGTTGGCATTTTGTTGGAGTAGAGGTATGGCAAGCAGTGGAAGCCACTAGAAACTCAAGAGCTCTTTTAAGTGAAATCAACAACACCTTCTTCACCTTAATTCCAAAGAAAAATGAAAGTATGGAACCAGGGGACTTTAGACCTATCTCCCTATGTAATACCATCTATAAGATCCTCTCAAAGTGTTTAGCAAATAGACTCAAAACCCTCCTCCCAAGAATTATCTCGGAAGAACAGAGGGGTTTTGTACCTAACAGATCGATTCTGGATGGTATTATTATAGCGCAAGAGATAGTACATACCGCTCAGATTACAAAAGAACCGAGCATGCTAATGAAAATAGACATCCAAAAAGCATACGATAAAGTAGATTGGAGATTCCTGTGTAAATGTATGGAAGCTTTCGGTTTCTCCAAACAATGGATCAACCTTATTTTTAATTGCATCTCATCTTCCAGAATTTCCATTCTTATCAATGGCTCACCAGAAGGTTTCTTTAGTATATCTAGGGGAATAAGGCAAGGAGACCCGATGTCCCCCTTTCTCTACGTTATTATGGCGGAAGCATTAGGAAGAGCAATTATGAAGCAACAAGTAGAAGGAAAAATCATGGGATTAAAGGCTTCAGAAAACGTCCCAAATATTACCCATCAGCAGTTTGCAGATGATACAATTCTACCTGGCTCCGCCAACAGACAGGAAGCGAGAGCATTCAAAAGCATTCTGAACACTTACGCCAAAGCCTTCGGCCAACATGTTAATCCAACAAAATCAGAAATCTTCTTTATTAATACCTGCCCGAATATCGAAAAGGATATCTGCAGTATAATGGGATACAAAATCGGCAAGTTTCCGTGTAAATACTTAGGAATTGACCAGGACACTGGCCTCTTATCTTCCAAACCATGGCAACAAGTATTATCTAAAGTACAAAATAAGAAAAGCTCATGGAAAGGGAAGTGGTTAACTAAAGCAGGCAGGACAACCATGATCAAATCTGTACTCTCAGCTATACCTATGTATCACTTGTCAGTTCTCCCCCTTCCAATCAGCGTAAAAAAGGAATTAGATAAAATATTCCGAGAATTCTATTGGCAAGGACCCTCCGAAGACAAAAAGATTGCTCTTATCAAATGGGAGAATCTGTGCAGACCAATATCAAAAGGAGGTCTAGGCATCAAAACCCTTCTTTGGCAAAACCAAGCTCTCGGGGCCAAACTCGTTTGGAGAATGTATAAAGATTCAAGCAGTAAGTGGGCATCTATATTATTACATAAATACATCCCCGAAGGGGACCCCATTAATATCTTCAGAACACAATCACATGTTAAAGGTTCAAGGATATGGAATTATATCAAAGAATGTAGAGAGATAATTGGCAAATACCTATCTTGGAATGTAGGAAGGGGAGATCAAGCGTTATTCTGGGATGACTCGTGGGCAGGCCTTACTCCCATAAACAAACTAGGATTTACCAAGGAATTTATGGAAGAATGCAAAAGAGTCTTAGGCATATATATCAAGGATTACTTACAAAAGGAGAAAGATGATAGTTGGAGTGTCCTCAATAGAATTGATGAAAGATGGCAGGAAAAGCAAAATCTCCTAGCGGTGTTGAATAAGAGAGAAGTAACACTTAAAAATAGATCAGATATTCTAATATGGACGGGATCAAGTACTGGTAAATACTCAGTTAAGGAAGGTTACAATTCTATTATTAGGGACAAAAACATGGATAACATAGACATACCATTAAACCTTTGTTGAAATAAAGCATGTCTTCCTAAAGCTGGTATGTTTCTATGGGCAGCTCTACAAAACAGGATCCTTACAGCAGACAGGTTCAATAAATTAGGTTTTGAGGGACCATCTAGATGCCCCTTATGTGAAAATCATTCTGAGGATGTTAACCACATTCTCCTAAATTGTCCCTTTTCCCAAGAGTGTTGGAATTGGCTTTATCAAAGCTTAGGATGGAAATCTGCTTCCCATTATGATCTAATTAGCAATCTCAAAGCTTGGCCTGCACTCTATAAAGACAATCTTTTCAAGGATATATGGATAGTGGCACCTTCCATAGTTGTATGGGAATTATGGAAAGAAAGAAATAGAAGGATTTTTACGGATCAGAAATTAACCTCCATCTCAATCGCAAACAAGATAGAAGCTTCGATAGTAGAAATTATTAATAGCAAACTCAGGGATTCGCAACATTTGGAAGATTCTTTTACGAGCTGGGATAACAGAATCAGATGCAAATGGCCAAAATTAGATATCCCTCCCCTCTTTGGCAAAGGGGGATCTAAAGCCAAAGTTGACAGATCTTCCTGTATATGGCTACCTCCGAAAGCTGGATGGTATAAACTCAACTTCGATGGAGCATTGCGAGGCAATCCTGGGGTAGCAGGGATTGGAGGGATCATTCACAATTGGAAGTCAGAAGTTATCGCTAGATTCTCGAAACCCATTAACCCTACAACAAACAATATGGCAGAATGTACAGCAGCACTAGAGGGGCTTAAATTATGCAGGGACCTCAATATTAATAAATTAATTATTGAAGGAGATTCTCAAATTATCATCAATGCCATCCGCACTAGGAAAACTCCTAATTGGATCTTGAATGCAAAAATTGAAGAGATTAATTCAATTACGGAAAGTATTTCAAATTATGAGATCAGACATACCTATAGAGAAGGTAACACAGAGGCTGACAAGCTAGCCAATCTAGGGGCCAACGGAGTGGTAACTATGGAAAAATACTCTTGTTAAGGGTTGAAGGAGTGTTTGAAGGTAGATCTAGGCAAAGGACCTAGAAGGAAGATAAGCTCGCTGATCATCCTACTAAATACAGACACCTCTTAGAACCGTCAGTTTTAGAATCTACCTACGTTAGGCTTAAACATGCTATAAGATTGACAGAGCTGAGGTAAGGCTTCCATCAATAAAATCTAGCTGAAATTAGTAGACTAAGATAGAAAATGTAAGCTTAAAAAGATAAGACAACCAGGGGTTCAAAGCTTCATTGTATAGAATCTGAGCCTTTTTATGAATTTTTAGTATCGCGAGACTTTAAACCCCTCTATAGTACGGGAAAAGTTCAGATGTAAGTTAAGGAATCTACATACATGTAAGAGATATAAATATAGGAGGCTCTCTCTTGCTAATAAAGGAAAAATATAAATAGAAGATTTAAGAAGTGAGAGAGCTACGCTTGATCATTATATCAATGGGAGGTAGTATTACAATATATAGTTAAATCTTAGTATATTAAGCTGACTAATCATAGTATGGTCTAGGTATATATTTAATCATCCTAAAGATAGACTTCCTAGAGAACCCTTATTAATGGTCATAATTAAGGACATTGCTTTACTCATGATTACTTAAGTATAACGGCCTGGACCTTATATTTAATAAGGTAATCAAATACTAATTACCACTGAGTTTCTAGGAAGATTGTAATCGAAGCTTCTTCACTTCTATGGACAGTCTAATCCTTAAGCAATACAGCTACCAATAAACCTTTATATTTAATATAAACACCTCAGAAACGGTATTTCAAGTTAACCTCAATATTCATTGGAATCCTTAATAGCAGTAGTCTTCCTTAGATTAGCCATTTATACTATGGCTTCTTTAGTCTTTAGATGACATGGTCCCGATTAGCTATTCTAGCTTAACTTGTTTTCAGGGAATCTAAGAAAACATGGGCCTCACCCATAGCGATACTGGTGTATCTCTTGAATCATAAATATCCATCATAGTTATTTAACCAAATTGTCGAGCACTATCTTCTAATATTAGAACAGACTCTGCTTTAGCTTAACCTAGATTCCTAGATAAACATGGCATTACTAAAACTCATTTAAGCCTCGGGGCATAAGGATTTAGCATAAGTTATTTAAAATCCCCAAGCGCCCTCTCGAAAGCTCTTACAAAGCACAGTGTAATCATTTCTATAAAAGGAAGGAAGTTTTTACAGAATACCATATTATCATTCCTATGATTCAAGAACAAATTAGAACAATCTAGTAGCACTTCCAAAGGAGGCCTGTACCAATAATCATTGCAAGCTATCCACGACAGCAAAGGATGGAACTCAACATGATCACATTTCTAGTAACTTCCTTAGGCTTCCATCATATCCTCGATAGTTTCAGACAGAGCCCTGATTACATTCCTCATAGTATGAAATCAACCTTTCTTCAGTATACTTTAAGACATGGAGTCCAGACTGCTCACCTTCTACACCAAAGGAAACAGAACCATGGCCTTCAGAGGACACATCCTCCCAGAAAGATGGAACCAGATCCTCAAAACACTGCCAGACTCCACGAGAAGAGCAATTGAGCATGCGATGGGTGATCAACACTTTGATAATGAATTCACCTACCGAATAAATGGGGAAATAATGGTCTGTGGAACTGGATGCTATCTTCACTCCTGCTACTCTTAAATATAAGAATAGCTAAGAATAGATAATGGTATTGTGCAAATAGTGGATTTGGTAGCCCAATACATTAGCTTACTGTTTTATTCCAGTTTAGATGGTAAATGAATGTCTTCAGCCAGTTTAAGGTGATGTTGCTGTTGAAATATGCTCTAAGGAATTGTGCTAAAGGAAATATCCTGAATTATAAACTACAGACTAAAACATCTTAGTTTAATGGCAATTTGTACAGCATTAAGTATATGGATAATATCGGACCTTAGTGAGATAATAGCCAGTGAAGGCTAAGATGGAAGCCTGGTCCCTATTTTCTCAAGCTTCTAACTTTTTGAGCAGTTGAGTGTATAGGCTGTTCTGGTACCAGAATTGAGCAACTAGACCCTTGATTTGAATGTTTGGTGATTGTTTTGTTCTAAACCTAATTCGCAAAACCCAAAAAGTTATTAAAATTCTCAGGTCTGCGGGAAACATTTTTTAAAATTCTGCCACAGTATCGAAAACCCACAGTGTTTTCGAAAACCCGTGATGTTTTCGGCTTCGCTGCTATCTTTCGGTCTGTCGATATTCCTGTGTGTTTTCAATCTTTTGCCGAAAACCCTCGTTGTTTTCGACCTTTGCCCTCCAGCTTTGTGCACTTGTCTTTTGGTGCCGAAAACTTTGTGTGTTTTCGACCTAGGTCTTAACTGCGCAGGTCCGACTGGATGGTGGGTCCCAGTCCTGTGTTTTTTGACATGCGATCATGCGACCGCTTGCCACCTAGCCGTGTGGGTCCCAGTCTTGTTCAGCTGCCTGACGGTCTACTTTTTCTTAGGTGCGCAAGTGCGATGATGTGGAGCCAGTTTCTTCAAAGCGGCAGAGGGAGGAGATCAACGGTCGGCGTGTGATCGCATGGAATATTCTTTCCCCATGCGATCATGCGCCTGTCGTTGATTTTGTTTGTTCTAAGTGTCTCTTCGGTGAAGTGGGCCCGGTGTCAGAGGGGAGGCAGGGGGCATGTTCTTATTGGCTATCGCATGGCCGCATGTCAGACTTTTCTGACATGCGATCATGCGACCGATTGCCATCTGTCCGCATGGGTCCCAGTCTTCTGCGGTGTTCAATTTCTCGGCGGTTAAGTTTTCATTCCGCGACCTGGCGACCAACGGTTATCTCCTTGTCGCTAGATTCTGGCGGTTAAGCGGCTAACATCTGGCGACTTGGCTGGCGGTTAAGCTTGCCTTAGTCGCGCGGTCACGTGATGGTGGGCCCGGATTTTCAAAGTTTTTTGCGGGTGGGGTCTCTTCGGCGGTGACTACGCTAGTGGTTATGTGGCGGTTTATGATTGGCTGTCGCATGGCCGCATGTCAGACTTTTCTGACATTCAATCATGTGACCGCTTGCCACATGTCCCTGGGGCTCGGTAGCAGGTGATGGGGCATCTTCCGAATGCTAAGTGGCAGTGTTCTATTGGCCAGTGTGTGACAGATGTAGCGGTCTAATGGTCTTGTCGCATGATCGCAAGGGCCATTTCCACAGCTTGCGATCATGCGACAGAACCCCTAGTGTTGACTTCATGTGGTCTGGCGGTTCCCAATTGGTCGGTGGGCGGCGGCGATTTTGCTCGGCACGGTTAAGGTTTGCGGGTTGTCGCATGTTCGCATAGCCCGTCTCCTGGCTATGCGATCATGCGACAACTGTTGTCACGGTGGCAGTTGCGGCAAGATAAAGGGGGTGCGGGTGGTCGCATGTTCGCATAGCCCGTCTCCGTGCTATGCGATCATGCGACCAAGAACAAATTGAGGCCCGTTTTCCTGTGGCAGTCAAGGTTGGTGACTGCGCAATTGCGTGACTAGGGGCAAATGGTTAAGGAGCACAAGCCCACAAAATGCATGGTGATCGTTTGTACTTGCTGAGTGTTTTTTGTGGTAGGAGGTACCAAAATTCAATTTTTGAGCGGCCAGAGTGGGCAAAATGGATTGTCAATTGCTACGGCTTGACCCCTGTCATGTCTGTGTTTATTCTTCGGTGGGGTTAGGTGATTTTGAAATTTTGATTTTGAAATGATTGTGCTTGCATTGTAACCCTGGTATAAAGGGATATATATATATATATATATATTCAGCTATCTATATGTATATATATATATGTATATATATAGAAGTATACTTATATAGATATATATATATATACATTCATATACATATATATGCACAGGTATTTACTTAATGATATATATATATTTATATGTTTATGTTAATATATAGGTATATATATAAAATAAATACCTGCTCATATATAAGAATGGTATATATTCATATATAAAGGTCTCTATATATATGCATATATACAATTTATTTATTTGGAAATTGCCTGGCCGGTCTTGCTCTTTTGTCTTGCCTAGACCTGGTGCAATAGGTGGAGAGTTGATTTCTTAGGCCAAATAAGCTTGGGCTATGGGTTTTTTATAGCAATAGGGAGCTTATCTTCATCTGGTATGCAGTGATTAGTGCTAGGTGACATTTAAAGCTAAAGGGAGTATCCTTTCACCCTTTCTTGTGATTTATAGTTTAGACTTTAATATAGCACGGTTCTGCTAATTATTTCTAATTAAGGTTTCAAGTTAAGGGCTGCAGCTTATTTTCTCTAATAATGTAGTTGGTTTAAGGATGTTCGGATCCTCTGCTTCAAGGTTTCTAAATCAGTTAGAATATGGATTAGAATTGTCTGAGCAGTACAATAATTTAACTCATATTGAAATAGTAGGGGAGCTTAATTGTATGAACTATGATCTATGAATTTCTGGTAAATTATTCTAGGTACATAGAGTCAGGTAACCCATGCTATCCTCCGTTGGTAAATAAACAAGGTCTTTAACAATTATTTTAATCTAGTTTGAAACACTAACCATGTAAGAGGATAGGGTTTTGGATCCTTTTGTTTCTTTTGCAGATCGAATCACCCAACGGCAACAATATCACTCCTCTCTCAAAGGATTTGAATTGGATCTACAAATTAATACCCATATATTTGGATATGGAATTCAATCTTATAATTAAAATCACAAGTAAAAATTGTAAATATCTACGCATATATGTACCCTTGACAAGTTCGAGCTGTGGGTATGCCCACTGAAAACTATGTAATTTTTTCAAAATCTCGATGTATATCGAGTCATGGGAATGCCCATGAAACTATGTATTAGTATCCAGACTTAAGTCCCAGGCACGACTGGAGGTTTTCTCTACCCTGCTCTTTCCTACTAGTGTCTGCACTGAGCAGGTTTCTGTATGTAAAATCTTTTTATTATTAATAAAATTATAGGGCTTTAGCCTTTTATCGATCAAAAAAAAAAAAGGGTCTTTTTGGCTTATAATTCTATCCCACACTCCAACAGTGAATTTTATAGGTTCCAAGATGTTTTCAAGGCATTAGGCACCTGTTCATGACATTGGCTTAGTTGGGTATTTACCCAATTTAGGAGTTGCTTTGTATTTTAGGGCTACAAGGAAGTGCCAATTAGGCCTCCTTCCGGATTTGTAGGACCTATAACTCTTCCTCCATTCAGAATGAAAATTCCTGTCCTAAAGGAATTCCATTAGAAATGCCTCACTCTCAAAGATTTGTGAGGTCTTAGGTGCCCATTGGGTCGTACAGTGGTTTTGGCAATTTAGAGGGTTTCAAGGGTTTGGGGGACTCCTCACTGTTCAGGTCTTCAACAACACCCTTCCATAACTCTCCAAACCTCCTCCTTCACACCACTTCACCTTCTAACACTCTTCTTCACTTTCCCAAAGGGATTTGTCTTGGAACTCTTTTCACTGTCTTGGAGAGTTCTTCCACTGCTGAACATCCCTAGCCGGACTATACATAGCTCGTCTAGGGCTTCTACAAACAAACATTTGCACTTCCTTTCAAGGGCCCTGCATTTATATACAACCAAGGTAGGGTTTGTACTTTCAGTTTCCAAGGATCCATGGTGATTCCACGGTGGAAATGAAAGTTACAGACCTATATGCACATGTCTCTCCAAACTGGCAGAGAACTATTTACAAACAATAAAGAAACAAAACAGTCTAATAACACCTGCAAGATTCAAACCACACATGTATATGGAAAACAAAACACTAGTTCATCCTACACTGCAAAGATTCAATAGTATCTTCCTGTTCACATTCAAACAAGCTAAAATTAGCACTGTCTGTTCACAGATTTCACAGTTCAGACTATTACTTCCGTACAGAATCGTACCAATATCACATCCAACCCTCATATTAGGGTTTGCCAGGTCTTTTATATCTTTCTCCTTGGGGTGAGTGTTTAGTTAGGGCTTTTGAGCCTCTTACCATAGTTAGGCAACACAAAGGGAAAAGTTGCTTAGCAACTTTTTAAAAGTTGCTAGCAACTTTTGAGCAACTTTTAGTTGCTTGAGCAGCCTTTGCTCACTCATTACAAAAGACCATTGCTAGGCCTCCTTAAGCACTCATGTGCTCATATCTCAACCAAACACTAACTCCTAGACCTCTAACTCATAGTAAAACAAAGATCTCAAGATGACAACATTCCTTGAGTCAATGTTCCATTCCTAATAGGAAGACCACCTGAACTTCTAGGACTTGGACAATGCCTAGACACACCAAAAATGAGCCAAAACTCCTATTGACTCTTATTTTAATTACAAACTTCATCACTAAAGATAAACACACCAAAATGTGATGGTGAGGGCCCTCTTAGGGGTGCTCCAGCACCATTTATCCCACTAATGCCCTTAACAAAATTAATTGCATTTGGTATCAAAGCCCAAACTTGCAACACTAAAAAAGCCCTAATGTGTGTGTTCAGTATCATCTTCCATGTGTGTGTTTAAGTAAAGCTTGCAATTGATCCCTCACATGTTCTCCATGTGATTGCATGTTGAAGAGATGTATTGTTGATGGGAATGAACAGACCCATATTTCGCCGGTTTGTTGTTTCATGTGTATGTTGAACCTTCTTGACGCCTTAGGTAGCTATTTATAAGTGTTGTCATGTTAAATTTATTTTGATAAGACATATTAGCATTTAAAAACCAAAAACTTTGATACTCTTAGTGAATGTCATCATTTGGTATTTGAAAAAGGGTACCTGTTACCCAATTTCTCCTGTTCCATGCAAATTTGGCTAGGCTCCATCCGAGGTCCAAATTTTGAAAATCTAGCCGTTGGAGCCAAAAAGCCCTAAAAAACCGTAGGCCATATTCTATTTTGCAGTTACCTTTTTGGGCCACTTAAAAATCCCATTTTCGCATGTGCGCTTTATAATTCCTTTGTTCGCCAGTTCTCTTATTCTCCCGGCGGTTATCTTTTCCTTTCGGCGAACTGGCGAATGCAGTGATTCTCATGATCGCTTAATCCCTGGCGGTCATCCTTTCTTATTCGGCGATTTGGCGAATGAACTGTTCTCGTGGTCGCTTAATCCTTGGCGGTCTTAATGAAACATCTAGCGACTCAGCGATTTGCCTTCAATCGCGTGATCTCCTATCTCCGCAGAATATTCTTTTTGTTTCTCCCAATCACGCGAATACCCTTTGTTCGCGAGATCTAATCGGATGAAATATGCTCTTTTCACTCCGCAACTTGGCGAATTACCTTCAGTCGGGCGATCACTCGATGTTATCCGGGGTCACCAATCCTTTCCCCGATTCAGCGAATGCAGCGATTCGCGTATTCTCTAGACTTAACCGAGGTTAAGTACTTCATTCAGCGACTCAGCTAGATCCTTTGGTCGCACATTCACTTGATCATTCCGGAGTTGACTGTTTTGCATTGTGGGGCCACTGCTACGTGTACACAGATGGCAGCTTCTCATTGGTCTGCATGATAATGAGTTGGAGCTTGTCCCAGGGACCTGATGTCAAAGAAAATAGATCAACGGTTGGCGCATGATAGCATGGAATATTCTTCCCCCATGCAATCTTGTGCCCGTCGTCCGATTAGATGCCGGTGGGTAGTGGGTCCTATGTCAGAGGTGACCGAGCAGTAGCAGCAAATGGTGTGTTGACATGTGGCAGGTTTTCAGGCAGGCCCAAGGTTGTAAAATATTTCGGCAAATTGGCGGCTATGTATCTTTTAAGTTTGGCGGAGGTCTAAAATTTTCTCTGTTCGCTCATTCGCGGAATGAATTAGCAGTGCTCCAAATGATCTGGCGAATGTGTGAATTCGCAGAATCTCAAAAAGAATTAGTGAAGCCCTAAAATCCTCAGCGACTTAGCAAACGTCTTCAGTTGCCAGTTCGCCAAATGCAAGCCGGGATTCTCATAAATGGTTAAAAGGTTATCTAGCAAACATGCAAATGAAGCTTTCTCGCATTTGCGAAGTGCAACCCGGGGTTAAGAAAAGGCTCAGCGATTCAGCGAAATGCTTTGTTCGCTGAGTCACTTGACCAGACTGAGGTTAAATCAATTATCTCGCGACTTAGAAATTCTTTCAGTCGCATGTTCGCCAAATGGACAAAAGGTTAAGTTTGCCGAGAACAAGTGGGACCACGTGTCGATTCATTGTTGATGTGCTTGCATGTGATTGGTTGCCGGGTGATGATGGGACTTCAGTGGGTCCGAGTGTTTTAAGCAAGGTGGCAGTTTAAAGTGATCAACGGCTGGCGCATGATCGAAAGGAATCTTTTGAGGCTATGAGATCATGCGCCCGCCGTTAGATGCGAATCAAGGTTCCGAGTGGGTCTGTTGGCAAAAGCTTGCCGAGGTGTTTGCTGATAAAGCGAACGGAGCGAATGAAAGAACGACATGTGGCAATGGGCCCAGGGTTAACAAAGTATTTGGCGGCTTCGATAAGTTCCCTTCGGTCGCTTATTCGTGTAATAGGATAGCAATGCTCCAAATGATTTAGCAACTTGGCGACTAAAGGCTTTTCTCTTATTCGCAAAATGTAGCCAGGGTTAGCTAAAAGATTTAGAAATTCCGCAACTGCAGTGTTCGCCTAGTCGCTTGACCGGACCAGGGTTGGGAGAAGTATTTCGCGACTTGGAGAAGTGCTTTCAGTCGCACATTCGCTGGGTGACTTGACTGTTTCAAAGATGATCTGGGTCGTTCATCTGCCGGGAAAAATAGATATCGACGGTCATGTTTTAATAAGACCGGCTAGCCGTTATTATTCAAATTTAAATATTTCTGAGAAGGTTTTTTGCCAGCATTTGATTCAATAAGCCGCGAGCGGCGGAGGTAGCTGGAGAAGTTATGTTTCTAGGACAATTGCAGTTGAAAGGATGATGAGGAGGTCTGGGCAGCCGTCTTGGGTCGATTCTTGTTTCCTAAGAAGTACCATTTTGAGCATTCGTGGCATGCCTGAGTTGCAGAAAAGGTAGATGAATCAAGGTTGCTTGTCCGCAGGCAAATACAGTACAGGGATGGACACGTAAACAAGACATATCTGATCAGCTATGATATTGCAGAGATACATTTATGATCAAACTTGATAGAGTTAGGGTTGGCTATTATTCTAACAAAAATCTATGTAACCCTAGTTAGGTTTTGGCTCCTGCCTGCGTGCAACTAGGAGATGTATATATTGTTTTTGGAGCTTTTAGGGCTCAGAGTTCACATTTTGTAAAGAAGAAAGTCTTTCTTAGAAGGCTATCCGTGGCATTTTCTCTGCCCTCTGGTTTTCTACATTCTGTAATCTCCCATTGATTGTTTAGATACTACAGAGGTATTTTGTGACATCTTCTCTATCCCTATGCTTCCTTGTCTAAATTGTCTCTTATTGAATTGAAGTATATGTATGTTTTAGTGATATCTTAGGGTTCTTGATCCCTCCCTCTTTCTGCAATATGTGTATTCTTATGGGTGATTTTTGAATGCTCTTGTGGGTATACCTCAACCCCTGACAATCTGTCTCATTCCTATACCGAGTTGCAGAGGTGAATGTTTGTTTGCAGGTTGTGGATTGTGTCTAAATTCTTAAGAATGCTATTGTTTGTGAAAGTTTTTCTCTCCTTCCCTGAATAGTCTCTTTCTATTGCAGACCCTTCTATGAAATATTTATGCAAGCCTATTTAGTGAGTTGTGATCTCCTAGACCTAAGTTTATTCATTAAATTCATCCTCTATACTGTGATTCAAACCATTATTTTCGGTGTATCACCTAGTAGGTAGTTTGCTTTCAAGTCATTTCCCTTTCAAGCATTCCTTCTATCCCTTTTCCCTCAAGAATTTTACTTTTATGTCAAGAAGCAAATTAAGGTGATTATCCAAGAGGAACCAGCCTAGAACCTCGAGGTCTTATCTCAGTTAGCATAGGTCCCACAACCTGGAGATGATTCTCATGTTATACTAGGTTATCAAGACCAAGAGAGCTTGAAACAAGGGTGCAAACTTAGTGTATAATAGTACCTATGTTGATCATAGGCATGGAACTCATGAGAAGGATGTGAACTTGAAATGCAACCAACGAGTGCATCTTCTTGCTTATTTTGGGAAGTAAAATGACAAGGTAGAGCATTACTTCTCAGTTCTTACTCATCTAGGATATCATACTACCAAAATGTTGTGCTTCTTATTGAGAGGTCATGTTTATTATATCACATTTTTGCATGTGAAAAAGATTGTGCATTGAAGAAATTGATGGTTTGGGACAGGACTTATGTATGATGAGAGATGTTAGAAAACCATATGATGTGTGATTCCTCATGTTTATGGTATTAATCACTACTGGTTATGCTCTACCATAAGGTGTGTTGCGGTGTTCATTCATTGCCTCAAATGTTGAGATTGTAATGCTTTAGCTTGATCATTGTTGACAGAAAAACCTTGACTGGAGTCTAAGATTTAATTTTCTGTTATCTGTAGTAAAACTCGAATAAACACAACACACCTTATGGTAGAGCATAATCAATAGTGATCAATATTTTATGTGTGCGCACGCAATTTATTAGGATTTGATTTATACTCGTCACATATAAGAATTCTCCCTTTTCATTGCATCACATCAAGACTTACTACATATAACAGAAAATCAAATCTTACTCCAGTCAACATTTTTCTGTCAACAATGACCAAGCTAAAGGATTACAATCTCAACATTTGAGGCAATAAATAAACACCACAACACACATTATGGTAGAGCAGTCCGAAGAACCTCAACCGATGAGGGGACCGAAGACCTCAACCTATCGGATGAGGAGGGCCACTTATGTTACTAATCAATAGTGATCAATACCATTAACATTAGGAATCACACATTATATGGTTTTCAAACATCTCTCATCATACATAAGTCCTGGCCCAAACCATCAATTTCTTCAATGCACATTCTCTTTCACATCTAAAAATGTGATATAATAAACATGACCTCTCAATTAGAAGCACAACAACTTGATAATATGATACCCTAGATGAGTAAGAAGTAATGCTCTACCTTGTCATTTTACTTCCCAGAATATGTGTGTGTGTACCCATAAAATTATATATTCATATACTTTAAAGACTTATTCATATCTTCTATTGACTCTTCATGGTTTACTCTCATTTGTCATCTTCCATATTCTCACATATATTTGATCCATTTGATTCAACATGATTCCAATCTATTTCACAGTATTCCCTTCTTAATATAGCCTTCTAATGCTTTCTCATAATGTCTTTCCATCATATCCTTTCATAATAACACTCAATTATCTTATTATCACAAATTTGTTTTTTCCTCTGATATTTTACACTCTCATAGCTTATTTTGATAAATTAGAGGTGTTTTAATGCTATTTGAGAGGTGTATAATAGATATATGCACCTAGAATTCACCACAGTTACAACTATGGTGCCTTGGCCCTCTATATCTTGCTAAAATTGTTCCCAAACCTAAAACATTGTCTTGTCCTCAAGACAAATTGCTGAAACAACCTATATACTTCATGATTGTCTTCCTTGTCATGGTTCTTTCTCAGTAAGAGCCCTCTTCACACGCTTTAATTCTTCCTCAAAAAAACCCTCTTCACATGTTCTAATTTCTTTTTAGTAGTACCCACCTTGGTATGCATAGCAGCACATATCATGGTGTGCTCTAACCCTACACAAGCATTCAAAAAATTCTTGATATCAAACATTTTTTACCTATGAATAGTTGTACAACCTTCTAAATATATAAGTTATATTTTGCCAATCAAATCCATCAATCCATTTACAACTCATTTGCAACAATTTGTCACTAGTTCCTCCTTCAATCCTCTATTTCCAACATGTCTTTTCTGAATGATTCCTCTTTAAATGTGAAGTGGGGGCTGCTCCTATTCAAGCAATTGTTATGGTGCAACTCAGAAGATATCTAATAAGAATTGAGCACATGAAAGAGTGAAAATAGCCTAAGGTTGTCTCTAATAACATATCGTGCAAAAGAAAGAAGACTTTGATGTGGCAAAACAGAAAATGTTTAGTAAATGGGATATTTACTTAATGCGTGTCCCACGAATAGCAAAGAGATAAAAGCTTTTGTTATGGATAAGTTCATAAAAGTACTTGAAATGACCCTAACCGGCCATCTAATTTTCTCAACCAAATCACATGCAGATTCAAAAACCAATAAAACATGCACATATCCAACAGATATATTCAAATAACCAGCAAATATAACTTTATTAAATTTCTCAGAAATATGGTTTTGTATTATACATCAGCAATACAACAACCAAACATTACAATATCCAATCCAATCCAATCCAAAATATAGCAAAGAACAATAAGACTGGATGATAAAGAACCTGGTAAAGCAATGGTGAACTCTGAAGTGAATCTGCACCAAGATAAATCCGGTTTCCGTCCAATCCACCAAGAAATGCTGAAGGTTTCCGTCCTCAGATTTATGATTCAATAGCTGAAGCTTCTCGAATTCTCAAAGAGAAATAATATTCATAAACTGAAGCATGTTGAAAGAGACTACAAAACCTCCTCTTATGGCTACAGCTGTGACTCTTCAGTTTCCCCACTGTGACTCTTCATATGCCCATTTTGTCTCTTTATAAACTCACTTTAAGTCACTTTTAAATAAAATGACCGTTAAGTTATAAAGTAAAATAATAAACAAATGAGGAAAACTTCCGACATTAAAACAGGAGCCCAAACGAGCTCGGATGTCGTCGTGTGATAGCTCACCGGAAAGCTCTTGATGAGACGCTCCAAGTCCACTATTGAAAAGCTGAGAATTCTAAACCCCTGCTAACTTACTATAAATAGTAAGTACCCTGGAAACCTACGGAAACTGCTCCAATTGGCCTCGAACTGAAACCACCAAGGCCAATTATCTCCTAGTGCACTGCCACGCCACGGTTAGCCTTCTGGGCCAAGGTGAAAAGGCTAACAACACCGCACAATATAATGTACCCCAAAAAGGGGACATTACAGTACTTAAGATAAAGAGATAAGGAGAAGTTAAAAGCTATGTTATCTTGGGTCTTCGGGGCAGTGAAACGGGTTTCTGGGAGCATTTTTTTCCCCCGATGCAAAGGATAGCAGTGGGGACAGCTATATAAAAAATAGGGAAATTTTTAAATATATAGGGAAATTTTAAATATTTGTAGGAAAACATGGATAAAGCATGCATATAAACATTACAGAACCTTAACATATAATGCTTGTGTTAAATAATTTAAATTCAAAGTTCACTTGAAAGTGGAAGTCAAAAAAATTATCAAAATTCAAAGATTAATTTTATGAGACAACTAGGGGAAGGGTTTCCTAAAGTTTCTGAGTTTCCAAGATGTCCCCGTTTCTGGGACAGGTCAAATTATATTGGAAATGCATCCCCGGGTAACACTGAGAAAAAGTCTTATATTGAAGAATTTAAACTCACTTATAATCATCATCAAAAAGCATATGTAGGAGCCAATATCTCTTCAAGAGCCAAAATTCTTATTGCTCAGATAACAACTAGTTTTCATCAACTTTGTGGAAACAAAAAAACATTTCACTTTAGGGTGTGATGCCTTCAAGGACAAAACGAGCAATTATGTAAATATCTTGACAACTAACTCTTCGGATAATTTATTCAACGAGGGGACTATTGTGAAGTTGGGGACACTCATCATCCCATTCCATAAGAAAAGGAGTGAACTGCAGAAATCAATTTTCGAGCCAACCTATCCCCATAGGCTATTTTTTGGCTCATGGACGTTAAAATAATTTATTCTTCTTCTTCAATCCACAAAGGCTACAAGGATGAAGATTCCAAAACATTTATTTTCTATGCCCTTGCTTATGACAATGAGAACATTGCCTTTCTTGATCTGATTTGTTAGTAATCGTTTGACTTGTAACGTCATCTACTTTTCCATATCTAAGTACTTCATTCTTTGTCCTCACATTTGGTTCGATAGACCTATTGATGTGAGTTTTGTTCCACTACAACATACAGGATAGAACACTTAATGTTTCAGGATGAAACACCAAATATCAAATCCTCTCTTCAATAAAGACACTTCTTATGCTAAGACTGCAATGAAAGATCATAAGGTGACTTCAAGGTTCCTTCGTAATGTGGATACTCGCTCAGTTGAAATAATGTAATTTGCTGGTATCACCGGGGGACTTACATTATTTTCTAAGACTTGTCAATTTGATTCGATTGATATGGCTTCACAAAGTGCATTGAAAATATACTTTGACTTCCAACCTCCGAAATGTAACTTAAACTTGAACTTGCTAGATTACACTACTTCTATTTCTACCTAACAATGTAAGAAAGATTAAATAAACTTGGACTCTACTAGATGCGGTCTTGTCATCGACTCCACTCACCTAGTGCAAGCTTCTAAGGTGTGTTCAAATGATTTTCAAATCAACACCATTTCTTTAATCCCATCTATGGATGCAAATCAAAGACCAAGTATGGATTGAAGTTAAGTGCATTCAATTGTCATTTGACCATGGAAGCCAAGACTCACAATCTATAAGTAGCTAATCATTTGGCCTATGATCGAGCCAAGCAAGGATGCATTCACAATTACTCTTATCCAACTAAACTACTCAAAGAAAATTCTAACTTAACAACTTGAAATTAAATCTATTATTACTGAGAAAGTGAAGAAACCATACAATACTCCAAATAGATCACAATTATTCACTATTTAAACACAATAATGAATAGTAGAGAAAATTTGGTAGTATATTAGCAACAATTCTCTCTGTTACAAATGATGTAAGCAAGCCTTATATAGGGGCTCAATTACAATGAATGGCCCAGATTAATCCACTACAAACCCTAATTAGGGTTTCCATAACCACCACTAACAAATATTAAATGCCCACCAAATTACAATTAGGCACCACCATGTGGACCAATAAAAAAATTACATCGCTTTTCAGGGACCAATTAGAAAATAGAATAGGCATAACCACCGGATAAGATGCACCAACAAACCAATGAGAAGAGAGCTTGTAGAAGTCGCCAACTAATCGACCAATGAAAAAATTTGTCAGCTTCCAAGAGCCAATTAGAAAGAAGGCCATGTGGGCCCTATACCACTTGGCGCTAAATGGGCCAACCAAAATCAAGCATTTATTTATTAACCAATTAGCAAGCTCAGAGCCATGTGGGCCTACATCAAGTTATCACTTGGGAATTGTGTCCCTCATCAACTCAAAAAGCGGAATATTTATCTTTACTTTCTATAGCTCTTCAGTCACACTAATAGCTTCTTTAAACCTTCATTGCCTGGAGGATTGCTAACAGCTTGCTTTTGTTGACATAATTTAGTTGTCATTGGTAAAGTCATTAGCAAACATCAATCCCACCAGAACACCGGTACATCACACCGGTACTCTTAAATATGCACTGGTAGACTAAACAATTAAGTGGTGTACTTTGCTAGTCACACTTATACCGGTCTAGGTTATTCCAACCGGTCAAAGGAAACATACAGGGAAGAGATGACTAACCGGGTACAAGTTCTTTACCGGTTAAGTGCATAATAATTCGAACCGGATTATGTGGAGCGTTCTCAATTAAAACTGGAGTTAGCTTTTTCAGTTATAACAGGAGTTAGCTTTGTTTTATCTACAAGCATTTCAAGGTAAACTCAAGATCAGTTTGCAAGCTTTTTCGCATGAATGATTTATGGGTGAGTTTACAACTTGGCAGTACTATGAGATGAGCTTTTATTAAGATTAATTTCTTAATAAATACAAGTCATAGGACACAAAAGAAGTGTTCTTAAATATCAAGAGCAGGGGAGAGACATCTTCTGAGAGGAGTTACAGTCACGAGAGGTGAAGGACAGAGAAAGGTTCAACAGCTAAGCAAGAGCAAAGGGGAACAGGTATGATCTGATTAGACAAAAAGTGTCAGCATAAGATCATTGCTTTAGATTGTGAAGCATATTCAAATCCCTTAATCAGGGTGAACCCTAACAGGTTCTTTGTATAAATCCCTTTACTGGGTAACATCTTTATTGGTGTTGAAAGTCCTCTTACAAGGTGACTCCTAACAGGGTCAAGATCCTAACAGGTCTTCTACCAAATCCCTTAACCGGGTAGCACTCTTACCAATGCTTTGTAAGCATCTAACAGGGCATCTTTATTACTGCAGTAGTAAAGTTGTGGGTTCTATCCCACCGTGGTTTTCTCCTTCTAACCGAGGGTTTCCACGTATATATGTTGTGTTGACCTGTGCATTTCAATTTTTGTTTATGAGTGTTGTTATATTCTTTTAAATCTGCAAGATTGTATTTAGAAGAATAAATTGAAGTATAAATTGTATTTACTGATTCACCCCCCCTCTCAGTAACTGGTTAGGATTAACAATTTTTTGTTGATACTCTGAATTCCATAGTTGATTTGTGTATTGCTAGCATTTTGACTATTATTGTTGCCTTGTCGATATTCAAGAGAATCCCTTGGATAGTCGGGCGCATTGCTTGCATTTGGATGTGGAGATATATTGAAATTGTTAGCAGGAATAAATGAAGTTAATGGCTCATTGTTCCTATTATTCCTCG
Organism: Chamaecyparis obtusa; assembly: GCA_027943335.1. Taxonomy (NCBI): domain Eukaryota; kingdom Viridiplantae; phylum Streptophyta; class Pinopsida; order Cupressales; family Cupressaceae; genus Chamaecyparis; species Chamaecyparis obtusa. The sequence goes on from BSBK01000050.1 coordinate 1,039,275, forward strand.
TAAAAACTCTTGGTCCATTTCCTTGAGATTGTTGAAACACATGTACCTCTTTTATGCCTTGAACTAGAACATTGTTATTCAAAGGAGGAAAAAGATAACCCGCTTCCCGCATTGGTTCTTATACACCTAGTGGAAATTCCAAGTGTGTCGTCTCCACTAGACCATTAGCTGAGGCTGGTGGAAACCTTCAAGTGTGCTCTTCATAATCTTCAAATTTTGGAGGAAATGAGTGTTCCTCAAAATTGGTCATATCTTGTAGTTGGAACAATCTCATATCCTGTAACTGGAGGATTTTCTTGGTTAACTGATTCATCTACTATGTAAGAACCCCTCGTGGTTCTAACTTTGCCAAACCACTGATTTGCTATGCAAATGATATATATCACTGGTTTTTTGAAATGAATATGCAATTCCTTGAAATATTTAAAAAAGTTGTTAGGCAAGCTAATAGCTTTGCATAATCTGAAATTATGAAACTAATTTCTGAAGCATTGGACCGGATGCTTTTATAATTAAGGGAAATCATATACAATGCAAGAGGAAATTATTTATTAAATTCTGAAATCAAATTGCAGCTAATTAGGAACTTGGCATCAAATTGTTCCACCTTGAATTTGCTAAGTAACATCTCTAAATTATTTGCAAAGCCCTCTAAACCTTGTTTGCTGCTTGTAGATGGTTGGTGGCTGTCTATAATTCCAAATGCAGACCTCTAAGGGCTACGATCTGCATCCAAATCGTTCTCCAGACTTTGCTATTAAATGCTGAAATCAAAAAACAAGAATTTCCTCTCAAATTGATAACCATATAAACTCAAATGATGGTTCTGAATTAAACCACCTCCAGCACAATTCACTACTGTAGTTTCAACCAACTCAAAGTACACAATAGTTGTAGAAATTCACAATTTCTCAAGCTCTTCCTTCTGAAACCCTTGTTTCTTCTCTTCACCCAAATCAACAAAAGCAAATGCACAATAGAATAGTTCTTTTCTTGCATTAAATGCATTTATAATTCTCAAATGCAAAATTGAGCTTGAATCTTCCAACACACCTCACATAACTTACATATATGCCTTTTTGGTTGCAAAGTTTGAAATATAATATTTAATTATATTTCCCTCCAAGAGCAACTTTAAGTTATAATTTAAAGTTGACATATAATAAAGTCACTTTATTAATTTAAACTCACCCATTGCTCCAAAAATGACCTTTTCATTAATATAATGATATTCTGACACACAAGGTCGTTGTTTCATGTGCCCATGATTTAAAACTTCTCATCCCGGTTCCAATGAGCTATAACACTAAGGTGCCCATTAAAAAAATTCAATAGAAATAGCAACCTTAGTGCAACTGCACATAATTAAATTATAACCAATAATGCATCTGACTTTGCGAAAATGACCCAACCACACCGGAAGTGAAATCTGACCGCACAGGAGTGATGGTGATGATGAAATATGATGAATGATCCCAACTAGGTGACTTTCTAAAAATAGACGCTCTCTCCAAGAATCTTGGACCCAATTTGGAAGTCAGAAATAGCATTTGAAAGCATCATATAACTCCTCTAAATCATCTAAGCTCATTGGAATCATCCATTAACTTACTATAAATAGTAAGTCCCTCAAAAACGAAGCCAAAACCCACTGAACAACCTAGCTTTAGAATACACGGAGGGTCTAGAGAGATAAACACTCACAATCATCCTCTGGTGAACCAAATAACTCCACAACAAGGTCCTCTAATCACCAGTATTAGCCTACAAGGACCCAGTGATAGGCTAAATCCATTGACTCTGATGCTTGCTCAAAATGGGGACATTACAATTTGCCCTCCCTGAAATTGTTTGTCTCCAAGTAATCTCAAAAAAAAAAAACACCTCAGTCCACCCAGATCTCACAAGATAAGACTGAGTAATGTCCTTGTCATCACTAACTAGCTCCTGATACATCATCCCTAGTACAACTAACAGAACTTGCCAAACTGAAACAAATTTGACTGTAGATGTCGCAGGAGTAAACATCTCAAACAAAAGCAACTCGGTAGGCTAACAAAGCTTGCTTTCCAAAACTACACAAAGTGAGCTATCATATACACTATCTAACACATGCGCAACTAAACTGTGCATCAGAAAGAGATCATGCACATGAAGGTCAAAAGTAAAACCATAGGTATTGAACACCATGTACACATCCCAAAACTCCTTTGTGTGCCTTGTCTGAAATCCCGATGCACTAGAAAGATCCCAAACTCTGAGAAAGAAGCCTACCAACAAGAACGTCCTCAAACTTCTGCTACTCAACTCTAAACTCCACTTCACCGTGCCCAAAGTGGTGGAGCCAATCAATGAGACGCGCCCGAACTGCAATACTAATCCCGCCACCACTCGGGTCCCAAAGCACACTGAACTCACATCCATCCGTAGTGTGGAGATAAAAACATCCAAAGGCATCTATAACACTACCACTATCTCCATCCTCTGTTGGGCTCCCATGGATGTGCAGACTCTACAAGTAATCCAACTTGCAATCACTGACCCCATCTATAGGAGATGGCAAATAACCATCCCACAAAGGGTGGTACAACCTCGAAACCAATCCACATTGATGCATCATCAAATCCTATATGTGTGGACCAGAAAAGTAGTGATGAACACTCCTCCCTATGCAATCACGATAAAAAGCTCCCACCTCAATCAAATGCTGACTATCATAGCTCTGGATATAATCTTTATCATCTAGTTCATTACCAACATCTGCAGTGGATGTAACCACATGAGAACCTGAAGCAACATATGGTTCCTCGCTGCTCTCTATAGATGCACTCATCCCAACTGTATCAACGACACTTGTAACTACAATGGATATAGCCACATCCCCATCATACTCTATGGACATAGGAACATCACCAACTGTTTCTATAGGAAAATGAACTGTGTCTGCAGATGGTGTAAATTGTGCCCTACTCCACTCAAGTGACTGAGCAACATCAACCTCAAAAAGCGGATTGTCCTAAGACAATGTTGCATCCAACTCGAATAGAGGATTGTCCACAAAGTGAACCTCACCACTGTGCTGATTTGTACTATAACATGACACTGTCTCTACATCGCTCACCTCATAATCAACAACATGTGCGCTATCATCAGTGTGCACACCAACAACCATAGGCATACTACTACATGCCTCAATGGATGGCTCAACTAGTAAAGTAGGAGTTGCTGATATGACAGTTCCTTCACTCACTTTTGCCAAGGTAGTTGCATGTCCATCCAACACCTGATCCTGGACCTATTACCACCCACTAAGTTTTCTAATTTATTTTCCCAAGTCTGTGTGTAAAATCAGATTTGTTGTGTCCCACATCTGCATCACATAACTCAACTCTAACACCCAAATCTTGAGTGTCCACCCAGAAACTCCATGAAACAATCTTTCACACAAGGAAAGACTACTAACTCATGAGTGGGCTTCATACTAAATCTTCTGTCATAAAAATCAGAATTATTAATGTCCACTTTTTCCTTAATTTTCGCCCTCCTTCCACCAGACATCATTTGCCTATTCCCCTGCAAACCAACTCTTCCTACAAATAAGTCACGAGCTATCCTATGATATTGCTTCCTCGCTAACCCAGTCATAATGTATAGCTTTGGATGAAAGTTCATAAAATGATAGAACAATAAATCTTTTTGAACATGTTGATGAAAAGTGCTATATTCCTCAAGCATGCTAAGCATTGCATCTCTTCTATCATCCAGTATATCCCGTAGTGTAACTTTTGTCTGATTTCCCTGTTTAATTAACTTCTTGATTATTACCATGACTGACATAATTGTAAGAAAGTTAGTCACTCACATGTCAAACGTGGGAACTCAAGATTTCTAAACCCCGCAAAATGGCCGGAAACCGCTCTGATACCACTGTAAGAACCCCTTGTGGTTCTAACTTTGCCAAACCACAAATTTTCTATGCAAATGATATATATGACTGGTTTTATGAAATGAATATGCAATTCCTTGAAATTTTTCAAAAAGTTGCTAGGCAAGATAATATCTTTGCATAAAAAGAAATTATGAAACTAATTTCCGAAGTATTGAACCATATGCTTTTATTATTAAGTGAAATCATATACAATGCAAGAGGAAATTATTTATTAAATTCTGAAATCAAATTGTAGCTAATTAGGAACCTGGCATCAAATTGTTCCGCCTTGAATTTGTTAAGTAACATCTCAAAATTATTTGCAAACCCCTCTAACCTTGTCTGCTGCCTATATATGGTTGGCGGCTGTCTATAATTCCAAACGCAGACCTCTAAGGGTTGTGATCTCCATCCAAATCATTCTCCAGAATTTGTTATTAAATGCTGAAATTAAAAAACAAGAACTTCCTCTCAAATTGATCACCATATAAGCTCAAATGATGGTTCTGAATTAAACTACCTCCAGCACAATTCACTAGTGTAGTTTCAACCAACTCAAAGTGCACAACAGCTGTAAAAATTCACAATTTCTCAAGCTCTTCCTTCAACAAGGTCCTCTAATCACCAATATTAGCCTACAAGGACCCAGTGATAGGCTAAACCCATTGACTCTGATGCTTGCTCAAAATGGGGACATTACATACTACCTTCTGGAACACATTTGTAGTTCTTTTGAATTCAGGACATTGCAACTCTGAATGTTGATTTTTCTCATGTATCCTACACCATCATGATAGTGTTGCCTCAGCTAGGATTATCTTCTCTGCTGGCCTGTTCTCAAAAGTTGGTGGGTTGTCGAGGGGCGACACCACATTTCTAATGTTCGGATTTGTATTCCAAGTCCTCTTTGACTACCCTTGATTGTTATTGAATCCTTGGTTACTTGATTGTACACCACCCTGATAATCACCACCTTAATTGTTCCTTCGTTAATTGCCATCTTGATTATTTCTTTGATAGTTTCCACCTTGATTGTTTCTTTGACAATTTCCTTGGTAATTTCCCCGATAGCCCCATTGGTGGTTGTTTTGTTGTCCTTGGAAATTCCTTTGCATGCTTTGAAGTTGATTGTTTTGATTCCTCAAGTATGTGACCTTTCAACAACTTGACTTGCTCAAGTAACTCTTTCATCTCATCCTTTTCTTCTTTTGTTCTTGTAGATGTTCTTGCACCTTGAAGATATACGGGTAAGAGTTGAAGGTGCTTGAGATAGTGGAGCCCTTGGATGCAACACGAGTTGATTTGCTGGATCCTAAATTGCAAGCTGAAGAACTTGATTATTTGCAACTGGAAACCTAAAACTTATCGCTGGTCCAGATACATTATGTCTCATATGTTGGCCTACTTGCATTACTTTGGCATATGCTTCACCCGAATTCGCTGGAGTAGGATGCAAATGTCTTGTCATCATGGATTTAGAAGAATCCAAAGCGTTGTAATACATCTCTATCGCACCCACATCTTAAAGAGTATACGGAGCTTGCAATCTTGTGTAACCTTTGTGAAAAGCAATTGTTGAATGAGCTAATAGGCTCTTGCTCTTGCCTCCTGAAATCTGCAAACTGTCTATACAAATCCAACAGAGTGGTGGGGATTCCAAATTTTCCAATGAATGTTGTTTTCAATTGATCCCATGCAGTTATTGATGAGGTTGGCAAATGCACAAACAAGTAAAAAGCTTCATTTCCCAAGGAACGAGGGAAGAATCTAGATGCCACATCCTTATGTTGAATCCTCCTGTTGCACAAAGCATCTTCGAAAATCTTGATATGTTCATATGTTGTTCGATTGGGATCACTGACATGGAACTTAGAGTAGAAGTGCTCTGAATTCTTTGGCAAATAATGATAAGTATTCAAAGTGAGCGGGGATGCATTGTTTTGTATCTAAGGAGCTCCATGGCTGCTTGAGTTGGTTGAACTAGTATTGTTTGAGCTTGAGTATCTTGAGCTTGAAATTGAGTTAAATGACTAGAAGGATTAGCCCCTCCTGCAATGTGTATTACTCAATGATTTCATCCCTTCTTGTGAAACTGCAATTCTACCGAATCCTCCTCTTGCTTTGGAGTTAACCTCAACACTCTTTGTCGTCTTCCTGATTGTAGCCTTTTGAATCTCTCTTGTGAAAAAGATCCAATCTTCCTATCCATATTGTGTCTAGTTTTGATTCTCTTCGACACTTGATTGAGCTAGTCTTTCTTCTTTTCTTTCCCTCTCAAGACTTCTTTAGACTTCCCTTACTCGCTCTAACCTTCACTAGATTCTCTTCTCTATCTTTTGTGCTCGTCTTTCCTCTTCATTCAACAAATCAAGCGCATCCAAGTATTCTCAATTGTTCCTTCTTCCTTCCAAAGCAATAGAGTGTAAAGTCGCTACAATATTATCTTAAGTGTTACCCATCGTGCTCTCAATTGTTGTGATCTAGGAAGAACAATCCTTCATCATCCTTATTGTTGACAACTTCTTGAGAAAACTAAGAACAAGGCCCTCCTAGCAACAATTTCTGTTGATGTGGATTTTGTTTCACTACAACATACAGGATATAACACCTAATGTTTCAGGATGAAACACCAAATATCGAATCCTCTCTTGAATAAAGACACTTCTTATGCTAAGACTGCAATGAAAGCTCATAAGGTGACTTCAAGGTTCCTTCCTAATGTGGATACTCGCTCAATGGAAATAATGTGATTTGTTGGTATCACGAGGGGACTAACGTTGTTTTCCAAGACTTGTCAACTTGATTCGATTGAAATGGCTTCATAATGTGCAATGAAAATATACTTTACTTCAACTTACAAATGCAATGAAATTAAACTTGCAAGTCTAATCTACTTCTACTTTTATCTAAGGATGCAAGAAAGAGTGAATACCCATGGACTCTACTAAATACAGTCTTGTCATCGACTCCACTCACCTACTGCAAGCTTCTAAGGTGTGTTCAAATGATTTTCAAATCAAGACCATTTCCTTAATCCCATCTAAGGATGCAAATGAAAGATCATGTATGGATTGAAGTTAAGTGCATTCAAATGCCATTCAGCCACGCAAGGCAAGACTCGCAATCAGTAAGTAGCTAGTGGTTTGGTCTATGATCGATCGAACAAGGATGCATTCACAATTACTCTTATCCAGCTAATATACTCAAGCAAATTCTACCTGAAAAACTTGAACTTAAATCTATTATAAATGAGGAAGTGAAGAAACCATGGAATACTCAAAATAGATTACAATTTTGAGCAAATTTGGTAGTATATTGCAACAATTCTCCAACTCTCTCTTACAATTGAAGAGAGTAAGCCTTATATAGGGGCTCAATTACAATGAATGAACAAGATTAAACAAAATCAATGGCCCAGATTAATCTACTACAAACCCTAATTAGGGTTTCCATAACCACGACTAACAAATATTAAATGCCCCCTAATTACAATTAGGCACCACCGTGTGGGCCAATAGAAAAATTACATTGCTTTTCAAGGACCAATTAGAAAATAGAAATAGGCATAACCCAGATAAGATGCACCAACAAATGCACCAATGAGAAGAGAGAGCTTGTAGAAGAAATCACCAACTAATAGATCAATAAGAATATTCAACTGCCTCCAAGAGCCAACCAAAAAAAAGGTTGTGTAGGCTATACGCCAATTGACGCCAAATGGGTCAATCAGATTCAAGCATTTATTTATTGGCCAATGAGCAAACTCAAAGCCATGTGGGCCTACATCAAGTCATCGTCTTGTGAATTGTATCCCTCATCATCATCTTCTCTTTCACATTCACTAAGCCTGGACATAATCTCCTTGAGCTACTCCACAGGAACACTTGGCATCAATCCAAGCATGTCTTCACAATATCCCACATCACTTGTATAAGTAGCAGATGCTCTCTTCCAATCAGTTGCATTACAAATAGCCATGAAGCTTACAAACTTTGAAGTTGCATACAAATGTTCAAATACGAGTGGATTCCCTTCCACAAAGTAGACTTGTTTCACATTTCCTTGCAGTTCTTCAATACTTATCTTTTGATTATCATCTACCTCCAAGTGAAATATGGTTCTCACATAACCCAATATATCATTCTTCACCTCCACAATGGCATCCTTTGTAGCCAAGCAATCAAACTCTATCTGTCTGAGTACATCACCGTTGTGAGAGATAGCTCAATGACATGCTCAAAAATCAACCTCTGTCCAATTTCCAATACTTGATCCTTTATTTCCAATTTCCTCTTGATTGGATGACAAATCCCCACATTGTTTCAATATCTCTTGGCTTCATTCCTCAAGGGAGAGCATGGTATCATAAGTCTTCATGAATTTTATAACAAGCCTATTTGCCAATTCTAATACCGATGCCACCCATCTCTTTTCTTCTTACCTTGTAGGTCCCACTCCTCCTACTCCTTCCATAGATGCACTAGAATTGGGCATGGGAGGAATGAAACTTGGATCCGCCTATTGAATTGGATTCATTATTTGCCTAAGACATTCTTTTCTTTGCTACTTCTTTTTGTATCCTTTCATCAAGAGCCTAAATGGAACCATGTGCTTCCTCAACTTCATGTTTCTTGGTAGCCAAACCCAACTCATATTCCTCAATGTCATAATCTCCTGGCAAAACCTCTCCTAGCACCTTGTCTACCTTTGGGATCGCAACTTGCGCAATGCGTGAGCCTGAAGCATCCTTTGTAACTTGATACAATCTTTTGGGTGGCACTTTGTCCTTTTCAACTTTATTTCTTTTCATTATCTCCTCCACACTATCAATTGGTTGCTCAATTGCTACATGTTTGTCCTTCATTTGATTCGGTAGCCATGCTGGTGTTGTGATCTCTCCTAGTTCATCCTCTTTTTCTCCTCTTCCTAGTTTTGTTCTTGAATTTCCTTATTGATTTCTTCATTTATTTCCACCTCTTGTGGTTGAATTTTGTCATCTTTTGATAGTGCCTCCATGTCTATAATCTCATTCACTTCATATTGATGTTCTTTGTTCTGCTAGAGGGGAGAATCTACCTCTTATTCTTTGTGATCCAAAGGGAGATAACTAGAGGTCTAACTAACTCCCGATTCATTTGCAAATGGAACTGACATTTCTTTCTCCAATGTTTGCCTTAATGACATGCATGTTGCTTGATGCTTTTGTTTCTTTTGTTGTGGCTCCTGATTGATTGTTTCCCTCCTTTTCTTGTCTTTCATTTGGGAAGGTTGGTTGCCCCCTCTCTCACTATTTTCAATTTCAAGCCCAATGCTCACTTCCTACGGCTGCTCATATAATTCCTCCTCGGGTTCAATTACATCCTTCATTAATTCATAAGTCAATGTAAGCCTCCTTGCCTATAGGTAAGTAATTTGTTTCTTCAACCAAACTTTAGTGAATGTTCTAACAATTACCATTACTGCATCCAAACTTTCTTCGCTTTCATTTGTCCAATCAATGTGGGGAATACCATCCTTCTTTTCTATCTCATAATCAGGTTGGCGGTACTTCCTATCATCTTCTACCTGATCAAGGATTTGGATCCACTTGCTTGCTCTGATCAACTCAATTGACATCCTGGAAAACCATCTTCTCTTTATCTCCATGTCATCACTAGCATTAGCCCAATGATTCTCTATATGTGTTATGTGTTTGTACTAAACTCCATATGCTCTCTTAATCTGATGGTGGGGATCAAAGTATGCTCTCCCATGATATAATCCTAAAGAGTAGAATTCAAATTCCCCCTTTGTTGCCTCCGCTGCTTGAAGAGATGGACAAACTTCACTCCCAAGGTTGAATGGAAATAAAACCCCTAGCCCAAGTGTTTTTGAAATCTATCATATGCCATCAATTGCCTTGCCACCTCCATTAGTACTAGCTTGTTAGGTGGGAACTAGGGAGTTTCTTTGGACATACTGCGCTCCCTAAAATCCGGATGTAATTGAATTTGGGAAATTAGATATACCATGAACCATGCTTCTTCACTAGATCCTCTGCTTCTTTTGACAGTCTTCTTAGTGGGTTTCCTTGTAATAGTCTTACATTGCGCATGGCAAATACATCATTATCAATTCTCAAATCACCATTGTTGTGGAGGTGCAGTCGAGGGTAGCCGCCATAAACCATGAACTACCCTTTCTTGTTCTCCATTGGGCCTAGGTATTTCAATCCAAGGTATCTGCACATCCAAGCCATCATTTAAGCCAAGTAGGAGGTCATGTAGAATGCCTTAGTGTGTGTTATAGTCCTCAATTGCCCATCAATGTTGTTGTTGATCATGACTGCCCAATCATATATCTCATTTCCACTAAGTATCAACTCTATATAGTAACACATCCATGACTCAAAAAGTGTCACTTGTGGACTGCCCATTACCCTGTTTAGCATCAAAATGAGATCTCCCACATCTTCTCTAAAATCTATCTTTGTTAACTTGGAAGATGGGAGCAATTTCTCTTAGATCCTGCTAAGCACTCCTTGTTGACAAGACTGATGTAATGATCGGATTTGTTCTAATACTATTTCATGATTTCCTTCTTTGTCTTACAAATATCTACCTTGTGCTCTGGGATGTTGAAGGCTTCTCTTATGGCATCCACTGTGAGTAAGACTGCAACACTTCTGTTTGGTGTGAGGACTTGTCTAGTGGTTGGACTGTAGTTTCTTGCCATCTCCAAGACTAACTCTGTCCATTGATGTATAGGTGGGAAGACTGTTGTCTATAGTCCATAGATCAAATTATCGCAGACTTATCGGCGATAAGTGAACTTATCGCAATAAGTTTTGTGCGGCGATAAAACTTGTATAGTTATCGCCGGTTCAACTTATCGCCGAAAAGTTGAACTTATCGCCGATATATCGACGAAAAGTCGGTGATAAGTTGATTACTTATCGCGATTTATCAGCGTGAATCGGCAGATAGCTAAAAAGTCAAGTCAAATTTTAAAAAAACACAAATATTTTCAATGTTTTTTTTTTGCCTTTCCTATTTGTTGTAAGTTTATACAAATATAACATTTAAGTATAAGTTTGATTTATTTAATTTCTTATACTTTAAGTTATATTTGTATAAATTATAAAATATATATACTTCAGGATGTTTGAGATAGGTTCCAGCTTCATAGGAGTTAAGATGCAGATTCTAGATTTTGAAAATTCCAGACTCAACCAAATTTCAGGATTCAACAAGCCTTTAGCAAGGTTACCTCCCACAATCCATCATGGCTTTCTAAGGTCAAACTGAAGCTGGCAAAAGGATTCTCAAAGGGTTTTAACTCATTTTATCACAAATCACTTGGTTTCGACCCATCTCTATGACAAACTTAGCTTAGCTCTCGCCCAAATCCCAGACAAACATGACTTCCCAACAGGCCAAAATCATTCAAACCTCATTTCCCGGACCTAGGGACTTGAAAACAAGCACCAACAAAGACTACCTAAGATCTAGTTATGAAGACTTTGACATTTGGCATTGATCAAGCATCAAGCATCACAGATTCATAATATGAAACGATTTAGTTTTATGAATCTTACAAATACTGATAGACATATGTTTCATGGATCTTCATCTTACATACATTTATGATTTGATGTCTTATGGATCTTCATCTTACATACATTCTATGATTTGACTAATTACGATCCTATGATTTCTATTTACTTTAGCTACAATTTCTGTTTATGTGCAATATAACCTTAAGTTGCGCATAAGAAAGGTAGAGTTACCACTAGCAAGGCCACTTGATTTGGATGACATAGATCCGTACTGTGATTGGACATCACAGGAGCAGCCTCCATTGTTCACAGATGATGACATCTATGATTTGGAGAGGCGGGCTATGGAGGAGGATGGATTCACAGCAGCATTGGATGACATTCAAGAGGATGATCATGAGAGCAGTGAGAGTGAGGAGGATACAGATGATGAGGAGTCATTGCTAGTGTCAGCACCATCTACATCTAGGGTGGAGGTCCAATCACAGCCAGTTGTACAGAGGGAGGTGGCACAGCCACAACGGACTACTAGGGCTAGACCCCCTCCCACTCCTGTAGTTTTTACTAGAGCTACTAGGAAGGGGAAGAGTAAGATGTAGACTAGTTTGATATTGTACTTGGCATATGTATTTGCTTATAGTTTTACAAAGACAATTTGCTGTTTTTAGTTTTCTTCAGAGTTCAGACTATCAGACTATGGCTACCAGCCATCATCATTCCACATGAGGATGCAATTTTGATACATATTTGCATTTATATATATCTAGATCAGCTTGTTTGGTTTGTTTACTCATTTACTAACTCATTAGATGAATCTCCTTATTGAATGTTGCAAAAAAATGCATTTCTAATTAAATTTAAGCCATTTTTTAAGTTCCCAAGAAGTTAGCCGATAAGTTCCCGACTTATCTCCGATATCTCCCGATATTTTTTTTTTTTGCCCTCGGTGATAAGTTGCCGATAACGATATTTTGAACTATGGTCTATACAATACCATTCTTAATCATCTTCTTGATTTATTTGGATTGGATGACTCCATACATTTTGTCCCTTATCAGATACATGTCAAATGGGCCAAGATTGGTATCACCAATGTTTTCCCATGTGGAGGTGAAGTTGGAATCAGGGGTCATATCTTGTGACTCAAAATTCATTTTAAGGCGTTCCTGATTGGCTGAGGCTGTATACGTTTGGTATAGGGGCTGCAAATTCGAAGTACGGCCCATGATTTTGCATTTGAAGGGAAATTCTAACTTGGCAAAGGAGCTTTGTGATTGGTTGACATTTCTTACCTTCCCCCTCTTGTATTGTTTCTCCCTTCTTTAAATTCATCAGCTTGAGTTGCTTCCTTTGTCCAATAAAGCTTAATTTCTTCCCTTGCCACATGGGGAGGTGGAATCCACTCCTTGAAGTGGAGACCTTGCCACATGAGAAGGTGGAATCCACTCCTTGATGTGTCAACTACCAGATGAGAAGGTGGAATCCACTCCTCGAAGTGGCAACCTTGCCACTTGAGAAAGTGGAACCACTTCTTTAAGCTATCCAAGGTCATTCGAACTCAGCAAAGGGGCTTTGTGATTGGTTGACATTTCCTACCTTTGCCCTCTTGTATTGTTTATCCCTTCATTAAATTCATCAACTTGAGTTGCTTCCTTTGTCCAATAAAGCTTAATTTCTTCCCTTGCCACATGGGGAGGTGGAAACCACTCCTTGATGTGGCAAACTTGCCACATGAGAAGGTGGAATCCACTCCTCAAAGTGGCGACCTTGCCACTTGAGAAGAAGAAATCCACTTCTCCAAGTGTCAATGTCACTTCTCCATGTGTCAATGCTTCACTTTTTTTCCAAGCTTTCACATTAAAACAAATTTATTTTTAAAAAATCAAATATTTTCACTCCTGAAATTTTTAACGCTAATTCTTCCTTCGGTATGATCTCCCTCCTCATGCAATAACAACTGAGGTCCCGCAATTGAACCAAATGTTGACGAAAAAACCTTGACTAGGCGTGCTAATCTGTTATATGTATCAAACCTCGATGTGATTGAATAAAAAGGGAGAACTTTGCAATAAGTATAAACCAAATAATCGTAAAATGCATAGATTTAAATATATATACCCACAAAATCATATATTCATATACTTTACAGGGTTATACATATCTTGTAACTAATTCATCATGCTATACTCTCACCTATCATCTTCCTTATTCTCACATATATTTAGTCCATATGATTTCAATTGATTTCACATTGTTCCCTTCTTTATATAGCCTCTTTATGCCTTTTCATAATGTTATTAAATCCTATTCTTTTATAATAACACTAAGTTATCTTATTATCATGCATTTGTCTTTTCCTCTATAATAATTTACACTTCTATAACTTATTATGGAATAGTAGAGGTGTTTTAAGGCCATTTAAGCGGAGTATATAATGGATATATGAGTCTAGAAATGACTCAAGCTACATCTGTAGTTCCTCACAATCCTCTATATCTTGCCAACAATTATGCTCTAGTAAGTAAAGACTAGTCTGATATTAAATACTAGATTCATCGCCCAACTCGCAGACAAGGGTCACCCATTCCAACATCTACTTCAAGAGGGAGTTACTTTCAAATGTTGTAAACAACGTCAGCAGGCATTTCAGTTAAGGACAATTTGCTATCCCCTCCAGTATTGATGCCTCTTGTTGAGGGCAAACTGCTCATATTGTATATCTCAGCCACCACATCATCTTTGGAGCTCTCTAATCCCAACATAAGGAAGAAGGAAAGGAGAGAGCCATTTGTTACAGCCTGAGTACCTCCATTCTATGTTTTTTTTTTTAAATTTACATTCCAGTCATGGTGTCCATCTGCCATGCCCAAGTGATTATGGTTTAGAATTTAATTGTTTACATGCTTAATCATAAAATGATACTCATAGCAAAAATTGATCCTCGTAAGTATCTACTCAACAAAGCAGCACTTACAAGGAGCTTAGCTAAGTGGGTAATGATTCTCAGTGAGTTTGGCATAGAGCATGTTGATAGGAAAGCTTTCAAAGGGAAAATTATAGCAAACCAACTTGTCGATGCTCCAATTCCTGCTGACCACCCAATTTTTTACCAGATTTTCCCAATGAGTCAATATTCACAATGGAAACATCCACACAATGGAAGCTATATTTTGATGGATCTTATACCCAACGTGGATTAGGCGTAGGTATCCAATTTATCACACCATAAGGGGATGCCATACCAAATTCCTAAAAGCTAGATTTTGCATGTAACAAAAATATGGCAAAATATGAAGCTCTTATCAATGGTCTCCGAACAACAATACAATGGAAGATTAGGGATATTTGTGTTTATGGAGATTCTTGGGTAATTATCAAGCAAATCAATGATGACTACATGGCAAAGGATGAAAAGCAATGCCCTACAAATGAATGGTGGATGATTTCAACAAGTACTTTGACAAAATTGTCTTTGAGAAGGTTCTGAGAGCCCAGAACAAAGCAGTAAATGCCATGGCAACATTCAAATCTTTACTTGACATACCCAATAATGTAATGCACTATGAGTTCCTAGTAGAATAGTTAATGATCCCTGCCTTCAATTTCCCTCAAACTGAATCGATGTCCAAAAGTCACAATTTCCATTGGTATCAAGAAATTTATGCCTAATTACATGACCAATACCTCTCCCTTGACTTGTTTAGGAACCAACGTAAAACCTTTACACGATAGACCACCCAATAGGTTATCCTTGTTGATATCTTATACCAAAAAAGTCTAGATGGAGTCCACCTTCAATGTCTCGATTCAAAAGAACCACAAATGGCTTTGCAGAAAGTACATGATGGTATTTGCAGTGCCCATTATAGTGGTCCTACACTAGCAAAGAAGCTCATGAGAATCAAATACTATTGGCCCACAATGGAAAAGGACATACAAAATTCTTCAAAAGTGTCGCCAGCATCAGATACATGGAGATCTTATACATGCATCAACTCAGAAGTTATAACCTACTACATCACCATGGCCCTTTTTCACAATAGGGACTCGACCTCGTAGAAAAGATCCACCCAACCTCCGCTAATGGCCATAAATTCATCCTTTCCACCTCTAAGTATTTCTTTAAGTGGATAAAAACCATCCCCCTCACTTATGTTACTAGCAAACAAATCATAGCCAAGTTTCCACTCCACTACCTCATATGTTGATATGAAGTTCTATTATCCATTGTCATAGACAATAGTCGCCCTTTCAAGAATCAAGATGTTCACAAACTTTGTGACCAATTCCACATCCAACACCGCTTTTCAACCCCTACTATCCCCAAAGTAACAATCAAACTAAGGCATCTCATGAAACCATCCTAAAAATCCTATAGAAGACAATCAATGACACTGGCCAAGATTGGCACCTCCAACTAAATTATGCCTTATGGGCTTATCAAACACACATTTGCATCACTAGTGGAGCCACTCAATTTTCCCTTGTCTACAGTTCTAAAGTCATTCTTTCGATCAAGGTCAACCTACCATATTTGAGAGTATCATTGCAGAATGTGATATCACATGATGAGTATCACATATTCCAGTTACATGAGCTAGAGCTAATGGATGAGAAGCACCAAAATACACTAAATCTCTTGCAAGCATATCAAAACCGTCTTCAACATAACTACAATAAAAGGGTCAAAGTCAAATTCTTCAAGATAGGAGACTTAGTCCTTAAAGAAAACTAGAGGAACTTTAATGAAAGAGAGAAACTAGTAGATTTGAACCTAATCTGTTGGGCACATACATTGTCACGTCAACATATGATTCTAGTGCTTATCAATTATCTACCCCTAAAGGAGATCCATTACCAAAACCCATCAATAGTATGCATCTCTGCAAGCTCTATACATGACCCTAGCATAATCCCTTCAAAAACACAAAATACAAAAAAAAAATCAACACCTTGAGGAAAATCTAGCAAACAAGCATCTCGTGTGAAACCCAAAAAAGGAAGTAAAGAGAAATAATGAGCGTTACACAAGGATGCATCCCCACTCTTGGACCCCTGTGTTTCTAGGATGAGGACGTCCCCGAGACAGGGGGACCCCATCCCCACATTCCCCCACCACTGCTCAACCGTTGCTCAATCGTCGTCAAAACGTGGGGCACCTAGAGTCCCTTGAGGATCTTCAGGACACCCAAGAGCCCCCTGAGCGTCTCGGGGACTTTTGGAAGTCTCATGTTCCTAGAAATTTAAAAACTATATTTTTTTCAATATAAATATAAATATATATATATATATATATATATATATATAAAAAGAAAAATCAGATATATACATATATTTTAGGCTGATTAAAGATCATTTGCAAACCTAAGACATTTAAACAATAAGCTGATTGAAGGACATTTTGTACTTGTTTTTAGATCGTACTACTCATTCTAATCATCTTTATGATATTCTTTGATATAATAGAAATCTTTTGTTCTCTGATTCAACAATTTCATTTGTCAAATTGAGATTTTATTTAGTATTCTAATTTCTAGTTAGTAATTTGATATTCAATGTTCATTGGTCCTTGTTCAATGTTCAAGTATTTAGTATTTGGCATTTGCAATTTCGCTATTTTACTTCTTAATAGTCTTATACATAATACATCTTTTCATAACTAGCATTTTAAGTAGTGTTTATTTATCTTATGCACTTTGATTTAGTAATATGTATTATATAATTGAATCAATTTCTATTTTGGGCTAAGGGCCTAGCTCAATTGGCAAGAGTTTCTTGTGGTAAAGCACAAGGTCTAGTCTCCTCCCAGCCTATGTAGTACCAAAGAATGTCACGCCAGCATCATTGGTCACATTAAAAAGTTTACCCAACGCACTACAGTTTATAAGGGGTACTATACCCGATTCCTGCAATCTAAAAAAAATCAAATTCTATTTTCCCTCATTATTAAATTATTATTTTAATTATTTAATAGGTTAGCTAAGTCTTTTATAATTAATAAATACTTGAATTTATTTAATTATTCACTCTTTGGAAAAGCAACCTCTTCTTTAAAAAATAAAATCTTTATTTTATTTATTAAGCATACACACAAATAATTATTTAACGCTAATTAAGTCTACAATTCCACCTCTCACGCAATTAGTTAACTCTTCAATCAGTTCAGTAAATCTTGAACATACAGTTAGTTCCACATTGTTATTATCTAAATCAGGCTATCTCCTCGAATCTTACCCGTTGTTCATCTATCTCCACCTATTAATCTAAATCGTCAATCAGAATCCTAAAATCTATAAAAGAAGTCTTGCTTCCCAATTATCATGAGCCAGAGTCTTTGAATCTGTGTGCAATCATAAAGCAAATTAATGCTACAAATTTGAGAGCCAACATTACATCACAAAGAAGAGAAGAAGAATGGAGGCTACATATGGAATGAATGCAATTTCGTTGGTTTGCGATTGATTTATTGTTTTGCATTGACTTCATTATCTCTGTCTATTGGTTGAGTAGGTTAAGCTCAAAATTTGGCTTTTGTGGTCCCTCTTATATTCTACATTGTATTTCTCATTTCCTACCTCATACATAAGGTGTTACTTGTCATATCCCCGAGTTGAAACCCTAATTACATCATCCCCGTTTTGAAATAGGATCTAATAATAAATAATCATGGCAATACACTGGTTTGCATCAACAAGGGTAGGCACAGTCGTTTCGAGATAACATCAATGGATTGGGAAACAGGAAAAGACGGAGCGTTCGGAGGTGGCTATTCAATAGGCAAAATCAACCAAACTTTCAGACAAATCGGGGTAATGGAAGAAGCAACTGGATGTCGACACAGAAAACGTTGGAGCAGAGAATGGAATTTGACAGAAATGGGGATGATATAGCAATATGGAATGGTGGGAGTTGGAAGAATCGGTAACCAAGAAAATAGGAAAAGGGAGATTTCTTATCGAATAGGAGACCTTTTAACTTCAAAGAAGTCGAAGGGAAGTTCTGGCAACCCAAAATTAAGATGAGCGGGAGGAGTGATTCTCAACAGGTGAGTAAAAATATTTTACATGTTCGGGCAGAGTCCCTTCTTGTTAATAATGAGTGGCTAGAGTTGATTTATTGTCTGGAAGAAAAAGCTTTTTTATGAAATGGCTAGGGTTATGGCCTTTTGTTAGTAAGATGCGAAAATGGTATAAGGAACAATGGAAATGGGATTGCACCTTGAAAACACTTGCAAATGGTTTCTATTTAGTCACTTGTGTAACTAAAGAGGATAAAGATAGGATCTTGAGTGGAGGCCCTTACATTTTAGATGGGAGAGGTTTTTGTTGAAAATTGGGGGCCGAGTTTTGACCCTTATAGGGAAAAGGTAGAGGAGATTTTGGTCTAGATTAAGCTTCATAATCTCCCCCAGGAATTTTGGGGAGTGGAGACTTTAAAGAGGATTGGGGATAGTCTAGGCAACTTTTTTTATCAAAAGAAGCAATTGATATGGAAGACTACTCAGGTTATCAGAGAATCCTAATTCAAACACAAAGTGTCCACCAACTCCCAGAATATATTGTTTTGGGTTCAGAAAAAGGGGAATGGAAACAGCGCATTGTATTAGAAAATGGAGAGGTGGGTGAATCTGTGGAGAAAAGGAATAGGGAAAGGATTGGGGAGAAGGGTAAAGGTCTAGAATGTAACCGCTTATTAGAGGATGTCATCAAGGTAATAGAAGGCTCAAATGGTGGCGACTGGAAAGCTATGGATCCTTTGGCTGAGGAGGATTTTTTTACAGAAGGAAATAGCTGATCCCTTTGAACAAAACCTACGGGTTTGGGTGGAAGACAAGATGAGAAAGATAACCCAGTCAATGGCTAAAGAAGTGGGGGACTACGTTGCATTAGAATTTATGGCATGCTTGGGTCAAAGGGCAGAGGACACTCAAACTATGGCTCATGATGCTGGTTATAGAAAGAACCAAGATACCCAGATGGTAAAAGAAACTCATCTCTTATGGTTAGAGGATGACAAATGCTCTGAAGATAAGTCAGCGGAGGAAATGCTTAACTTTGATTAGGCAGAGCAATGTGGGGAAGAGCTATATCAAGGAGTGAATATGGAATGGCATGAGGAATGTGTTGGGAAGCAAGCCAATATGGACAAGAAACAAGATAATAGGGGTAGTGATGACCCCATAATTAATGTCTCTTTAAATGAAGAACAACTAACTGCTCAAATGGTGGAGGAAGGGTGGAAAGAAAGATCCTTTAAACATTTGGAGGAAGATGAGTTGAATGTTAGGCTATCAGAGGTTAAATTTCCTTCAAGTTCTTATAAAAAGAAAGGATGATGATGAGGACTCTATACAAAGACATTCCAATTTCACCCATCAAGAATATGGAGAGTTCTTTGGCTGCTTTGAATGGGGCCAATGAGAACACTCAAGCCTTTGATTTGGATGATGATTTGTGTAGTGATGATGATCTTGGGATCTCGGAGACTGCAGGTATTTTGGAAACAAGGACAGTTGAACAAACACCATTGACTCAGAGTAAACCCAAGATTGGAGAGAAAAAGAGAAGACCGCGTCGAACAACTGCAATGAAGCTTGCCATAGCAAGGAGTGCAGCTGACCAAACCAAGTTATAGAGATCGGGAAAAAGGCTATGCACTTTCCCAGCAACAATGAAGGTCCTTTCGTGGAATGTCAGGGGTTGCAATGCCCCTAACAAGACTTGCCTGATTAGGAGATGTCTTAATCAGATGAGGCCAGATGTGATTTTTCTTCAAGAAACTAATCTGGAGGGTAGTGATGTAGATTTGTTTAAAAAGGCTTTTAGCAAGTGGAATTGTGTTTGTGTTGATTCAGATGGTGCGTCTCGAAGACTTGGCATTCTCTAGAACATTGCAACGGTGAACATCAATATTATTAACTTTAGCAACAATTAGCAATGGGTGGAGGTGTTCTCAGAGCAATTATTGGATAAGTTTTATACTATCAATGTTTACGGCCCTAACAATCCACTTCTAAAACGTGAGTTATGGAGAGATTTATCTTAGATTTTTGGGAATCACTTCGACAGTCTCTTCCTAGTAGGAGGGGATTTAAATGCAATTTTAAGTCCAACTAAGAAGAAAGGGGGACGTGGCTGGGCAGGACAAAGCCAAAGAGATTTTGCAAATTTCATTTTAACAAATGGGTTGGTGGATGTTGAGTTACACAATGGTGATTTCAAATGGACTGATAGAAGAGTTGGTTTTTAAAATACTACAAAGAAATTGGATAGATTTTTGTTGGCAGGTGATTGGGGATCCAAGGAGGGACAACTACCGCTGAAATTTTACCAATGACTGGCTCTGATCATTTCCCTATTATGGTGAATTTTCAAGAGGACACAACTCCTGAACGTGCCCCTTTCAAGTTTGAAGCTATGTGGCTTAGAGATGATAGATTTATGGATATGGTTGCACATTGGTGGACTAATGCTCTGACTTGGAAAGGTAATAAGGCTTTCATTTTCTTTAAGAAGTTGCAGTTTTTAAAAGACCAAATGAAAATCTGGAATAGGGAGAACTTTGGAAATATCTTTGCTAAGAAATTCAAATTAGAAAGCAGGCTGACCGAATTGAATCCAAAAGTCATTGGGAATGGGATGATGGAAGAGGATTTTCTATTAGAGAAATCTTTATCCAAACAGTATAGTAAGGTTTTGGTAAGGGAGGAGATATTTTGGAAGCAAAAGTCTAGAGAAACCTGCTTGAAGGAAGGGGACAGAAACACCAAATTTTTTCATAACTCGTTCAAGGTTCGAAGATCTCAGAACAAAATATTCTCTATTAGAGATGCTAATGGAGAGGTTTTAAACAAAGTGGAAGATATTAATAGGGAAGCAGTTAGATTTTTTAGTGACATTTTCAATGATGGATCTCTCAATCTGAATAATGATGATAGTTGTTTGGATGTAATTCTAAAGTGTGTCTCAAAGGAACAGAATCATGCCTTAACAACTATTTGTTGATGAGGTTAGGACGACTCTTTATGGTTTAGATATTGATAAGGCACTAGGACCATATGGATTCCCGACTATCTTTTTCCAGAAGGCTTGGGATATTGTGGGGATAGATATTTGGGAGGCTGTTGAAGAGTCAAGGAAAGGTGGCTTTGTGCAAAAGGATTTTAACAACACTTTCTTGGCTTTGATCCTGAAGAAGGCGGAGAGAAACTCCTTCGATGATTTTAGACCGATTTCACTCTGCAATACCATTTACAAGGTAATTGCCAAGGTTATTGCTAATAGGTTGAAGCATCTTCTAGAGGTTGTAATCTCCAAAGAACGGAGTGGGTTTGCACCGAATCGATCCATTTATGAAGGTGTTATTGTGGCTCATGAGGCCATTCACTCTGTTAGGATAGCTAGATTGGAGAAGATGATGATAAAATTGGATATAAGGAAAGCTTATGATAATGTGAATAGAGGTTTTTTACTACAAGTGCTTAGAAAATTTGGATTTGCGGAGGATTGGATCAAATGGATAAATGCTTGTATTTCTACCCCTAGGTTCTCAATGTTGGTGAATGGAAGCCCGCAAGGACTTTTGATTCTAATAGGAGTTTGAGACAAGGGGATCCAATTTCCCCTTTTTTGTTCATAATCATGGTTGAAGTGCTAGGAAGACTTATAACAAGGAAAAGCGAGGATGGACATTGGAAGGGTATTTGTGTAGTTGAAGAGGTTGACCCCTTATCTCACCTCCAATTTGTGGATGACACTTATTTGATGGGGGAGGCTTCTCTGAGGGAAGCGAGAATTATAAAATTGATCTATATAGAAAGGTTTTGAGAAGAGGATAAATTGGAATAAGTTTGAAATCTACTTTTTAAATACCAAAATGCAATTTCAAGTAGAAATTTGTAGAATTCTGGAGATGAAAGTTGGGAAACTTCCAGGGAAGTATTTGGGCATCCCCTTGTTTGAAGGGGCTTGCAAGAGTGGCCTTTGGAAGGACCTATCTGAAAATTGTGTGAGGAAATTAGAAGGATAGAAATGTTGGTGGCTTACTTCCACAGGTAGGATTCTTCTTCTAAAGACAGTTATTTCCTGTTATCCCCATTTTTTCCATGAGTTGTCTTAAAATTCCAAAAAAGATCTTAAAATTTATTGAGAAGAGGATGAGGAAGTTCTTTTGGAATGGGGCACAGGATGTTGATAGGATTCCTTTGTTGGCTTGGGATCAAATCTGTAAGTCTAGGTTGTGTGGTGGGGCGGGTATAAGAAATTGGAACATTCTGAATTTGACCTTAGCGTCTAAGTTAGTGTGGTATATTTTTCAAAATCCAAATCTATTGTGGGTGAAAATTGTGAAAGTGAAGTATCTGGACTCTGCTAATGGAGAGAGAATTTTAACCATCAGCAATCCTCTTGGGGAGTCTGTGGTTTGGAATTTTATGATTGATTACAGAAAAGTCATAACTTCTCATCTAACCTAGCAAATTGGTAATGGAAGGACGACTGCCTTTTGGAACGACTCATGGAATGTACACCCTGCTATAAAAAATTATGCTGAGTTTCGTGATTTAAAAACAAAATTGACGCTAGGTGGGGGATAGAGTATGCGATTATATGGAACTAAAACAAACTCAGGTGGGTGTATAGTGGATGAGGAAAGATATTGAGGCTTAGTCTCTCGGAAAGGCAGAAAGCATTAATGTGGGACTTATTTAAATTAAGAGATGTTGTGTTTACTAATAAAGAGGATAAACTCATATGGTGTGCTATTAGGAGTGGTAAGTACTCAATGAAGGTGGCTTACAATATTCTAGAAGGGGGTGATATGTTGAAGGACTGGCCAACCAAGCTATTTTGGGTGGCAGATTATTTCCCTAAAGCTGGATCCTTTGCTTGGCTAGCTGTGAGAGGGCGAATTTTAACTGCACAAAGGAGGAAAAAATATGGTTTTATAGCACCTACCAAATACTTTTTATGTGGGGAAGTTGAAGCAGATGTAGATCATTTATTGTTACAATGTAGGTTTGCAAGTGAATGTTGGGAGATGGTGAGATATAAACTAAGATGGTCAAGTCCATTGCCCAATTCTATTAAGGAGATGTTCACAAGTTGGCCTATATTTTCAAAGAAATCGGTGCTTTCTAGTGTTTGGAGAATATGTCCCTTGATTGTAATAAGGGACGTGTGGAAAGAGAGGAACCGAAGAGTCTTTCAAGAGTGGGAAGAAAGTGTAGAGAGGATTGAATCCAAGATTAACAACTCAATTGAAGAGGTTGTGAGTGCTGCTACTAAGAGGCTTGGTTGTGATACTCCTTTTACACTTATGGATAAATACATTCATGAGAGCTGGCCAGGTATTAAGATTAGATTGAGTGGAAAAGGTAATAATGATAGCCATGGTAGACATGGGCAGAATGTGGTCAAATGGGAGAAGACTAAGAATAATTGGATCAAAATAAACTTTGATGGGGCAGCTAAAGGCAACCCGAGGATCTCTCGAGCGGGAGCTATTGTTAGGGACTGGATGGGGAATACTATGGCAATTGGTGCACAAAGGCTTTGGAATGATACTAATAATGTTGCGAAGGCAAAAGCTGCCTTGCGTTAAAATTATGTAGACTTCTCAATGTTAGGAGAGTGCACTTGGAGGGGGATTCTTTGAGAGGGGGATTCTTTGATTATAGTGAATGCAATCATTAAAAAATATACAGAAGCTTGGCATCTGCAGAATATCATTGAGGCTATACGGGAAAATTTAAATATCTTTGAATTATTTAAGTCACATAAGACGGGAAGGAAATGTGGAAGCGGATGTGTTGTCGAATTGGGCTACTACATTTAATGATATTGATGAAATAAGAATTGAAAAATTCTAATGATTAATGTTTTTATAAAGTTGGCGGCTTTGGTAAGATGGCTTTGGCAGGATGATGTCACAATATCTACAGTCATGATAGTGGTTACCATTTTGAAAAATCATACGAGATTATAAGGGCCAAATGACTTGTGACGCGTGTGTAGAGCTATCATAATTTGATTCTCACCAAGGGAGAGTTAATTAACAAAGGTTGATTTGGGGTTTATTTATTATTGCCAAGTGAAGTCGTGAGCAGCAAGTTTCAAAAAGTAGTTTTTTCAGTGGTTTGGAGTGGGATAGATGCTTTAGACAAGGTTAGTGGTGAGGAAGAAACTAAACGTTGTTAGGGTCTACAGGTTACAGAGAAAAGATATTAATTGAAGAATTGATTAAGCTAAGTGGAAGAATGGAGGCGACGACATCAGTGGATACTGATAGGTAACAAAAAGGACTCAAAGGACCTGCAAAGAAGCACAAAATTCTAGAGCTAGTGAAATACAAGGATGAAACAATTGTTAAAACAGTTATGGAGTTGTTGGGGGAGCAATTTATTTAAACGAAACGAAACGAAAATGGCGAGTGAATGTAGATATAATTTCAATGGTGGTAGTGTGGGGTCTGGAATTGGGTGATAACACTGATCAGGTGAAGTGGGTTGTTACCACTATTTGATAAGGAACTTTTGCTTGGTCTTGATTCTATTGTAGAGTGGATTATCCTGGGTGTTGGTTATGATTATGCTGAGTGTTTTGAGGATCACAAGGAAGTGAAAATGTTTCAATGTGTGCCCTTTGGGTGCTGGTTTGGCAAGATGGATAAGAGGGCTTATAAGCAGAAAATAGTTGTTGCTTGGTCTAAGTTGAAGAAGGCCATTAACGAATTTGAAGCTGCACAGGAAGCAAATAAGCAGACCTTTACAGTCATGGTGTCGTGGAGGAGGACTGGGGGCAGTAGGAAACCCCGAAGTGAGGAGAATGAATAAATATGGATACTACTAAAAGTTTTTTGGATGCTTATCTTTTTGGGCTAAGATCGGTGGTGACGATGTAGTGATCAATGGCTTGAGGTTCCCGGTAGGAGGAAGATCGTAGTTGATGCGGTTTTTTTGGCAGAGAGCAATGAACGAATGCTCTGCAAATGGAGGCACGAAGACACAGAAGGGCTGAAGGTTTGAAATCTGTTTTTTGTCCTGAATTTTGTTGATGAAATGTTCAGTCTCGGCAAATAATGGTCATTTATGGGTGGTGAATGATATGTAAAGTTGTAAGGATTTAGGGGTTGTAACAATAAGGATATAGATATATTTAGTTAATAGATATTGTTTCAGGGTGATGTCTAGTTGTAATGTCCCCTTTTTGGGGTACATTATTTTGTGTCATGTCGTTAACCTTTTTATCTTGGTCTGGAGGGCTAACCGAGGAATGGCAATGTTCCGGGAGAAAATTGGCCTAGGTGATTGCAGATTTCAGGCCAATCAGAGCAGTTTCCACTAGTTTACAGGGTACTTACTATTTATAGTAAGTTGGCAGGGTTCAAAATTCTTGGCTTTTCAGTAGTGGACTTGGAGCGTCTCCCCCATAGCTTTCTGGCAAGCTATCACACGACATCATCCGACCTCGTTTGGTCCTCCGTTTTAATGCCGGAAGATTCCTCACTTTATTTATTATATCACTTTATAACTCAACGGTCATATTTATTTAAAAGTGACTTAAAGTGGAATTATAAAGAGACAGAATGGGAATATGAAGAAACAAAGTGGGGAAACTGAAGAGTCACAGCTGTAGCCATAAGAGGAGGTTTGGAGTCTCATTGTGTATGCTTCAGTTTATGGATTTTATTTCTCATTGAGAATTCAGAAAGCTTCAGCTTTCGAATCTGAAACCTGACGGAAACCTTCAGGCTTTCTCGATGGATTGGATGGAAACCCAATTCATCTCCGATGCAGATTCACATTAGAGTTCGCCATTGTTTTACGGGTTCTTATCATCCAGTCTTACTGTATTTTAGATTGGGATGTTGTAATCTATAGTTTTTGTATTGCTGTTGTATAATACAAACCATTTTCTGAGAAGTTTAATAAGATTATATTTGCTGGTTATTCAAATATATCTGCTGGTTATTTGCATGATTTTATTTGTTTCAAATCTGCATAAGATATATTTGTGAAATTCGGAGAATGGCCGGTTAGGGTCATTTCACTAGCATTATGGGGTATCCATGTGATGGCTATAGGCCTTTTTCTTTGTAAAAAGCAAAAGGAAAAAATTTGACGGCATGCTATGTAAACTCTTTATTTTACTATTAATAAATATTAACTTGTTACTGATCAAAAAAAAATACATAATAAATAAAATAATCAAATAAATGATAAATTATTAATATAATAAATAAAATAATAATTAAACAAGTAAATAAATAATAAATAAGAAATTAAATAATAATATATCAAATAATATTATTACAATATAATAAAATAATTAACAAATTAACAAATTAAAATTACTAATAATAATACTATTAAAATATAAAAATAAATAGTTAATTAATTATTAAATATAATTATAACTAATTAATATCTTAATATGTAAGTAAATAATAAATAATAATTATAATTATAATTTATATTAACTATAATGTTATTTTAATATAAATCTAACATATATTATAATATATCTCAAATAAAATATATAGACTCAAAAGAATAAAGCGCTCTACAAGTGAGGGCCTCTGCAGAGAGACAACTCATCTCCTCGGGGATCTCCCCCATACTTGTTGACGTTTGAAGTTCTTCTACGATCCTCTTGCGTCATCCTTTGTTCCTTTTATTGCTTGCTGTTTTTTATTTAATGTGATTTTTTTTTCTTTGTTTTTTGTATTGCCTTTCGCATGTGTCAACCTTCGTATCAAGAAATTGTGCCATCTAGGGCTCGGCTCGCCAAGGTTTTAATTTGATTTTTCTTCACATTCTTGAATGGCAGCAGTTAATGTTGTGCTCGACAATGGAAAGTATGGGAATGTTATTAATTCAAGGAAGAATGTTCAGATTATTTCAAATGCCTCGCTGAACGCAGGACCAAACAAACCCTCTTACAAAATAGTCATGTCGACTGCTTGTTTCAATGGCAAATTTACCTGACAACCTGATGTGGAAACTGTCGAACCTGTGGGAGCCGGATCCATCGAACATAGAATGGGAAACGGAAGTGTCGTTGAAGTTGCAGATCCCGAAGGAGGAGAAAAGGGTAAAGACTTCTCTTGTTGGTTTGAAAACCTCGTCTCTTTCCCCGAATGAAGATATGATAAAAGTCATTAGGTTTGAACAATCTCAGCTGAAAAACATTGCAATTTTCTTTGTATGCATGGATAATAATTTTTTGCCTGCAAGGATATTTCTTGATGATTGGATTAATAATGTTGTCTTTTTTGTTGTCTTTTTGAAAACCCACAGTATGCAGGAAAGGGTTCTTAAAAAAAGCTTTTCGAATGCTGGTCAAGCATTGCTTAGGCATTTCCTTGGTCTCTGAAAGGAGATTTTGAAAAAGTTGTTGCCAGGTCTTCCCCAAATTGGGTTGAGATAAAGGGTTTACAACCAGAGTTTTGGTCGTTCATACCATAAATTCTTAAGTCCCTGGGATCAATTCTTCAGGTAGCAAACTCTCGGGTTACTCTGTGGCATCTTAATGCAAGAATTTTAATTGCATTAGAGCCCGAAGTAGATATTCCAGAAAGAATCTCTTTGGAAATTGAAGATGAGTCTTTTTCATGGGAAATGTCCCTACTTCGAAACTTGGGTGCTTGTTTTCACTGCAAATTGAATGGTCACATGAGACGTGAATGTTTGTCTCTTAAAAATGTGCAAAAAAACCTTTAATGTGACCATGAATAGTAAAAATGGGGAAAACCCTATCTTGAATAGAGAAAATGAAATTGAGAAAACAGAGAATAAAAACCCTTCATCTGATGTTGAGATTATTGATGGCTTTGTTAATAAGAATGATAAGCTTGAACATGATAATATGGTTGTCAAATTTATTACATTGGCAAATCCTCTCTTTGAGGAAGATTTTGATGTTATTCATGCTGCAGATTCTAAGAATCCTCCTAGCCCCTCCTTAACTGGTTGTCAATCTAAATGTCTCTCTCACCCTGATAATGCTAAAGAGGTTGATACCCCCACTAGAAAAAATGCTCAGCATATAGCATTAGAAAGTATAAATTCAAGAGCAGAGAAGGTTAGGAGCTCTAAACAGCCATCCTTGGCACAGAATAGTCCCTCGGTGGATTCCATGTAAACCATATCAGAGATGACTTCCAATAAACAAATTATTCCATATGGCTCATCAAGATAATTGATGGTAATTGAGCAAGAACAGTTCACAGAAGTGATTAGTAAAAGTGCTAAGAAAAAAAGGAAAACTATGGAAAGAATTAATGTCCAATTCTGATGGAGGTGGCTCCAAACAAAAGAACTCTGATGTGCTTAAATGCTTTATCACGCTATATAAGAACCAAAAACCCTCTCAAAAATAAGTTATGATGATGAACATATATAGTTCGAATGTAAGAGGCCTTGAGATGCCTGATAGAAAATATGTTGTTAGAAAATGGAGTAACTCTTTACCCAAAAAAGACATCATTTGCTTACAAGAGATCAAAGTTGTGGGATACCATGCATATAATACTTTGAAGTTTATGTGGGAGCAAGCTACTTGTTTTTTCACTAATCATGATAAAGGCAAAGGTGGGGTAGTCATTTTGATTGGTCCCCAATGGGCAAATAATATTGAGAAGAATGGGCTGTCACCATGCCAAAGAGCTCAATGGGTTTCTTTTAAATCAAAAGACCAAATTATTGGTGTGTGCAACATCTATGCCCCCAATGACTATAGAGACAGAGCTATCCTTTGGGATTGGCTGTCCTCGAATCTTCCCAATGCGCATTGGATTTTTGTTGGAGACTTTAACATGGTTGAAAATAATGAGGATAAATGTGGAGGTATTAAATGCGCATGGAAAGGGAATGAGCACTATTTTTGGGCCAAATTTAAAAGAAGGTTTAACTTGATTGACTCGATTGAGAGAAGGAAGAATGATATACATGATATTTGGTTTACTTGGTAGAACAACCAGTCTAGTAAGCAAAGAGTATACTGCAAGCTTGACAGAGTTTATGCTGATGAATCTGCTCTATCTTTTTCCCCCATGTTGGGCACCTCCTGTGAAGGTATACCCTACCAGTATATCTGACCATTCACCTATTTTTGTTTGTATCTCTATTGAGGATCAATGCACTCATTGCACCAGATCTATGAATAAAAATGCTTTTAAACTCAATGTTTCCCTTTAGAAAGAGGAAGTGTCGTTGGATGCCATCAAGATGGCCACTTGCCTATCCAAATTTTGCAATCCTGGTTGTATGCCAAGGGAACAATGGGATCACCTCACAGAAGTGTGGAGAAAGATGTTTCAAATTATAGGAAAAAAGAAAGCCATGGATAGATCTAAAGAAGAATGCTTCCTACAAACTAGGCTTAATGAGGTAGAAAAAAGTCTCCAAGACAAAGGATTTGACAAGCAATTAGAAAAAGAATTGACCCGTACTAAAATGGAACTAAGGAAGGTTCAGAACTACAAGACTCAAGGGCAGAAAATTAGAGCAAAAATGAATTGGCTCAAAGAAGGTGACAAGGGAGCCAAATATTTCTTCAATCTCATCAGAGCAAAGCAGAAAAGAGAGCTCATAGATGAAATCCAAAGTGAGAATGGTCTAACTAGGGACAGTGGTGAAATCAAGGCAGCTTTCTATAATTTCTATCTATAATTTCTATAAGGAGCTTTTTTCTTCTGAACATGGGATCAATAACCAAAAGGCACTTGATAAATGTCTGAAATTGATCCCCAGAAGAGTCACTGATAAAGAAGCTAGTACACTGTCACTTAATATCAAGGTTGAGGAAATTGAAGATGCTATTAAATCAATGGCCAATGGGAAGTCCCCAGGATTAGATGGGTTCTCTGCTGAATTTTACAAACAAAATTTGGAATGGATTAGTTTGGAGCTCTTGGCCCTTTATGAAGATGCTTTTGAACAAGGATCCCTTGGGAAAAACATCAACAGGGGAGTTATTAAACTTCTTCCAAAGAGTGGTGATAAGACTCAGGTTAAAAACTGGAGGCCTATCACCCTCCTTAACCTATCCTACAATATTATTGCAAAGCTGCTTGCCCGAAGAATTGCCAATATATTAAATAGGATCATATTTGTTGCCCAGACAAGATTTATAAAAGGAAGATATATTCTAGAGAATCTGATCACCAGCTGGGAAAAATTGAACTGGACTAACGCTGATGGACAGAATGCTGCAATGATTTTTCTTGAT
Source organism: Chamaecyparis obtusa (assembly GCA_027943335.1). Classification (NCBI taxonomy): domain Eukaryota; kingdom Viridiplantae; phylum Streptophyta; class Pinopsida; order Cupressales; family Cupressaceae; genus Chamaecyparis; species Chamaecyparis obtusa. Next base: position 1,069,969 of record BSBK01000050.1, read on the forward strand.
TTTGAAAAAGCTTATGACAGGGTGCAATGGCCCTTTGTCATTGGAATGCTTCAAGCCTTTGGTTTCCCTTCATATTTTTGTAAATGGATTTCTATTCTTTTCAAAGATTCCTCCACAATTATTGAGGTAAATGGGGAACTGTCCAGTCCCATCCCCTTGAAGAGATCTATTAGACAAGGCTGCCCCATTGCCCCAGCCTTGCTTGTGATTGTTGTTGATGCTCTGTTTTATATTCTTAGAGCTTCTAGCATTGGTCCTCCTGTTAGAGGTATCTCCCTCCCTAATAATGATGAGCTGATAAATGCATAGTTTGCTGATGACAGAGCACTATTCCTATAAGTTTCTGAGGAAAATTTTGACAATGTCATTGATAGATTACAATTTTTTTGCTTGGCCTCAGGGGCAAAAGTTGCACCTCAAAAATCTACTATTTTGGGCTAGACTGAGAATGCTCTTCAGTGGATCTCTCACAAGGGATGGTTGTGGGCTGGCCCCAATACCATTGTTAGGTATTTGGAAATCCCATTTGCAGTTGAACCCTCAACTAAAGACATGTGGATGTGATATACTCTAAGATTGAAAAGAAACATATTAAATAGCAGACCCATATGCTCTCTTTAGTAAGGAGAGTACAGATGGTTCAAAAAGTACTGGCTCCTCATGCTATATACTACTCATCCTCTTGGCTTTTTGCCAACTATCAAATCAATAAGTTGGAAAAAATTCTAAGGGAATTCCTTTGGTCAGATGGTATGGGCAATAAAAGGAGACATTGTGCCAATTGGGACTCGTGTTGCAGGCCTAGAAGTTTGGGTGGCTTGGGTCTAAGAGACTTAAGAGCACATGGGATTGCTCTGGCTTCCAAGTGGATCGTCAAAGCCATGCAAGGTAATGAACATTGGTAAGTCCTTGTAAGAAATAATATCACTAGATCTATCATTAAGAAGGGTAAACAATGGAAAGATATCCCATTATATGATTTTGTTCTTGGTGAATTTGATTTAAAAATATTTGGATCCAATGTGTTTGCCTCACTATGGAGAGCATGGTCTCAAGTGAGGAAGTTGCTCTGCTCCAAGAATGTTGTTGGTGGGCCTCCTTCGTACTTTGTTGTTGATCATTCTATCTGGTGGGGGATCTACCTTAATAACATACCTCTTGCCTTAACACAGTGTTTCTCTGCCAAACTATGGAATGCTAAAGGGATCTCTCTTATTAGAGACATTTTGATTGACAAACGTTTAGGGTCATGGGAGGAAACCAGTAATAAATATGGTATACCTCCTGTTGGGGCTCGAAAACGCTGATCGTTTTGAGGCCAACTAACAAGCACAATAGATGCCTTTGCAATTCCGGTTCGATTGAACCAAGGCTGGTAGGCCTAAATCGGATATATTGTCTAACTGCACAAACTACGTGCATAAACAACAAAAATCCTTCCAAAGGGGTTACTGATCCTTGGAAGAAAAAGAAACCTAATATCCTAATTGTCAGATAGCTAGATATTTAGGCTAATGCTATGAATTAATGCTATACCTAATTTAATGTTTTGAAATAGGATAACAGATAAAGTATAAAATGTAAGTCACGGAGAAATAAAAATGACAATTTCAAATAAACAAATAGACCAGTGCCTGATACCAGATTGAAAATAGAGTCAAACACATTCAATACTACATATAACTGGAGACGGTTTTAAGATAACTCGTTTCTGCAAAACGAGACCATCACCCTACAAGCTTCTATTAAAACAAAATTTACAACAATTTATACAATAGGTCCTAAGATTTTTAACTCAACTTAAGAGCCCGAAGGAAACAGTAACAGGTTCCCAAACCATGCTACCATTATTCAAATTGTAAAAATTAGTTGTAAAATAATGCATAAAATAGACAACACAGTAGGATACCCTGGCTAAAGAGTAATCCAAGAAACCAATTGAACATAAAAACTATATAATCAATAAGGCATGAGTACTTATCAGATATCCGTGCATAAGATCTTGAGACATTAAATTCCAGTCCGTGAGAAGTAGCTTTTTTGCCGTGATAGAATTATCTTCTTGTTTACAGTATGAACTATTATAAATATATTTGTCAATGGTTCGCTGTGAAAGGACATGCCCTTTCACGGGAACTAATCATATCAACTACCCTAAAAATGTACATAATAAACCATAATAATAGTTTTTTAGGAATATTTCCCATACAAATATATTAATTTATTGTTCTTTGGTATTCCGTGCATAATAATCTGATATTTAATTTCCTGAAAATTTCGGTGTCAACAGTGGCTCCAATTGGGGACGTGTGTCCATACCTGGACACAGCGAGAATCCAGAGTTCTCTGGAGGAAGCAGACCACTTGAAACATAATGTTAATTTCCTAATAAATTAAAATAGTTACTCAAGGCAAATTATTTCAAATAATAACATGTTTTCCTATTAAAAATGTAAATAATAAAACCATAAGAAAAGTAATAAATTTTAAATATCAAAATAATTTAAGAAACTTTTATTACCTGTGCTTGGCTACATATAAAAAAAATTATTATTTCATTTCACGTTACCCCTTTTGCTTCGGTGATAATGGCTTTCATCTTTAATGCCAGCTCCCATATCACATTGACACCAGCTCCATGTGAATAATTCAGCTCATATTTATTTTTATCTTTGTTTTTAACGTGTTGGTCACGTTTTCTCCAATCTAACTGCACATTATTATAATTTGTGTAATTATTCCTTTTAAAATATTTATCTTCACCGCAATTTTGTAAATGCCACTTGGTTGTGAGTTACTATACAATGCATGAGTACATTTTTATATTGTTCATCCTTTCCTTACGTGAATTTATGTATTTCATCCGGCTGCTTATATAAACTATCATTGCCTTCCTTCACCTGAGTCCCAGAATGCTGAAATTGATTTTGATAATACATATTATCATTTTGTAGATTTGTTTGAGTGGTTTGCGCAGAGTATTCCAGATATTGCTTATCATTTTCACCCTCCTAGACACCACCACAAGGCTGCATGTATTTGTTGTGCAAGTCTGGATGATATTCATCATGCTTTTGTTGTTCATTATGTAAGTCATGGGCACGTGCTAAGATACCAGCCTGTTGTGCATGGTCTTCAATTTGCCTCATGTCATATAAAGCTTACTTCCAGATTTTGTTCCAACACTGACGTGTAGGCCTACTCTTCTAATCCCTGGCATGTTTTTACCTTTACCTTCATTTTTTATATGCTGGTCACGTTTTCTGCAAATCTAGGCTGTTCCTGGGCTCATACACACTCCAAAATGATTAAAAACGTTGTAAAAATGTCCCCCATGTTTAGGCATATGGTTGGGGCAATCATTTTAAGCTTAAAGTTATCATTTACAGCATGTATATAGTCCAAAAAAATGACTCCAACAGTTTGCACGGGAATACAATTTTGCCGGCCGTTTTTAGAAATCTCTAGGCGTTTTTGAGGTTGCCAGCATCTCAAAAACATATGAGATTGCAAGAAAACCATTTCCCATATATGGGAAAATGTTCGGGGGTCATTTGGGATATGTAGATGATCATTTGCAACTCAAAAATGGTCCCGAAATTAGGCCTCAATAATAAAAACGTGATTCAGATTTTTGAACAGCATCTATAAAATTTTGTTCTCCTTCAATCAAATACATGGATTCACAAAAACTTCATATCTAATATGACTCCACACATCAACGATCGATAATAAAATATTATCATTGTTGTATGTGCCATGGTCAAAATATGGTTAATGAATGTTATTATTTTGCAACTTGGCAGATTTCAATAAAATTCAAATGAAAAATCTTTAAAGATATTTAAATATACAAACAATAATTGACAAAAGAATATTTGAGCATGAAGAAACTAAGGTCCAAAAATGTGTACCTCAAACAATTTTAGCATTTATGAATACATTCATATCTGGAGCTTATCCATCCAAGTCTATAAAAGTTGAATATAGAAGAACACACCTATAATTGCTTGGAAAAAAGTTGGTCGTTTGGTCATGGATCTGGGACCTTTGAATTTGTAAAAAAAATTCAAAGTTCCAGCGGTGGCTTTTTTAGTGCAACTTATTCTTTTCCTCTATCAAAAACTTTGTTTTGATCATGTAAGAGTAGGAAAAATCTGAAAACATCATTATCTATCACTTTACTAATTAAATATTTTCTCATCCGTCTTAAATTACTATATTTTTCTTTGAATATATGATTTTTAGGGTTTAACTCCTTTTGTAACATTCGTGAAATAAAATCCCCATATTCATAGTTGAAAAATTATTTGTCTAAAAATCTCCAATTCTTATAATGAATCATCATATTATTAATATGGATGTTCTCAAGAATTTTGTTATAAAAATTATTATCATAGTAATCCCTAAAATCATTAACAATATTGGTGAAATTTTTCATCTTATCTATTTCTATCCTTCGGAATTTGGGGAATGAATGTTTCTTTTCAACATTAGTCTGATATGATATTTTCTTTCGCTTTTCATACAATAATTTTGAGAAAATAAAAATATTAATGTTGAATGTATTAGAAAGATTTTCAAAAGGGTTTGCAAGAATACTTACCTGTTGGTAGTAGTACATACCTGAGTTGAACACATCATCTAATGGTAACTTTTCATGAATGCATCCTTTAATATCTTTTGCTTGATCCTTGCATAAGAATACATCAGATGTATTATAATGCAATCCTTTATTGAATGGATTTCGTTGAGAATCTTTTTGTGCTTCATCAATGGAAGCAATATTTTTACTAGCATCATCCATTATATAATTTGTATATGGGCTTATTTCATTCCCATTCTCTTGATACGATTTTATCTCATAAAAATGATTATTGATTATTCCTCCATATCCTTTTGAGACCTCATTATTTAAGTGATTTGAAGATTCTCCCGAGATATAATCAAAACTCTTATCCTGTAGAACTTTATCTTCATCTTCACCAAATACCTCATGAAAGTGTATTGACTTGTTAATATGATTATTCTGATATATTGAGAAAATCTTCGTACCATTTCTCTTCACATATTTTTGATATTCAATATCCAATAAATCTGAAATTTGTTCCGTACTGAGAAGATTCTCGTCCAAATCATGATTTTCATTTGTTTCCACACAAATCTGATCCGGTGTAGATGCTTCTTCAATCCGTTCCAAACTTTCTTCTTTATTTGAATTGGGGGCCTCGTCAAGTTTTTGCTCTATTTTGTAATGCTCTTTCATTTTTTGAATAAGGAGCTTCAAATCAGGATCATCTGGCGAAATTCCCAATTCACGAAATCTCTTCGTAATTTTCTTGTTTGAAGACCTGATGTCTAAAAGTATCTCCAAATAGAAACCCATCATCCTCACAAACAAACGGGTTGCAGACTCACCCTCTTCTCTTTCCACATTAAAAAATGCATCCAAAGGAGATAATTCTTCTCCCATAATGCATTCTTGATCTTCTGCATGCTCATAGCTCATGTTGTCTTCATTAGCATCATGAAATTCACATAAGAACCATTGTTCAAATTCTTTCCACGATGAAATACTTTGTGTAAGTAAAGACTCATATTCTTCTCTTGCATCATCCTTTAATGACCAGGCAAATAATTTATTGGCATCACCTTCAACATTGATTTCATAATCATCAAGGAACATATGAAAAGCATCTAAGTGATCAAGAGCTGGTTCATATCCATAAAATGTAGGCACCTTCTGTGCAAGCTGTTGGTGTTTCAAAACGGCTTATGCTCTTAGGCTGCCAATATACCCTCAGACAGATTTTAGGAGTGGTTAGTTCCAAAATATAGAAGGATCTTAGGGTAATTGGACCAACTGTAGGGACAAGGCTGCCCTCTTCACTTTTGGCTCTGCAAAACCAAGGCGGGTGCACCTAACCCAGTGAAAACTATACCTTACACACCAAAGTCTGAGTTGATATAACAGATGATAGCAAGAAAGTACTAAATGCCAACCTTACATTCATTGACTCTCCATTGCTATGGGGTAACAAAACCACACAACCAAAGATTTAAAACTTAAAATAGTTCTTGACTTTAGGATTTGGATTGCAACAACTTCAATCAGTATATGTTAACAAGAGAGCTTATTCATTTAGGCCAGTGCCTCATCCATTGGGCAAGATTTCTTAGACATAAGAGATACACATACCAGAGAATATCTGAGATTCATAGCCATAAATACATTTACCACAATCCTTACTGCTTACAAAAAATCCTTATGTAGACAAGGGTAAACTCATATCCCATCTAGAGCATTATTTAATCCAATCCTAGATCAAAACTCAAGAATGAAGATATATACATAAAACAATATGTAATGAACTAGAAAGCTCAAAGCCTACCTGACTTGACACAGAGGAGAGAGAAGAATCATATATTTGTATTAAGTATGAAGAATCCTTTTTGTGCATACAATTAGTCATAAAAAACCATGCTTGCAAACTATAGCTTAGACCTGCAACTTTTATCTCTCATTAACAAGCACTGAAACAAAACTATTACAACCCTGACCGAGAATAGGGCTCACCCAGCAAGAGGTTCTAAACACCTAACTCCCAATGCCCTTTGAATGATCATGAAAAAATCATTTTATCTCAAGGATTGCAACAACCAAATGATGATCATTCAAAGCAACAATTCAAAATCACCTAACTCAAAAAAAGGTGAATGCAGACAAGACAGGCACCAAGCGCAAGGCCGGTGAGATCAAAAATCATCAAACTTTGCAACTGATCCGACCATGTACCAGCCTCAAGGACAAAACCATCACAAAAGTCCCGTTAATTCCGGCTGCAGCAGAGAAATCCCAAGGACGCAAAATTATGCTGGAACAACAACCAGGATCAGCCTCATAAATTCTCACCTGCAACCAAGCTGGAAATGACCAAAATGGTCCTGCAATATGGCTCTTTCGGCGCACTGTCTCCTAACCTTGCAAAAAAACCCTCGAAAAGATTTGAATTTGAAATAAAACGGCTACATCAAGGCGCGAGACAGCATATCGACGGTTAGAAATCAAACTGAGATCAACTTTATAACCTGACCGTCAGATCCTCATCTTTCCCCGGCTTCATGTCTTAACTCAATAGAAATCCGGTGAATACGCGACAAAAGCTTCGCTCATTCTCGAAAAGAAAACTCTAACCCAAGCTTAACTCAGCGAATCAACGAACAATCAAAATAACTAACCCCAGTGATCATTTTGAGAACTAGCGACTACAGGCTATCTCCCATTCGCTGAATGTTTCATGTTACCGCCAATTTATTTAGAGACTCAGCAACCACTGTATTCGCTTATCCGCCAGATCATTTAGAGCATTGCCATTTTATTACGAGAATAAGCGAACAAAGGGAAAACATCTGAGCCGCCAAATCATTGAATCTCTTTGACCTCAGAACCCGCTAACAACCCTGCCACATCATCATTCTTTCAGCCAATGAAAAACCTCCAACTCCACAACACCTGGCACCGGACCCACTTTCATTATTGTGGCCTGAGAAAAGCAAAATCAACGGCTGGCGTAAGATCTCATGGCTCTGACAAAACCCATGAGAACTTATGCCAACCGTAGATCCTCTGCGGATGTCAGGACCCAAAAGGACACGCCGGCAACCAGGTCCCACTAACACGCTCCACTTCATCGCGCCTGGACCAATGAGAAACTGCCAAGTCAGCTTGCATGGCAACGGACCCACAAAGAAACACATCGGAAGATCGGGCGACTGTCGCATGATCTCATGGGGTAGGAATATTCCATGAGATCATGCGCCCGCCGTTAGATTGAAAGAAACTTAAGAGCTGGGCCTGCAGACCACGTGAACACGCGACCAAAGGAAAAGACAAACCGCCACGCCAAGTCGCAAAATGCTAGGGGCCAAACCGCCGGGAACAGGAGAATACGCGAACACTGTGTTCACCCAATCGCCGAAAGAAAATGCCAACTGCCGGAGGACTTGGAGAACTAGCAACAAACAGGTAATCGCCAGTTCGTTGAATAAAGAAGAGATATGGAACATTGCTATGCGATTCAGTTAACACCAAGAGGGAAAAAGTCACGTGCTGAAAGGAAGGACTAAGTGGCCCGAAAAGGTAATGCAGGAATAGAACAAGGCCGAGGCAAACTAGGGTTTTGGATTTTGAAGGCATACAAAGGGATTTTACCCTAGCTCTTAGGGTTTTCTGCAACTTTGACCAAACTTGAACCCTAAAGATATGAAGATTATGCAGAGGGATTCGACACAAAAACCAGGAAGACACAAAAACCTCAAAATTTCAGGAGGGACAGGAAAAACAAAGAAAACTACCAACACAAGCTTTGATAAATTTGTATTGCATCAAAATCTTTTGAGATCCAAAGACTCGGTGGGAATCAAAAAACTTTTGAAATTTTTCTTAAACATCATGTAATAAAACCTCTATTACTAACTGAAGGCCAAATATTCATTCCTTCTAGGTTCTCTCCCTCAATGGAGAAATTGAAAACTTCTGACCCAAATGGAGTCGCCACCTCAAGTGCCTTGAGGAAAATATTTTTCCCTGTTTGCCCTAAGCAGAAATCTGAAAAAATTTATATAGAGTCGCCACCTTCTTCATAAGAAGGATAAAATCATACAAATGATTCTGAGTTCTCTCCCCAGCAGAGTCACCAATTTGTTGGGGCTCGAAAACGCTGATCGTTTTGAGGCCAACTAACAAGCACAATAGATGCCTCTGCAATTCTGGTTCAATTGAACCAAGGCTGGTAGGCCTAAATCGGATATACTGTCTAACTGCACAAACTACATGCATAAACAACAAAAATCCTTCCAAAGGGGTTACTGATCCTTGGAAGAAAAAGAAACCTAATATCCTAATTGTCATATAGCTAGATATTTAAGCTAATGCTATGAATTAATGCTATACCTAATTTAATGTTTTGAAATAGGATAGCAGATAAAGTATAAAATGTAAGTCACAAAGGAATAAAAATGACAATTTCAAATAAACGAATAGACCAGTGCCTAATACCAAATTGAAAATTGAGTCAAACACATTCAATACTACATATAACTGGAGACGGTTTTAAGATAACTTGTTTCTGCAAAACGAGACCATCAGACCTACAAGCTTCTATTAAAACAAAATTTACAACAATTTATACAATAGGTCCTAAGATTTTTAACTCAACTTAAGAGCCCGAAGGAAACAGTAACAGGTTCCCAGACCATGCTACCATTATTCAAATTGTAAAAATTAGTTGTAAAATAATGCATAAAATAGACAACACAGCAGGATACCCTGGCTAAAGAGTAATCCAAGAAACCAATTGAACATAAAAACTATATAATCAATAAGGCATGAGTACTTATCAGATATCTGTGCATAAGATCTTGAGACATTAAATTCCAGTCCGTGAGAAGTAGCTTTTTTGCCGTGATAGAATTATCTTCTTGTTTATAGTATGAACTATTATAAATATATTTGCCAATGGTTCCCTGTTAAAGGACATGCCCTTTCACAGGACCTAATCATATTAAATACCCTAAAAATGTACATAATAAACCATAATAATAGTTTTTTAGGAATATTTCCCGTACAAATATATTAATTTATTGTTCTTTGGTGTTCCGTGCATAATAATCTGATATTTAATTTCCTGAAAATTTCGGTGTCAACACCTCCTTCTCAGAAAAAGACATTCACTCCAATTACCAAAGCTATAGGCAACTTGTTTCCAAGAAAGACTTATAACAGTGATAATTTTGTGATGCAGATGAAATGGCCTGATGGAACTCTATTTTTTGATGTTTCAACAAAAGAGATTTACAACATGATTAAAAATGACTGCTATTTTTAGATGGATTCAAAATTGGGGCCTGGACTGGCCGGAATCTAGATGGCATTTTTACTTTGATTACTTTTCGCATTCTCAGCTTGAACCCAAAAAACTTTGTTTTTGCTGACTTCTTTTGTTAAAAAAGCTTACTGTTGGATCTGTCCTGTCTTCTGTTGGCATTGAACCTATCAAATGTTCTGTTTGTAACTGCCTTGAAACTTTTGAGCACTTGTTTTTTGATTGTAAGTATGCAAGCAAAGTGTGGTCTCTCTTGTTTGGGCAACCTATTGTGTGGAAAGGTAGTCCTCGTCTTTCTTGGCATGAGATCCTTGCTGGTTTTGTTGAGTCTTTTGATCTTAAGTTTTTAAAAATTCTGGTTTGTCCTATCTGCTGAAGTTTTATGGTATCTTTGGAAACGGAGGAACGAGGAAATATTTCAAAACAACAAGAGAAATCTTACTGAGTTTAATTATAAACTCACGTTTTTATATCATGTCCTAGGTTTCTGCAGTATTGGAGATACCAAAAGACAGGTTTATGATTCTAGTTTGTGAGACAGCCATGAGCATATACAAGGAAGATATCCAGTCAACACACTATTTTGATACCTACAGTGATATGCTTAATCAGAAAGAACTCGATGCCCTGAAACAGTTCACAAAGGAGAAAGGAATTGATATAGAGAAGAAGAACACAAAGATTAAGGAAGCTAGAGAAATGAGTGGTCCTATTTGGGAAGATACAGCCAACATTCCGCCTGCTGTGGCTATTGGTGCTTTTGAATGTGACCAGACAGAGTGCAGCAATAACATAATTGGGCCTTGGGAACAGTGATAATTTCAGTTTGAAAATGATGTTCTTATATTGTTTTCTGTCTAGGCTACTTGGGAAACCTACTATGTATATATTTCAATAGACTCAGCATATTTTGTAAATGTATGTAAAGCAAGCTGGTACATAGGGTCATAGGACAGAGTTATAGATAGTGATACAAACTGTTACGATTCTAGTCTTTTTTGGAGGCTAAAGTCCTGATCTGTAATTGTTTTGTTCTCAGCATTTTCAAACTACTTTAATAGAAAAAAATATATAGACTCAAACTCACGACTTGGGAAGTCGCATCCCTTCCCTCACCGCGCACAGGTATAAACTTGAGTTGAGAATGACATGATATAGAGGCAGCCAGCATCGAAGGGAAAATAAGCTTAAACTAGAATATCGTCAGCACCCAGTAATCGAATCAGCAAGGAGGGGGGCCAGATCAGCATTTTCAGTAAATCATAGATCAGGGAGCGCTCAGGACAAAACAGCCATCCGTATTCAATACTCAGCAGCGATAATCAGGGAACATTGTTACACGGCAATACTGAGGTTTTCTCTGCAACTGAAGAAAAAGGATCCGCAGACAAAGCATCATCGGGCTAGCTTTCTATATCATCCAATCAGTGCTGTAGATCAAATCAGCAGCCTAGATAACAGTCAGCAAACACATGCACATCAAAAAAGGATAGGAGGATAAGACAGGAGGAAAAACCAGAAAGACTTTGACCAAATATAATAATGCTTTTGCTTGTATCAAGCAATTCCCAAACAAATCCCAAGTGGTTAATGCTCAATAATATCGACATCAGACACCCACTAAATTAATATATAAAGACAAAGTGATTATAATAATTGCTGCACATAAAAGTATCGGGCCAAGCCAATACTCTAATCGCTGTCCAAGGAGAATCATAAATGCTGTAATTTCTATTGGCTGCCATTAAGCATCGCCTTGTAAAGAGTGGATTATCCTTTAGTTAAGACTAAATTGGACTAGCTAAAGGGTGCAATGATAACCATTATCAGCAACTTTGGAGATTAATCAAAGTAAATGATTATTGTTTTCCAAACCATTTGGAGAAAGGAACGCATAATAGATGCTACTTGATAATAAGTACTTGTTAAGAAAAGACACAAAACCTGTCTCTTGAAGGCAACATATCTTTTGCTAGGATATACAAAGGCACTCAATCCTACTTCAGGAGAGGCAACAATTTCTGGACTTGATCAAACAGGAAGTAAGGAAGAACTAGAATCTTCTCCAACACAAAGAATACCTGTCTGAATATCATCGGATGGAAAGAAAATAGAAATGAAAGGAGTTCAATCTGTTCTAAAATTACAAGCAGGGAAGACTTGAAATACCGAAAGAATATATTAGGATCGAAAAAACGGCAGTCGACATATTCGTTTGACATCAAACAAGTCTCCTGCAGATCCAGACAGGACAAGCTTAGAGGAGATGAGGATTGAGGAACCTATCAGATATGTTAGAACTTCGAATGCAAATAGTTGTAAGAGTGCAAAAGGTTTGCAAAGGCACTCTAGATAAGTATGACAGATATCAATCTCACTGTTTAAGCAAGTGACCTCTGGACCTAAGAGGGAAGTATAAGTATTCTTTATTCCGTGATCTGTATTTGGTATCTGAGTTGGTTACCTTGAAAAGGGCATTTTTTATGGGTAAGGTTATATCTCTAACCGTCTTCTAATCTTTATTTTAATGAAATTTGTGAGAGTGAAAATTAGGGCAATCCCCAAAAGGGGAAATTAAATTACCCAAATGAAAAGCTCAACTATACAACAATTAATGTTCACCATTAATTATCTCTGACATGCTTAAGTAGTAGATAGATATGAGGGCACTTAAGAGACCAAAAGCACTCAAAAAAAAATCATTCCAACAAAGCATTCAAAGAGGATTTAATAGAGAACAAAAAGGCAAGATTATGGGAATTCACAGAGGAGAATTTGAGGCATAAGCACTACAACTCATCTAAGTTGCAGTAAATTTGTGGCTCTCTCAGCTCACTATATAGCAGTAAACAAATTAAAATGGGGTTTTCAAATCATCTTTGTGAAAGAGAAAACATGTTTTCATACCGAAACTCTGCCATAAATTTCTCCTAAGCTGAAACCACTCTGTTCCAACTAAATTTTGGCCACCATGAAGTATAAGCACCTAGGTTATGAGCATTTATCTGGATTATCTAGTCCTATGCCTGAAATTGGTGATAAATGATTAGAGCATATGTTAGGGCACATGAATTTAAATGCCTTCTGGGAGAGAATTAACAAAGAAGACAGGCCCCCTATGACACAAAGGATTATAGATAGTGGGCTATTGCAAGTGGCTAGTTCCCCAGTGGTTGTACAGCGTACAGACTTGACTATGGAATATATTAATCACTACAACCCAAAGACCAAAGAGACAAGAACAAATGACAACAATTTGCTAATTACTATATGCAGAAATACCCATAGATGGAAAACTTGCAGAGTACTTGGCAAGTTGCAAAAACTCGCAGAGTAGTTTTGCCTGGTGAGTAGTTACAATGTCTACTTGCACCGAAAACTCGCCACTCGCTGAGTTTTTCCCAAAAACTTGGCAAGTTTGTGTTAAAAACTCGGTCGCCAATGTAAAACAGCGCATAAAGGCAAAAAACGGCCCAAATGACTTTCATTTCATCATTTCTTCACTTGTATTTTGCTGAGAGGGGGAAAAATACTCTTTAAAACACTTGCAAACTGATTTCCATCAATTTGAAGTGGATTTGAGGTGGTTTTTGGAGAAAAATCAGATTCCCAGATAGGTTTTCTGATTTCCTTTCTATGTTTTTTTAAAACATTTTATTTATTTTTGGTTGCATCTAGATAAATAGAAAATCATTCCTAAGTGGTTAAAAATGATTTTTAGTTATTGAAACAAAATTTAACACTATTTTTGACAAATTTTCTTGAATCTTTCACTATTTTTTTTTAAGAATCTCTAGTTTTTTTAAAATAATCAAACCCTAATAGTTTTATTTTTATTTTTTAACTTTGAATGGTGTCTAAAATTATTTTAATTAATTTAGATGGTTTGCTAAATTGTTTAACTAAAATATTAATTTTGTCTTTTCACTTTGTATGTGTAGGTTAACAATTAACCATTAACTTAGTACGGCAACTTTAGGGAATGATTGGTCACTAGTAACATGCCCATCTGGATATATAGGCACCCATCCTAAAGGTGCTAGAGACAGGACTTGGAGGTATGCCTATGAAGGATCGGACCCTGGGATGGTGATTTGCATTAAATGTGAAAAAATAATTCGTGGAGACATAAACCGCCTCAAATACCACCTTGCAGGCATTGACAAGCATGATGCTAAGAGATGTGTTAAAACCACAAAAGAAATAAAAAGAGACATTAATGTCATACTTGCAACTGGGGAAGGGAAAAAATTGCAACTATAATACTTATGATGTATATAATGGTTATTAACCAAGGCAATATAAGGTAAAGATTCCATGAGGGAGAGGGCAAAACTAGCTATGAGAGTAGCCATAGTTGAATCTAAAGGTGCTTCAATTGACATTGAAGAAGAAGAAGAAGAAGCACTTGACGGCATAGTGAGCTCTCGTCATGGCCCACGTATCCGCAAACTCAACACCCACTCAGCCACCACTTCTACTTCCTCTAGTAGAGTACCTGCTACTTCACCACAATCAAAGACACAGCCTATATGTAGTTATTTTGTGCCCAAGAACACACGTAGAGCACAACCATCATTAGAAGCCACTAGATGGAATAGGGAGGCACATAAGAAAATAAACATTGCATGTGCTGATTTTTGGTACTTCAACAACATCCCATTGAATGTGGCAGAGTCCTTATTGACTAAATTTGGTCACCATGATGACAGTTTCAAGAAAAGGGTACAAGGCCCCTTCTGGCAAGGATTTGGGTGGGAGGTTAGCAAATTGTCCACTTGATTCATTTGTAATTGTTTTTCTTGTTTATTAAATCAAAATTGTGTACTAAGACCTAATTTCACTTTGTTCTTGTAGGTTGCTCACAAATGCAATTGATATGGCAAAAAAAGTGGTGGAGGACCAAAGAAAAGAATGGAGAAAATATGGTTGCACCATTCTTTCCAATGAGTGGGGACAGATGGCAAAAGTCGCACCATTATTAATTTTTTGGTTGCTTGCAAGGACAATGTGGTGTTCTTGAAATCAGTCGATGCCTCCTATAAGGTGAAAATTGCAGAAACATTGGCTAGAATGTTGAAGCACATTATCATGAAGGTGGGAGTAGAGAATGTGGTGCAAATCATCATAGATAATGCAGAAACATATGTGGCAGTAGGTAGAATCCTCCAAGAAAGGCACCCCACTCTTTTTTGGACACCTTGAGCAGCACATATCCTTGACCTTTTTTTGGAGGACATGGGAAAACTTGATTAGGTGACTCCAATTGTGGAAGATGCAAGGAGTATCACAAAATATATTTGCAATCACCCTTGGGTTCTACATTTGATGAGAGAGCACACTCAAGGAAGAGATTTGGTGAGATCTAGTGTCACAAGGTTTGCAACGATTTTCTTCTCGTTGCAAAGCATTCTTGGTGCATTGACTTCTTTGAAACAAATGTTTGTGAGTCAAGCATGGCTAGACTCGCCTTATCCAAAGAAGGTTCAAGGAGAGGGTGTCGCATGCATAGTCTTACACAACCATTTTGCACAAAAATCTGTAGAGATTATGAAGGTAACTTCTAAACTTGAATTTTTAATTATTCTTGATTTTGGTTTTGGTGAGTTTTCCATCTATGGAGATACCATTAGTGCATGCTTTTGTCTACCTAAAAGGGAAGCATACAAAGACTTCAACTTCCTCCTTTCACACCAAAGATTCAATGAGAAAATAGGCCAATACAAAAATGTAATTGCTCAAAAATGGTTTGCCACTCCCAAGAAAGGGAAGTCACAGTTGCCCAAAAGGCTGTATAGGTCTCTCTTAGCAGAGATTAGGGCATGACAGTTCTCCTTCATAGGCTGAAAGGTAATGAAACTACCCATGATTTTGAAGAATGATGTGCTTCTTCATTCAGGTGATTATTAATGGCAAACAACAATTGTATTGGGCACGAATTATTAGTGAACAGTTGCATTCAATGATAACTAGTTTTCATTGAACAAATTTTTCTACATATCTTCCTTCTTGTTTTATGCATTGGCTTGCACTAGACAGTGACCCCATACATCCTGATGAAGTCTATGATGATATGATACAGATTTGTGATTATTACCCCCAACTCCAATTGGAAAATACTTATAAGAAAGTGAGGAGATTGAATAACACAGTCACTATGAAATTAGTAAGGGAGATACAAGGACATATGGGTCTAAGAATAACCCCTGAAGAATCCAACTGGTGAACGCCTATCGTAGCCATTTTATCCAATTTCAAAGGTTTACCTATATCAGGTTTTGAGGTTTTGATGTACTCTCATATAAACTGCCTAAATATGCTGAGGATAAATTTGTTCTTATACAGATACGCAAACAAGTAGCAAAAATAAACAAGAAGTGCCAAGACAAAAAGGTAGATTCTTGTAAATCCATCTCTGATGCTCTCAACATTGAGAAAGGGTTGGTGAAATATCTAATGCAATTTTATGAAATGAGATTTCCTTTCAATAACAAAGATTTTGTAAAAATCAATTTTCAATTGAGCCCCAGTTTTAGTCATATCTCAAATCTAGAGGATTATTGGGTAGATCATGTTGATGAATATGAAGTGAGAAGAATAAGTTGGATGAGAATGACACTGAGGCAAATTGTAACTTTCAAACCGAATTGGGATATCTCAGGTGTAGATGATGATGAATTTGATTTGACAGATCCTCTATTCATCAACAATGTGCAGATGCAGCCCATAGTGTTGATAGATTAAAGCATCAAGCAAACTGAAGACATTGGAATAAAAACTACAGCGGTAATGAAAAGAACCCAAGAGTGGTTGGGGAAGAAGGTAGATAAGTCAAATGTGAAGCCACAAGGATCACAAGGCACTACAGGACACAGTGGCAGAGGCCAAAACCAACCTGCCTCAACTTCAGACACATCTCTCCTTGTTGCTAAACATATGGCCTCATCTATTGGAGGGGCTGATGGTGAAGAACCCCCAGAGAGGATTACTTAAAAGGAGTTGTGGAGAAACCCCTCCAAAGGGTAAAGACAAAGAAAAAGAGCAGGAGAAAGAGGTAACAATAGAAGAAATTGTAGATGATATTTCATCTGAGTCTCAAGCAGGTGCGTCTCACCCTCATGATTCCCCTAATACTACACCAAATATGCCACGAAGAGGTGATCCTACCCCTTTTTCTCTTAATAATGAAATTTCCATAACTCATCCTCTCAAGAGACTTTTGCACTTGGTCTCCCCTGCTTCCCCAAATCAATAGCAACCCCTTCCTCCCCTTCATGGCTTGAGGACACTATTTCACAGAAAAGTAAAGTAGTACAACTTACAAGTAAATCTTGCAAATACAGATGTTGTGGGACAACTATTACAAAGGACTCCTAAAGCCAAGAAGTTGAAGACCGCATCAAAGCTGGTGGAAGATAGCAACACTGCAAGTTTGTATGAAGCAGCCCAGCACTTTGCATAAAGACCTGTGTCAAGCTACTCGCAGAGATTTCAACATAACAAAGATCAATTTAGGACCATATAGAAGAGATGGAGATGTGTACAACTTCCAAGTAATAGCTTCAAAGCCAGTGGAAAAGACAGCAAAGGACGAAGAAGATAACGATTGTTGTCGGGATAATTGTATGTACGGGTTATTATATTAGTAAAGTATTATGTTACTCTCGGTCGTTAGTGACCAAGAGGTTAGACAGTTATGTCACGACGTTTCGGTCGTGGCCCTTCGGGTACTTTATATACTCTGTCGGAGGTTGGACATGAGATATTATTGTATGATCATCACGATGTAAATGTACTTGCCAGTATGGAATGATTAATGAAAGTATTTATTATTCTATGATACATTCTGTGTTTATTATATTTCCTGTACTATGTCTGTGCAATACTAAGTTTACCCCAGCGGGCAAACATCTGGCGCCGTTGCCTAGACGTACTCGGGAAGAGAGTTGAGGGAAGGATTTATGCCCAATGTCTTAAATAAAGATAGAAATAAAAAGGCACGAGATGACGAAGGGGAAGCCGCACAGAAGGCTTTGATCTCCGCGCAATAGCATGAACGTCGCTGTAGGCTGAGGCAACTTGCCAAAGACCAGCTTGCCGGAGGGTTGCCCGAAGGGAACCCCGGAAGTGGTACGGAAGGTGCAGGGGCCGACTGGGAATCGTTCATCTCGCCGGAACATCGGAGAGTGCGGAGTAGAGAAGAACTACTCGAAGAAACACGACTTAGACAAGTCTTGCTTCAAGAAGAGCGAGACCAGTTTGAAGACTTGAACCGCACATGGCGTGCGGAGGAAGGGAACTATGAAGGTGAGCGCATTGCCAAAGGCACACGGGAAGGTACAACCGAAGACACACGAGACGCACAGGCGAACCCGCCATTGGAGCCAATGACTCCACACAATACGGTTCCACCCGCTACACAGATACAAGTACCATTAGTAATCGGCCAAGGGAACGTGGGTGCCGGTTCTAGCACAGGCGGTGCAGGAGCACAAAATCCACCGCGCACGCAACAACCAAAATCAGCCCGACCAACCATGGCGGCACATAAAGAGAAGTTGCCAAAATTCCACGATGATGGAAAGGACGATCCAGTACGGCATTGCCGTACGTGTGAAACCATCTGGGCAGCCAACAGGGTGACTGACCAAAACGAATGGATGAGGCAGTTCCCCGCCACACTGAGAGGCGTGGCTATTGACTGGTACGCGGATCTGGATAGAACGAACATAACCACATGGGATGACTTGGAGGGATTCGAGAAGGAATTCCGGCTACTACGAGACGATAATGAGATAGTCTCAGAGATTTATGGAACGAAGCAAGGGAAGAGGGAGACCATACGAGCGTATGGCCGCCGGCTAAATGAATTAGTCGGAAAGATGGAAAGCCAACCGGCTGACGGCCTAAAGAAGAGGTGGTTTGTCGAGGGCCTGAATCCTAAGCTACGACGGAAGATGAAAATTGTGCCTCCAACATCCTACAATGATGCATACAACCGGGCCATGGACCTGGAAAGCGAAAATTAGATGGCTAAAAAGAAGAAGAATAGATCTTCATCATCCGAAGACGATACATCCGAAGAGGAGAGTAGCAGTGACGAGAAGCCGAAGAAGAAAGTCACGGCCCTTCAGAAGGATATGGAACGGATGTTAAAAGAGTTTAAGACAATGAAGGGGACAACAAGCAAGGATGATGAACTGTGGTGCACGGATTGTAAGGAGAGCGGCCACACAAAGGGTGCCTGTCCCAAGAAGGCATTCTGTGACATCTGCCAGATTATGGGACATTCTACGAAGGAATGCCCATACAATTTGAAGGCGCGTAACCAGCAAGTGCTCTATACACAAGAGCAGCCTTCCACATCAGATTCAAACAATAACGCATCTTCCGAAGGCTGTCGGGGAAACCGAGGAGGCGGAAGAGGGAATAATAATAATTCCACCCGAAGCAGGGTCCAGTATGACGCGAAGGGACGCCCAATGATCCAATGTAGGGCATGCAACCAATGGGGTCATTACGCAAGCGAGTGTAACAATAATGATGCCCCTCAGCAGCTGTGTCGGTGGTGCGGCCCTAGGGACCATGAAGATGCTAATTGTCCGAAGTCTGGCGTAGGGGCCAATCTGATTGACATCGAAGGCAACACACGGATTAAAGAAGCTATACTTGCTCTTACCCGAGGGCAAGCGAAGGAAGCCCGCTACCCCCATCTCCGAACGGAGAAGCAGAGAATGGCGGAGGCAAGGGAAATAGAAAGGGCGATGAAAGCCCAACGGGGAGAGACACACGAATCATCCGAACCCTACTGCACAGACGCGGAGAGGAACATTGTACGGCAGATGCTTCAACTGGAGGTGCCTGTCAAGCTGGAGGACCTCCTATACACCATGCCTCAATTGGGGACAGTGTTGTTGGGTACAAAAGTTGATAAACCCAAACCGAGACACACGGATGCTTCCGTACCGGGAAACTCGGTGACAAATCCAATGCTGCTCGCCGTCAACAATGGCAGACATCCAGCCGTGGTGGAGATGGGCATCCTGGGCACCATCCTAACGGATACTATAGTAGACAGCGGATCCGGGGTAAACGTCCTCCCGGAGGACACATGGAAAAAGCTAGGAAAGCCCACTCTGTGGCCACCTACGTTTAATCTGCTAAGTGCCGACCACCACGGGATTAAACCCCTCGGCACGTTGATGGCACAACAAGTCACCGTGGGTGCACAACCATTTGTGCTCGACTTCATGGTCATTCCATTGAAACAGAAAGGGTATGATGCCATACTCGGAAGAGGATGGCTGGTGGCAGCGAAGGCAAACCACAACTGGAAACGGAATACACTCTCGATGGAGAGCGGAGGCAAGAAATTTACTATAAATCTCCGGACCCAGTTGGTGAGCGAGGAACTTGCCTCTTCCTTGGGATCTGAATCGGAAGGGGAGAATGACCCACGAGACGAAGGGAGAGAGGGGATGGACCCAAATGCCGAAGGCATATTAAAACTCGGAGGATGCTATTCGGAGGATGACACAGATTCACTAAATGGATTGTTCCATTGGCAGCAGGAGGACTATGAGATGTTCTCACCCTCCTGTAGCGTATTAAGCGTCGACGAAGAGGAGCCAGATCAATATCCTCCAGAGTACGGGGAGTATAAGGAAGGCGAAGCTACAATGGACACCGTACCCGCACATCAGTTTAAAAACAAGGAGGCTATGAAGTATGAAGAACCGACGGTGAAACCTTTGAATCTAGGTATGGAGATGGATGAGAGAAATCCGAAAACCATCGCCACAGGAGACGACTGGAATCCTGTGTGGAAGACTGTAACCTTTAAACTCTTGATTCTCCTTCTTATGTACGGGCAAGAGGCTGTGGTCCCTATAGAATTTATGGTTCCAAGCCTTTGGATGGCCATTGAAAATGGACTCAGCCACAGGGAAAGCTTGAGGGAACAGCTACACAATGAGATTAATCGAGGAACATGTCGGGAAGTCGGCTATGACAGGGCTGTCAAGTTATGGACTCTCGACGAACGGATACATGACGCCATCAACGGGACCAAATTGAAACCTTCCCTAGAGAGGATGGACCAAAGAGGAGGGACAGAGCAACCGAGAGGATGGAAAATGACTCAAGTGGTCATGCAGGCGACCCGAGAGCCATCCGTATGGGCGACCAGAGAAGCCTCCAGACAGGAAATTGAAAAACACCCGTACGGCTATGCATGACCGTACGGTGGGAAAAAAAATGAAAAAAAAAGGAAAAAATTGGCACCGTACACCATACAGCATTATAAACCACCGTACGGTACCATACGGAATCAAACAACACATAAGTTAAAACACCGTACGGAGCCTATATGAAACCGAAACCATCGAAAGTTTTTTGTACATGGCCGTACAGTTCCGTACGAACAGGAAGACAAAGAAGACGTGAATTCATTGAAAGTGCGCATAGCATTATTAACAGTACGAACAGGAAGACGACCATACCATATGGTACGGAAAGACAATGATGCCACCGTACAGAGGAAATAAAGTACGTTTTGCCAGCATCGGCCGTACGGCCATTAGCGCATACAAGGATTGGGATATCCATCGTACGGCACCGTACGGACTAGGAGGTAGGTTGTTATATGCCTCGTGCAGAAACATTGCAATACCGTACGGTCAAAAGACTACCATACACGGAGAAGAGCTTGGACGCCGTACGACCAAGGGGATCATAACGCCATACGGCATTGAAAGGTGTAACAAGAATACCGTCCAAGGAATGTACGGCTGCATTTAGGCCTAAGATTTAAAAAGTAAATTCGGCAGACTTAGGGAAGTTGAAACATACAATTCCGTACGGGCACAGGAAGAAGAAGACAGTCATTGACGGCAAGGGTTGACAAACATTTTTTAAAAAAAAAAACGACGACAAATCAAAACAGTTCAAAATGAATAACGTATGGTAC
Source organism: Chamaecyparis obtusa (assembly GCA_027943335.1). Taxonomy (NCBI): domain Eukaryota; kingdom Viridiplantae; phylum Streptophyta; class Pinopsida; order Cupressales; family Cupressaceae; genus Chamaecyparis; species Chamaecyparis obtusa. Next base: position 1,091,821 of record BSBK01000050.1, read on the forward strand.
CGAAGGGTAGGACATAATAAGGTAGTAAGGAAAACATAAGCGCTTTACAGAAAAGAGTATGGGATCAGAAGAAAATCACAAAATGGTGTGTTCCATAGACTTCTGTGTGGGTTTGAGAGTGTTAAATTAGTCTTGGCGGCGGGGGCGCTGCCCCTCGACCCCGCGGGGGCGCTGCCCCTCAACCCCACTTGGGGGCGTTGCCCCCTAGACCCCCAGTCGGTTCAGTTATCAGCCCTTGGAGAGTGTGACCTATTGATGAGATCGGAGCTGCTACAGGCATGGAGTGTCTGCATGCCGGAGGTGAAGAGAGCACTGGAGCAAGTCTTTCAAGAGGGGTACTACGCTTTGAGGCACTTGGAGTAGGTGTTGGCTGGATGTGAGACTATCTTGGTGGATGCATAGAGAGCTCGGGAGGAGCTGACCACCCAGTTGGAGGCAGTAGAGCAACACTTGGCTCAGCGTACCCAGGAGTTGGAAGCAGAGAAGTTGGCACGGGTGGCTATCAAGGTCAAATTGGCTAGGGAGACAGTATGGTGTTAGCGGAGGCTATAGCTAAACAGTATGTTTTGGAGACAAGTTTGGTGCAGGCACGAGAGGAATGGGATGTGACGGAAAAGACCTACTGGACGCAGCATTGATGGGGAGGGCGGCACTTCATCTTTTCAAGGAGACCCCTCTGCCCCTTCTCAATGATTTTCTTCTTCTATGTGGTGTATTTCATCTCCCTGTTGTTGTAAGTCGTCGGAGACGACTTGTTTTTTTGGGGGGGGATGATGTTGTCGGGATAATTGTATGTATGGGTTATTATATTAGTAAAGTATTGTTACTCTCGGTCGTTAGTGACCGAGAGGTTAGACAGTTATGTCACGACGTTTCGATCGTGGCCCTTCGGGTACTTTATATACTCTCTCGGAGGTTGGACATGAGATATTATTGTATGATCATCACGATGTAAATATACTTGCCAATATGGAATGATTAATGAAAGTATTTATTATTCTATGATACATTCTGTGTTTATTATATTTCCTGTACTATGTCTGTGCAATACTAAGTTTACCCCAGCGGGCAAACAACGATGAATTAAAATGATTAGTAAAAGTTTTAGCTGGTAGTTTGAAGTCTTTAGTTGATCCGTACCCCAACCAATAAGCTAGGAAAGCACCTCATTTGACCCAAATGCAGTAGCTAGGAAGAAGATGGTTGGTAAAGTAAAAAAATACAAAACATGTGGTAAAGTCACTGAGGACATGCGGAAAGTCTATGATGACATTGGACCACTAAAGAAAGATATTGATACAGAGATCGCAACCAACAAACATGAGAATCCATATGGCAGTAGACAGATAATGAATTAAAAAAAATCCTTGATCTTGGAATGGACATAATGGTTGTAGAACAAATACTACAATGTACTATTGACACAAGATGCCTCATCTGGACAAAGAGCATGGAATAGAAATCTGCATTCTTGGCAGAATATTATAGGTCAGAATAAATTGTTAAAGGAATGTAAGCAAGTTAGATCTGACACCCAGAAGATCTTGATGAGCATAGGCATCCACCTAAGAAAGAAAGACGAGACAGTATGAAACGGCAGAGACATTAAGAAAATGAATTAGAAAAAGTAATTGAAAAATTATTCCATGTAGTCATTCTACATGAAGAATAACAAAAAAATAGCATAATGGATGTTTGATCATCCAGTGGCTTTTGCAACGAAGCTAGAGAGCATTAGAAGGAACAAAACACTCTGTAAACTCAAGACTAAAAATGTCATTATCCCACAGCATGGTGAGATAGTGGTGGTGACTTGAGCGTTTAAAGATAACAATGCCAGGTGTGCAGCCCAGTCAACACAAGGAAGTGTCAATGTGGACCCGACAAATCCACCTTAGCCTTCGCTCTATTTGATCAATGAAATATTTGAAGACTTTAAGTTTTTATAATTTTAAGCTTTTTGAAATGTTTTAAAGACTCGTTGAAAAGATTCCGTTATAAGGTTACATTTGAATGCTTTAAATATGTAACCAAAAGACATTTGAGGGGTGGATCATAATTGTTTTGATACACAATTAAGAAAATGACCAAAAAGACGGTTTTCACAGTTTCAAAGAGAGTTTGTGAATCGGTGTGCTTGCAGATTTTGAATGTTTGGATTTTGAAACTTATTATTGTGGTCTGTGTGCAACAATTAATTTTTGGTTGTGATTCTTCTATGTGGGAGTGGTATCTATTTCTAAACATTCGATTTCCTCTTAATGTAGCAACCTCTATAAAAAAAAATTAATTATTTCTCAATTGATATACCAAGCCGTGTTCTGAAATATCACAGCAAGATTCGTATTTATAACCAATAATTTCCTGAGTGTTATTTATTTATCTTGAAAAATTGTCGAAAGTCTTTCTAGCTTTCTAGTTAGAAAAAAATGCCAATTTTATTATTCAACAATTATTAAATTTGACCTTACAAGGGAGTTTACCTCTAAAATTCAAAAGGAATTTGATAATCATACAACTTACCGACTGCTGATGGAGATTGTCTTTATCAATAAAGGCAGATAGGGTTGAAAATTACAAATATCTTATAAACACAAATCTGTTAACCAACAGAACGTAAAATGAAGAGCGTTAAACTTTGATATGTTATGAGTCGAATGTGTAGTTAGGGAAATTTATATTTTAATGGCATGATTCATTTGATTCCAAATTTAGATTGTCTAAAGTTATGCAAGGCGTATTCAAGTCCCTTTGCTTGCTAGAATCAAAATGTTTCAATATGAAAGCAAATTGAGCTTGATAAAATGATTTCCTGGTTTAAAAATTAATGAAATTGATTCCCAAGTATAGGCATCCTACAAATCATCATTTTCTATTTAAGTGTGAAATTTTGCAAGAATTCAGTGCTCTTGCTATTTCTCTGAGCTCTGACAATCAAGTTCACCAACTTTCATATTAGGGTTTGCCTCAGGTCAAAATTGACGAGTTAAAAAATCCAAACTTCAATGCCAATAATGATCATAAGGAATGATAGTGGTATACATTCTTTTTTTGGAATAACAGTCACACCACATTTATAACAGCTACTGACATACTATTTGAGAATCGATTGTATTTGGTCTCTTATATTGCAAAGCTACAAGAGAGGGAACTGATCAAACCTACTAGATAACCATTTAATGGAAAGTGTTATGGTGGGATACAGCTAACATCATTCACAACTCTAAGATATGACTAACATTCACGCATCTACATAAATGATATTCTAGTTAATAGCATACCATTATAATTGTTATATATTCCTAAACATGTTAACTAACAATACATCTTTCTGCAAGTAAGGGAATGTATATCGGACTTGTGATTGATACTGCTGCATCAGTGGACAAAGCTCGCTTTCTCACTTCACAAGTGGTGCTAACTGTTAAGGAATTATTGATCAGGAGATAAGATGTAAACTGAATGTATGCAGTAGAATACAATTGCCTTGGTTATTGATTGATTCTACAAAATACAATAACTATATATATTGAATCTAAAGGATGTCAATATGAACAGTCATGACTTATCATATATGATAAGCCATGATTGTTCGTATTAACAAATCGTTACATATTAATTATTATATGGTGTGTATATATATATATATATATATATATATATATATATATATATATATATATCATGGTTGTCTCGTCGATTATTAAACACGAACGAACAATACTTTAACACTCCCTCTTGAGAGAGAGTTTAATAGAATTTGTAGAACTTTTCATATCATGATATCTGGCCCAATCCAAGACACTTAAAAGGTGTCGATCATGATGAGTTATTACACAGTAATAATGTAAGTGTTAAGATGTTCGGTCCTATCCAGGACAAACCCTTTCGGGAGTCGATCCTAACAATTTTATTACCCAACAAGTAATAACATAAGCAACAAGATGTCCGGTCCTATCCGGGACAAACCCTTACGGGAGTCAATCTTGAAGCCTGGTTACTATTGTCAAGATCGTCACCTTGACATAGTAACCTATATACACAGAAGATCGTCATCTTCACAATTTTGAAATATTTCAATATTTTAATCATGAACAAAAAATGTACATTAATAATTACATTCATATTTTGATCAAACCAATTTTCCTTCTAAAGAAATCTGTCTTTACTTTTGCAAGAGGTTTAGTAAAGATATCTGCATTTTGTTCTTCAGTACTGATATAGACCAGTTTAATGATCTTCCTGTCTACCATATCTCTCACATAGTGATATAGGATCTCTATGTGTTTTGACCGATTGTGGATACTAAGTTCACGTAGAGACATGTCACTATGTGATATGTTTCATAGGGTTTAATCAATATGTAATACTAAGTTCAGAAGGATCCTAATATGATTCATATGGATACTAAGAAATCATATATTACATAATTTGCAATATGAAGTATCACCTAACATGTGATACCAGGCCTAACATGTGATACCCAATTTTCAATATCACCTAACATGTGATATGAGGAATCACCTAACATGTGATACCCAATTTTCAATATCACCTAACATGTGATATGAGGAATCACCTGACATGTGATACCCAATTTTACATATCACCTTGTTATGAGGAATCACCTTAGAATTCATTTCTTGTTATAAAATTGTTTCGCGAATTTAAGGGAAATATATCCATCTCTCTCTAATACTTTTGGTGATGTTGAAGAATTCAATGAGATCAATAGATTCACAATATAATGTTTATTTTTCCTCCTTATGTTGGGAAAAGAAACATGTGTGTATGTGTGCATTGTGATGAATCCTGCAACATTTGAGTTGAGAATTAAACTTTTTTTTAATCAGTGAACTTGTTATTTATGGTACAAGATCATATTCTTCTCCTCCATCGATGATGTGTTTACTAGTGAAAAGGAATGAGAGCTTATGTGGATGAGTTGTTGCTATTGTCCTTTCTCCTTGTGTTGTTGACGAGTGAATGAGTAGGCTTTAAGGTTTAATGTGCCTAATCTCCCTCTTACGCTTGTGAAGTTGTAATGGGTAACTGAATGTTCTAATTGAACCTAGCAACTAAATCATAATTGTAAGATTCTTGGGAAAGTCCTAAGAATGGGAAATGGGTTGTCTTCCATCTTTTAATGAATCTACTCATCTCTACACTGTGCTTAAAGAATCTAAGAAATGAACCAATTTCTGCAGTTTTCTGGCGTTTTGTGTGCTAGAAATCCATTGCATTGTGTGCATCCTTCATAGATTAAGTTGGCAACAACTCTCTACTCATGTGTTGTGCTACTTGGAAAGCATGCCTGAGAAGAACCCTTAATTGCTCTTCTTGAAAAGTTATTGGTAATTTTGAAAAGAATACAACTACATCTCAAAATTAACTCACAAGCAACGAATACTGAAAACAGATTCTCCAAACTTAATTTATTCCATTCATATTAGGCATCCTCTTAACATTAACTACTATCAAATCTTATTCTATTTAATAAAAGTTCATAAACAACATGTTCTACAAAATTCCAATGGCACCTGTATCATCTGAAAATCTCCCATGTGCTGTCACGTTCCCTGTAATCCTATCATGTGACTGTCCAGAATAGTGCACATATGTTCCAAATGAATCCGGGTTCAGAAGGAGGCCAAAACAGATCTGCTGTGTCTCCCACGTCACCCAAAATGGAGTCACGCCTTTCCTTGCTTCACCCGTGACTGCACTTAGCAGTGCAGTTCAATCTGAGAATGAAGGCTGCCCCAAAACATGTCTCACGGCTTCTGCTGGAGATAAAACGTGGCCCCAAAACTGCTACCAGGTGCCACAAGCATTCACGTGCCAGTCTACTGTGTTGATGTGGGCAGAAATTAAGGAATTTCGCCACCAATAAAGACGTCTCCCAATATAAATAAGAATCGCAGCAAAACATTCACCAATACCAATGAAAATCGATAATCCAATAGCAATACAGTTTCATCAGCAAAACTCGAACTTCAGAATTGAAACACTTCAACCATTCAATTTACAACTTCATCTGTAGAATTTCAACTCCAAGAATGAAACTTCCTTCAATTCAATATACATCAGCATTGAATTGATATTCAGAATTAACCAGTGTGAAATTCACCATTACAGGCAATGGCTCAAATCACCAGAAAGAGGAATCTGTCCTCGAAACCCTAGCCAAGGCAATACTTCACAACTTCAAAATAATGATTGCATAATGAATGAATGAAAGTGCTTTTTCGAGCAAAATATATAGCTTTTTCAAAAAAGCATTTTTTTTTAATATTTCACTTAATTGGCTTATTAAATACTCTCACTTTATAATATAATATTATAAAGTCATTAATTATTAAATTAAATCAATATAATTTAATTTAATAATACCTTTAAAATTAAAGCCATGAACCGTCTGACTGCAATCATCGAACTTCTGACAAAGCACCAGGACCAACTGCCCAGCCAAAAATAGATACTGCCCTGCCAGAAATAGCCACTACTAAAAATAGTAAGTCTCTCAAACTGGAGATTCTCTGAAACTGAATCTTGAGATGTCTGACGTTCCCTGCAGACACCCTGCCAATCCTGGCCATACCTGAAACCCCACTTACTAAAAATAGTAAGTTGGCCAAAATGACCCGAATGAAGAGCGGAACTGATAATCTGAATCTCTAGAATGGAATCCCAACGCTGGCTCCACAATCTGACCCCCTCTAAACACCCGATTAGCTTGCGAGGGCCGCCAAACCAAGCTAATCCCGAAGTTTGAAAAACAGGGACATTACAGTCCTCCCTTCCCAAGATTGCTTGTCCTCAAGCAATCAAGAAAAACAAGCAACATCACAAACCACCCGGATCCCAAGGATGGTCACAGGTAATGTCCCGATCCGCACTAAACTCCTGTGAAGAAAGAACCGACATCAACCAAACACACACCATTGAAAACAATAGTTGTAAACCAACTGTAGATGTCGATACTGAAAACAACCCAACGGAACTCAACCCATCTGCAATAATAACTCCATCAAAATCTGAGTTCCTGTCAATCCAGTACTCACACCCAACTGCACCAAGGAAACAACAGTGACTAAAAGTGCCAGGATCACTGTTATCAACTCTGTCACCTGATAAGCAGTCCTGAGTGTGTGGACACTGCAAGTAATCTAACTTGCAACTGCCAAAACCATCTGCAAACGATGGTGCTAATCCATCCCATGATGGATGGTAGGATACCGGAGCCAGCTTACCCCTGCGTGAGAACAAATCTCCCACCTGAGGGTCAAAAGAAAAATGATGAGCATACCCCACTATGAAATGCCTGTCAGAAACCCCAATCTTCGTCACTGGCTCACCATTATCGAATTGGGAATCAGAAGACGGCTCCAATCTCTGACTCCGCATAACTGCAAGCTGGGTAGGACCCTGCACAATCCTCTCAACAAACCCAACCTCGAAATCTCTATGGGGAAGAATAGTAGAAAGAGTCTCTACAATCTTCCCATCCAACCTCCGAATAGCACAAGAGCCTCGGATGAGGATACCCTCAGACACTCCATAAGAGTCTTATCGTACATCTGCACTCTCCAGCAAATACTCCCTAAAAGATTCAGTGCAGTAGAAATTATATGTGGAAGCGTCAACATACTCCCCCGCAATCCACAGTTGATCCCTCTGTAAATGTGGCACAGCCAACTGCACCACGCTGTTAGCTTTGTGAGAAAGATCAACCTGAGTACTCGACTCCACTGGTACTCCAACCTCATCCATACCAAGTGCTCCCATATCCTGAACATGTGTGTCTGCCTCAACATCATGTTCCTCGATACCAACTGTAGGAACAAACTCACCACCAACCACCTCCATATGCAAACGAACTGGGTCTGGGGCTAGTGTGGACCGCAAATGCTCCAACTCCACGGTCACCTCCTCTAACTGAATTTGCGACTCCTGAAGATTCTGCTGAGTGTCCCCCAACGCCTCAGTAGTCGCTGTGAGCTCCTGGGTAAGCTCACTCACCTCCTCCTCCCGATCCAACAGTGCCTCGTAGGCTGTACTCCCCCACTCAACTAGGTGATCTCTGTCAGCTACCATCTGTAAATAGTTCTATCTCAAAATCTTGACAACCTCATGCAAAGAGTGAATCTCTGTCAATGAAAGGTAACCACTGCTGGACTCATCCATCATAGGAGTACTCCAACCATAAACAGTCAGCAACTGACGAGCGGCATCAAAATGCTCGAGAGTAGAAGTAATATCCCTCTCATCAACTCGCAACTGGCTAGTCACATGATGACTCTGCACAACAGGCCTCCTATGTACAACCTCAAATGCACTGTCCACACTATGCGTACGTTCAAAGGTTACCCTTGTAGCAGGGGCCAATGTCGCAACCGCCTCCAAACGTCCAAGTGTATGCCTATGATGGGAATCTACGGGAGAGATTCTTCCCCCTCCCTACGCAAAGATTATGACTCCTTTCGGAGGTGAACCGGGTAGGCCACTAGCTACAACAAGTTCTTAGTAGGCTTCCGTTCATGCTAACCTTCGGTGCCCCCGATACAGGGTTGAGGCCTCGCAACCACACCAACACCCGAAAGTCATACACCCCCGCAAGCAGGGCTAGGAGCGGCGCCGCTCAGTACAACAGACGGAGCCTTCTCAAGATGATAGTCAAAGTCTTGAGAAGGAAGCTAACATGGTTTTGGAGTCTTTAGACTCAACAAAACGTTCTTTATTACAGTGAGGTGGAATCACCGGCGATAGGTGCGTACTCACTTGGGTCGTTCCCGGAGGTTCAATACCGGCAGGCCCTCTAAAGGTGACACTGGACTTGGTTTTGATTCGGGGGTCGGATTTTCTGGTTCTCCCAAAGGGAGAAGAGCATACTTCTCTATCCCGTTTCCTCACCCAAACACATCAAGAAAGTTCATCACCGAGTTAGCTTCACTCCACCACAACTACAAGCTTTTGGGTTTCTGTTTCTCTCAAAGAGAGAAGAGCATAATCCTCTAGCTAATAGAAGCGTAAAGATTCACTACCTTTCTCCGCTTCCCCAAGAATTTGTCATACTAGTAAGATCATTAGGATTTCGGGTTCATTCATGGTCATCACCTCCATGTAATGAAGAGCCAAAGTCCCTACTCACTATCAAAATCCTCAATAAATTTTAACGGAGCCCTATTTAGACTATGTGAATAAAAGTAGGAAACAAACACAACGTTTTTAGCAATCTTCGACTATCGGCCTGCAATCAAACCATTAGCATGTTTTAGTTCTTGGTCAAACGTCTTGCAGAAAATTGTTATGCTGTGAAAATGACAGAAAATACTAAACAACAGCAAACAGAAAACTGTTAGAAATCCGAAACAGAAAGACAAAAAGCAGGAAAATTTAGGTCACTGTCCTGGAATCTCGCGCGAGGAAGTACTCCATGGCGCGCGAGGAAACACAGGATGCTGCGCACGGCCGCACACTCTCGCGCGAGGAAGTGCTACAAAGAGCAAAATCTCGCGCGTGACACTCTAGATTCTCACGCGAGGATTCATACACAGGCAATACGGACGCATGGCAGAGCATAAATTTTTATCAGAAAAAGATGAGAATGAGGCCAGAAATCAGATTTTCTGCCCCACGGTGGGTGCCAAAATGTGTGTCTGAATGTGGACCTCTAAATCAAGCACAAATGCAACATAGTCATTGCTCAATCATGAGATGGCGAGTATGAACATGAATTGTCCATCTCACAACATCGATTGAATCGACCTATTGCCTCCTATGTGGACGGGGTGTATAATTACTCTCAAAACGAGAGCCACCAACCATAGACCAATCCCACAATGGAGGATTTGAAAAGCTGTAATGATATACAAAACTGAAATTAAACTAAGATGAGTGCAATTAATCTAGAAATGCTTTTGAAAGAGATATGAAATGCAGATTTTTATTTGTTTTTAAGAACTTGAAATAAAGATGATGTTTATGCTATGAACAATTAAGCAAGTTAACACTAGTATGAGATGCAATATTAAACTAATAATGAAGAAATTAAGCTAATATGCAATAAAAAGCTTTGGAAACAATGAATTAAATGAGACTAAAAATGCCTATAGTGTAGATGCTCTCAATAATTCCCTCCTTGAATGAGAAAAAGAGGTTCATTAAATAGAAAAGCCAGAAGAGGAATGAAGAGTTTCTTGATTTGAAACTCCTGACTCTTCATTCCCAATTGAGACAAAAAGGCATGATTTATTTAATTAAAAGAATGGAATTTGCCACATGTGGGAGATGACCTTTCGAGTAATTCAAATTGTTAAATTCAAATAAAGAGGTGTCCATTCAATTAACTAAAAATTTATTAATTCCTTTTATGGGTAATTAGCCAAATGGGGTGGATTTAATTTAATTCTAAGCACTTAGTACTTTAGGATTAAATTAAATTATCATAGGGGTAATTTAGCTAATTAAAGTCAAGGACTTTAGGAATTAATTTTGATATTTGATTAATGCAATTTATGGTCTTTGGAATTGACATCAAGTCAAATTAAGTCAGGTAGGAGAGAGAAAATTTACATAGGGAACTAGGACTTTGAAGATGTAAAATTGAAGATAATGCACCAAAATTAGTCGAATTTAATAGGTGCCAATTTTAGGGTATTACAACAGGCAATGGCTCAAATCACCAGAAAGAGGAATCCGTCCTCGAAACCCTAGCCAGGGCAATACTTCACAGCTTCAAAATAATGATTGCATAATGAATGAATGAAAGTGCTTTTTCAAGCAAAATATATAGCTTTTTCGAAACAGCACTTTTTTTTAATATTTCACTTAATTGGCTTATTAAATACTCTCACTTTATAATATAATATTATAAAGTCATTAGTTATTAAATTAAATCAATATAATTTAATTTAATAACACCTTTAAAATTAAAGCCATGAGCCATGAACCGTCTGACTGCAATCATCGAACTTCTGACAAAGCACCAGGACCAACTGCCCAGCCAAAAATAGATACTGCCCTGCCAAAAATAGCCACTGCTAAAAATAGACTTACTAAAAATAGTAAGTCTCTCAAATTGGAGATTCTCTGAAACTTAATCCTGAGATGTCTGACGTTCCGTGCAGACACCCTGCCAATCCTGGCCATACCTGAAACCCCACTTGCTAAAAATAGTAAGTTGGCCAAAATGACCCAAACGAAGAGCAGAACTGATAATCTAAATCTCCAGAATGGAATCCCAACGCTGGCTCCACAATCTGACCCCCTTTGAACACCCGATTAGCTTGCGAGGGCCGCCAAACCAAGCTAATCCCGAAGTCTGAAAAACGGGGACATTACAATGCCACATTCAAAACTCTTGCAACTACTTCCTCACTGAGATTATATTGTGTCTCTCTACGTGTGACACTTGTACCTCTCTTCCATGCACATTTGGGTGCTTGCAACATTGTTGTTATGAAGGCAACAGCATTCACACAATGCAACACTATATGTGTTGATATATGTTGTATTTGTGGATGCAAAAAAATCATTTGACTTGTTTTATCCCATTAATATCTTGACCAAAATTTGGAAATTATACACCCAACCTAACAAAACTTGTAGCTTATACAAGGTAATGTTATAGGGAGCGTGTGTGTGTCTGTAAGCATTTGTGCACGCATGTTGTGCACATGGATATGTGCATGTGTATACATATCAATGTATATATTATAGTTATGGGACTCTCTAGGTTTTGAAAAATATCACCTTTATTTGCAAAACTGGACTAATAAGGAGCATACGGTCCAACATCACTCTTTCTTTCCACGATAACCAAGATTTCCTTTACATCAAATTCCCATAGTAGAGGTTTCAAAGTATAGCAGACTGGACTAGGTTGAAGATGAACAAGTTAGGAGTCACAAGTTATGATGGTTAAAACTAATCTAGCTGGCTCACCCCGGGAAACATGGCTAATCTCTGCAGGATTCAAGTGGCAAGAAAGTAGGACTCACAAATCAGCCTGCAACTTGAGACGAGCGTCTAAAAGGCACTCAATGAAACAAGTATTAAGGAGAAAAGAAAAAAAATGTAAAAATTGCCTCCACATCCCACCCATCCGCACAATCCCTCCACTATAATCTCTTATTTTCTTCCATGAAGCTGCTTTTGGGCATTTTTATGACTTCAATTATTTCTCACAGTGGCTGCAATGAGGTTTTACAGTTTACTGCAGAAATGAATCTTGTCGGGTTTTTGCCTTGGCCCAAATCAAGTCTTACTAGCTCAAGCAAACATACCGGCTCAACACTATGGTATAAATATTTATTTTTATTTTGAGCTAGTAAAGCTAAGGGCTCAAAGGCACTCAATGAAACAAGTATTAAGGAGAAAAGAAAAAAAATTGTAAAAATTGCCTCCACATCCCACCCATCCGCACAATCCCTCGATTATAATCTCTTATTTTCTTCCATGAAGCTGCTTTTGGGCATTTTTATGACTTCGATTATTTCTCACAGTGGCTGCAATGAGATTTTACAGTTTACTGCAGAAATGAGTCTTGTCAGGTTTTTGCCTTGGCCCAAATCAAGTCTTACTAGCTCAAGCAAACATACCGGCTCAACACTATGGTATAATTTTATTTTATTTTTTTGAGCTAATAAGGCTAAGGGCTCAAAACAACACTAAAAATTTCTTAAACTTATACAAGTGATTTGCTGTGCAAGCTCTGGTGCGTTTGCCCATACACAAAGCAAAATCAACATCAAAAGAAGAACCAGCCAGCCCTAATAACAGCAAGGCCTACTCGTCTATAAATAAATTAAAATTCCCTTTATATAAGCTTCTAAAAAGTGCCTTTCAGATACCCTGAAAAATGTAGATCTTGCAATTGCTTCTACAACTTACAATCTCCATATCATAAATGTGCATTAAAAAACAAAAGAGTTTTCCTACCATACCACAATGGGTGCATATGAATGTATGTATATAAATCCAACTTTTTGTTCATAAGCAATGCACACTTCATACTATAAGGAAATTGACCCCGCCTAACGACAAGGCCTAATTATCTCCTCTCACCATAGCGAAATGGATGCATAAAATTTTGTATATAGAGACTCACAAAAATATTCAAACAAATTCACATATACGCTCAGTTGCACATAAACCATATATGTCCACACAAACACATTTACATATATAAATGAACTTCCCATAACAGCATCTCTTTGAGCACCCATGAGTAACCGCATCTCTTCTCAGTTACCATGATTAACAGCAAAACGTTTAGTTTTTAAGGTCACCCAAGCAAAATACCAAATTTGTACATAAAACCCCTTTATTGTTTTCAAAATATCAAAATTTATAGAGCATTTGGGTTAATCCAGAAAAGAATTACCTCAAACTTGTATTCAGGGTGTTTGGTAGCCAAATCCTGTACGGCAACCTGAGCAGCGGACTGCTCTGCATCTTTCTTATGGTTGTAGGCAGCGCTGGATTCGAACTTCGCCCCATTGACAGTTACAAAACACTTGAAACTTGGCAAATGATCAAAACCCTCATTCACACTCACATAAACGGGCAATGCCCAATGCATCTTCTGAGCAAACTCTTGCAATTTGGTTTTGTAAGTCGCCATTATAAACGCTCAGTGCAACCCAGTTAAATTAAAAACACCAATGCGAAGCCTGATGTTGGTTTTGTAGTGGCTTTAAAGCTTGTCGATTTTTTGTCACTAGTTGGGACTAGTTGTATTGTCTGAACTGGCCTGAATGGCCGGCTATAAGGGTGGTAAGCCGGTTTTAGCAGACCGTACTCAGGGCTTAATATATCTCGATATGTGTTAATAAGATGAACAACTTTTTTATTATTTATCGGTGTCAGAAATCTGAAGACTACGTGTGTTCCATTGCTTATGGTTTTCTGGACTTCCATTTTTTTTCTTTCCCGTGGAGGGGAAACGTCGGGTAATTTTAGGGAAATGTCATAAATAAATTTAAATTTTTTAATTTATAATAAATACAAACACGTTAATTTATAATTTGATATAATAAACATAAATCTATATTTTGTTTTCTAAATGTTTAAGGTTCATCACTATTGTATATAAGTTTTTACAAAAGAAAATTAATTTTTGAAATTAGTTAGAGTGAATAGAATTGATTGTCTTGTCGGTGTTTTTTTTAATTTATGATAAATACAAGCATCCTAATTTATAGTATATCATTATAAACATAAATCTACAGGTAAGATCTACTTCTGAAGTTCTCAGGACTTAGAGTTATTGTACACAGTAATCATGTAATCATGTCAATTGATAATTTGTCATAATAAACATAAATCTATATTGAAGATCTATTTCTTAAGTTACATAGTAATCATGCTAATTTATAATTTGTCATAATAAACATAAATCTATATTTAGAATCTATTTTGTAAGTTTGAGGGTTTAAGGCTCATCACAGTATACTATATTTTTAAATTATAATATGTCATAATAAACATAAATATGTAGTTATGATCTACTCCCCAAGTTTGAGGGTATAGGGTTTGTCATACACTATACTTTTTTACAAAAGAAACAAATAACTTTTAAAATTCCTTACACTGAATAGAATCGATTTTATTGTTGGTGTTCACCAAAACAATGTTGCCAAGAATAATTACATATGTTTTAAATCTACATTGAAGATCTATTTAGAATCTATATTGTAAGTTTGAGGGTTTAAGGTTCATCACAATATACTATAATTTTAAATTATAATGTCATAATTACTTACAATAGAATCCATTTTGTTGTTGGTGTTCACCTCTCGAATTTGATCCATGTGATTGTAACCTTTGCCTCTTTATTTTTCTATGATTTTTAGACATTTACTAGTGGTCATTTCATCTCTATGATGAGTTTATCACAAAATAGAATCATTTTGTATGTAAAAATAATGTTGCAAAGAATAATTACATATGTTTTCAATTATAAAGTAGCATAGAATTAAATTTAATGACTATAAATGGCTTCTTTACAAATTATTAGTTCCTACGAAAATTAACTAATGATTAAACTAATCAATTTCAACCAATTAGATGTCATATTTTTTTCTTATTCTAAAAATATTTATATTAACTAAAGTATACATACAATTTTTTTAATAAAACATATTTTGGAAATTATTTTTGTATATTTTGATTGGTTGAAAACTTTGAGCGATAAGAGCCCTTTTTCCAGAAATATTTGTCCTTTCCTATAGTTCACGTTTAATTAAAAACTTAATATATTTTTATTTCACAAATTAAATTTAAATTTTTACATTACATATGAGCCATTTTTTCAGAAATATTTGACCCTTCTCAAAGTTCACCTTTAATTTTAAACTTTAAAAAAATTAATTTCCCAATTTAAATTTATATTTCTTTTATTATTTAATTTTAATTTGTTTTTATTTAATTTATTTATATAAACATGATTCAAAATAGTTAATTATATTAAGTAAATTTTAAATAGTATTTATTATTTTTAAGATTATTAAATAATATAATATAGAAATAATTAATTATATATTTAATATTTTTTTAAATATTCTTATGATATATTAATATTATAATAATATTTTATAATATATTATAAGGAAAAAATATTATTATTATTTATTTTAAATATATATATATATATATATATATATATATATATATATATATATATATATATATATATATATATATATATATATATATATATATATATATATATATATATATATATATATATATATATATATATATATATATATATATATATAATTATAATTTTTTAATTGCAACATGTTTTTCGTGAAGGAAATAAGGCGGCAAACCACATGGCTAACTTGGGAATCGATTCGGAGATTAATATTGACTTCGGCGAGGACGACCAAATCTCGATGGGTCTGCAGAATATTATTCTATTAGATAGTGAAGCTCTTCCAAAGGAAGGGATCGGATAAATATGGAGGCTTTGATGGCTCGAGTTGGGGAGATGGACAATGTGACTGAGAGGAAGCAGAGCTGCATCACTCGTAGGGGGGAATTTTATCACTTTTAGTTCTGCAGAGACAATGGATTAGATAGAAAGGAGTGTTTAGTCCTATCAAAGAAGAGAGTCATAGGGCGATAGTAGTTTGATCCACAGCTTTATCAGAGTCCTGTGTATCTGGATGTTAGATATGCGGTGATATTCACTCAATATGTTACAGAGGAGGGACAATCACAGGCTATTAAATGAGTTGGAACTTCTTATTTCAGGCAAAGTAACATGGCGACTCATCTTGTCATCAATTGCTTCTGTAGGAAAGAGGAGGCAACGACGAAATCGCCGGAAGAACAGATTCAACGATTATTTGGCAAGGCCAATGAGAGAGATTGAGAAAGTATGGTGATCATACTGGGCGTGGAATATTGGGCAGGAGGACATGTCCATGACGGGGTAATGGTAGCAGACCTATTTCTGCCCATAGTCCAGGTACTTGGGAACTCTCTGAGCGCATCAGGCAAGGTTCGAAGGATGGTTTTAGATGAGGTATATCTGGAGGTAATGACAACATTGGATTTTATTGACCCTAAGTTGCATGATGGATGTGCCTTGGGACATATTTGCCTTGAAGCACAAGGGAAGAAGACTCTCATGAAGAAAGCCTAGGCATTATACAACACGGGCATAGTGAAGGAATATGACTTGTCTAAATTTAAGACTTTTCTTCAAGCTAACAAAGATCTCTTCATAGAAGAGGTAGTGGAAAGGCTGAAGGCCATAGCTAGTGGGATTATGTATCTTTATCATTAATTTGTCCTGGGTCATTTGTATTAAGAGTTGAAGCTCCATCTCCCTATGTAAAAGTTTTTTCAAATATTAATAGAAAGGGTACTGCACCCTAGGCAGAGCTTGCTTTAAAAAAATATATATAATTTTTTAATAAATTATAAATAAATATTTTTTAATAGATTTCATTATATTTATATATAGATAATTATACATGGAAATGAATATTACCTTTTAGACATATTAAAAATATAAAACATAAAAAATATATATATATATATTGTAACATCTATAATTGTACTATTTTAACAATTTTGACATGTAATAAGATTAAATTGTTAAAAATAAAAAAATAATATAAAGGTAATTTGAATCAAATAATATGAAAATGTTTTAAAGTAATAGTTTTATATCTCTTAACTAATTACTAGTAATTATTTTCTTAAAATTATTGAAAAAAATTGGTTGTTACATTTCACCTCATTGTCTATAGTTAATAATAATGCATTGTGGTGGCATAATGCATTTGTCTTTCGTCTTGTATGACAATTCTAATTTAACTTTGTTTTTTAAATATAATAATATTTATTAATTTTAAATATTTGAACCACCTAAAACAATTATAAGCTCAACTATTATTTTAAACTTTCTAATTCTATAAATAAACTTAAACAGACCTACCACTTTTTGGCAGGAACTTAGCCTTGTTATATGTGAAAATTGTTAAGATAGTACAATATAGATGTTACAATATTTTTATTTTTTTTTATGTTTTATATATTTTAATGTGTTTATTCCTTTAAAATATAATAATTGTTAAGTAAATAAAAAAAATTATAGTATGATATTTATTTATGTAGATTTATCTATTAGTGAGTATTTATATAAATATAATGAAATCTATTTAAAAATATCAATTTATAATTTATTAAAAATTTAAAATTATTTATTTAAATATTTTTAAAAATAACTAATAATAATTTTGTTTATAATATATTATAAAATATTATTATAATATTAATATATCATAACAATACTTTTTTTTTAGAAGAGATGGAGAGTGAGCGAGAGAGAGGAGGAGAGAATGATAGAGCGGGAAAAAAAAATTGAATTCTCGACTGGAGGAAAAGCAGAGTGATCTTGGTAGGGAGGCAGAATCGGTTCTTGTACCAGGATCTGCAAAGGTCACCGAGAAAGTTGCGGAAGATAAGATTGTTTTCCCCGTGCCAGACGATGGGGAAAAAGCTGGTGGGTCTAGCCTGGCCCATCCGAATAAGGATAGTGGGCCAATCTTGGGACCAAAGGAAGAAAAAGGGGGAAAAGTTGGTCCTTATGAGAAAAATATTAGGTCAACAAAATAGCCAGAAGATCTACCACATGGGGGGAACTCATTTTGAGGTACGAGTAAATGGAGTTATCTTTTTAGGGTTAAACCAACTGGAAAATCTTCCTTCCCAAAAATTGATATAGCTTCAGATCTTAAATAAAGGTGTGATTGGTTTGAATATTCCTGATCAAATTATAGATCATACTATATCTAGAATGGCCTCAACCCTAATAGGAAAGTTTACGGGTCCTAGGCCGAATATAGATCTGGTGAGGGCTTTTACGCTTCAAAAATGGAAGCTCAAAGGTTAG
Source organism: Chamaecyparis obtusa (assembly GCA_027943335.1). Lineage (NCBI taxonomy): Eukaryota > Viridiplantae > Streptophyta > Pinopsida > Cupressales > Cupressaceae > Chamaecyparis > Chamaecyparis obtusa. The sequence goes on from BSBK01000050.1 coordinate 1,110,239, forward strand.
GTGGATGTAGCTGCTATGCCAAAAGGTTTCTTCTCCTTCTTATTCTCAAATGGGGAGGATCTTTCAAAAGTGTTAATGGAAGGACCTTGGATGTGGGGAAAATCTTCTTTATCCTTGTAGAAGTGGACAACTAATATGGATTACAACAAGAATTTCTTTGTCTCTGCTCCTGTTTGGGTTAGATTTTTGAGTCTCCCTTTGGAGTATTGGCATGAGGATATATTAGTGGCAATGGCTGAGCCTTTTGGTGAATTGTTGACTATAGATTCGATGACTGTAGCATGTTCTAGAAAAGTGTATGCAAGGATTTGTGTCAACATCCAACATGATATTGACCTACCCCAAGTCATTAATCTGAATTCAAAAGTGGGTAAATGGATCCAAGAAATAGAATATGAATCTACCCCTTTTGTGTGTCTTACTTGTAGAAAAGCAGGTCACTGGGCAAAACTTTGTCCCTTGAAGAAAGAATCAGAGAAGAAAGACCAAGAGTCTAAAATGCCAAAGAAGTGGGAATGGAGGAAGAAAAAAGGAGAATCACAAAATCCCCCAGAGAATAAGAGAGCAAACCAAAGCTCTGATGAGAAGCAGGCGGACAAACTAAATGAGTCAAAGGAGACATAAGGGCCTAAGGAAGTTGAATACCCTGCTGAAGAAAATAGAATGCAGGAAAAGAACACTTTGGTTACCTCTTTTATGGAAAATCATGAAACCACTTTCCAGACTGAACCTATTATGGTTTCAAGGGTTGAGGATAGCTTATTAGGAGAAAGGATGAGTTACCAAAGCCCGCAAAAGGTTTTTGAAACTCAGTTTGTTTTAGAACAAATCAGTAGTGAAGATCGAATGGCAATTTTTTAGAACCTGACTCAAAGAATGATAGATCAAAGGAACATAATGAGGACTCTAATACTGTGGAAACAAAGAACAAAAGTCCTTGGATTAGTTTTAAAAAGAAGAATAATAGGTCTCCTGTTGGAGCGGGTTTTGGATCTCAATCTAAAATCCTGAAGAATCTGACCCCTGCATCAAGAATAATTAATGCTAAGGAAACACATGGAGGCTCGATTTCTAAATCAAATAAAAAAGGGGGTCAATTCAAACTAGGAGGATTTATGATGAGAGGTCAAAAAAAAAGGGCAAACATAGGTACACCTAAAAGAGAAAGGGGTAGAGCTTCTGAGAAAGATCAAAGAGAACTAGAAGCCAAACAAAACATAGCGGATGGTAGGCAACGTACCATCGACCAGGTCTGTCCTCTAAATTTTTTAATGAAAGTTCAATCTTGGAACATTAGAGGTCTTAATAGTCCTCATAAACATGATGTTATTAGGAATCTAGTTAGAGATTCTAAACCTAATATTTTGCTTATTCAAGAAACTAAAATGGTTAAAGATAAGATTGCTAAAATAAATTTGTTGAAGAATGGGGACAAATTTAGTAGTGATGCTGATGGGGCTTCTAGAGGTTTGGCCATATTTTGGAACACTATTAGCTTCTCTTGTATCCTATTGAAAGAAGATAAGAACTTCCTTGCAGTTAAAGTTAGCAGTATCAAGGATAACTTTTCCTGGACTCTTATTAATGTGTATGCTCCTAATTCTAAACCTAGACACCTTCACCTCTGGAAAAGGATTCATGATTTTAGAAAGGATTTCCCAGATGACAATTGGATGATGATGGGAGACTTTAATACTCCCCTGAAAGAAGCTAATAAGAAAGGAGTAAACAATACCCAAATGGACAATAGGGTTGACTTTATGGATTTTATATCTAATGAAGGTTTGTTGGATATAGAACTGGAAGGAATTAATTTTACTTGGTCTAATAGGAGAGTTGGTGCGGATCTCATTCAAGTCAAGCTTGACAGAGCCCTTGTTACTCATGGGTGGATCGCCAAATTTTCTTGCTCTCTTTCTGCTCTTAATCGTATAGGGTCGGATCACTTTCCTATATCCTTTATAGCTAACTCCTTCAAAGGTAAAGGTAATTCTCCCTTTAGACTAGAGAAAATGTGGCTAAACCACCCTGAATTCAATAACAAAATTAAGGAGTGGTGGAGTATTAAAGTGGAAGGAAAGGCGATGTTCCAAGTGGCAAAAAAAAAGGCTAACATCAAATCTAAAGTTAGACTTTGGAATAAGGATGTCTTTGGGGATATATTCTAAACTAAAAGCAAAATTCAAATGGACCTTAAAGAAATTCAAGATAAGATACAGAGCACAGGATTGACTGAAGAAACTAGAAAAGAAGAAAATATTATCCTTGTGGATTACCATAATATTATATCTAAAGAAGAAACATTTTGGAGATAGAGATCTAGGTCTCTTTGGCTGAAAGCGAGTGACAGAAATATGAGATTCTTCCATTTAACAACAATGAAACACAAGGCTATGAATAGAATCAACTCTTTGATTACCCAAAGGGGTACTCTTAATAAAGAGGAAGAGATAAGGAAAGATATGATGGGCCATTTGCTTCGATCCTCTCTAAAGAACAAGGTCTCAATCCTGATGATCAAAACTATTTGCTGAATTCTATTCCTACGCTATTGGTGGCTGAGGATAATCTCTTTCTCAAATCTATACCCTCGAAGGAGGAAATTATCAAGGCTATCCAATCCTTTGAAGGTGAAAAATCCCCTGGGCCAGATGGTTTTCAAATGTTTTCCTTTCAATATTTCTGGGATATTATTGGGGATGATATTTGTGATTATGTGAAAGAATTCTATGGCTCTAAGTCTTTGCTTAAAGAGCTCAACTCCACCTTCATAGCTCTGATACCAAAAAAACTAGGAGCTAACATAGCTGATAGCTTTAGACCTATTAGTCTTTGCAATGCATTGTATAAAATAATATCTAAGGTTTTGACTTCTAGGATTCTCAAGATTCTCCCCCATCTCATTTCTCCCCAAAAAAATGGTTTTGTGTTGAGAAGACAAATTTTGGACTCGATCATGGTTGTTCATGAGAATATCCATTCGCTGGAGAAATCAAAGAAGCAGGGGTTCCTTATGAAACTTGACCTATCAAAAGCCTATGATAGGGTTGATTGGGAGTTTCTTATGAAGATTCTTCATGCTTTTGGTTTTGATGAGGGAGTGATTAAAATTATTATGCAACTTGTTACTACAGTCTCTTCTTTGGTGATTGTGAATGGGGGATCTTCTCCTTTCTTCAGACCGTCCAGAGGGTTACGTCAAGGCGATCCTACATCACCAATTCTTTTTTCTATAATGGAGGAATGTCTGGGGAGATTCCTCTCTCTTCAGGTATCTCAAGGTTTGATTACGGGCTTACATCTGACTTCTAGAGGGATTGTCTATTCCCATGAACAATTTTTTGATGATACGATTCTGATGGGAGAATCTACAGTGAAAGAGGCAAGGAATATGAAAAAGGTGTTGAACGTGTACACTAAAGCCACTAGTCAATTCATAAATTGGGAGAAGAGTGCTCTATTTTTCTTCAATGCCCCTGAAGCCAGAATGAATAGAATCTCTGCTATCCTTGGATGCAAGATAGGAAGCCTCTCGGCCTCTTATCTTGGCCTGTCTCTGTGCTTGAAATCAGAGGCTAATTTCTGGAATGAAATTCTTGACAGATTTCAAATGAAATTGGCGGGTTGGAAAGGGGCAATCCTCAGTCAAGCTGGGAAAGTCCAATTGCTGAAATCTACTTTGCAAAATATTTCGGTCTATGCTCTTAGCTTATTCAAAATTCCTCAAAAGTTTGTTGACTTAATAGAGAAAATCCAGAAAAGGTTCCTATGGTCTAGAGCGGAAGAGAAAAAGAGACTTAGTCTTGTGGCCTGGGAGAAGATTTGTAAGCCCAAAAAGATGGGGGGTTTGGGAATAAGGAGCATCAATTATACCAATAAAGCCCTCCTAGCTAAGCAATGTTGGAGAATATTTGAAGATGAGAAAGAATGGAACTTGATAATGAAAAGGACATACCATCTTAGTAATCTAGAAGGAATACTCCAATCTCAAAATGATATCTAGGGATCTTTTGTTTCGAACAGTATAAGTAAAGGCAAGAATCTCATTTGCAAAGGTGCAATTTGGAAGCTAGGAAATGGTAGGAAAATTCATTTTTGGAATGATAAATGGATGTCAGAGAAGCCCCTGATAGAGAATGAAGAGTGGGGGAATGCTATTAAAGACTGTAAAGATACTATAGGAGAACTGGTCAGTGATTATTGGAAGAATGAAGAATGGATAGACCTTGGGCAGAAGGATATTAGATTTAAAGAACTGAATAAACAATTGAATAACTAGTTTATAAGAGAGAATGAGGACGACAAAATTATCTGGGGTCCGACGACTTCTAGAAAGTTCTCAGTTGCTTTTGCTTTGTTGATTCTTCTCCCTAATGAGGCTCAACCTTTGTGGGCATAGGTATGGAATAAGGACCTCACTCCTAAAATTAACATGTTCTTCTGGCTACTTGTTTAGAATAAAATTCTCACATAGGATAATCTCTTGAGAAGAGGGTTCCAAATGCCTAATAGGTGTGCCATGTGCTGTCAAGATGTTGAGAATAGCAATCACCTTATGATACATTGTTCTTTTACAATAGAGGTGTGGGACTCTACTATGTCTTCCCTTGATTTCATTTGGGTGAAACCTAACTCTATCCAGGAGTTCTTTCAGCAGTGGTAGAGTCCTTTTAATGACCATAATGCCAGGATTATCTGGAAATTTGTCCTTCCCCACTTTACCTGGCTTATTTGGAAGGAGAGGAACAATAGAATCTTTAGAGAGAAAAAGGCCCCTCCCTTAGTGGTTGCTAATTCAGTGTCTAGAAGTATTATAGAAAATTATAGAAGTTTGGGAAGGAAATATAGTAGTCTTTGGGACCCTCGTCTTGCGAAGGACTATAGGATCTCATGGGAGAGATTAAAGAAGTGTCAAAATCAGAATCCGTGAGATAATGTGATGTGGACAACGCCTCCCAATGGTTGGGTTAAAGGGAACTTTGATGGCTCAACGAAGGGAAATATTGGAAGGGCTGGAGGTGGAGGGTTAATAAGAGACAATGCTAGAAACTGCTTAGGAGTGATTGCTATCCCACTTGGAATTCAAACTAGCCACGTGGTAGAGGCAGAAGCTATTCTTTATTTGGTCATGATGGTGAAAGATTTGGGTTGCACAAAATTATGGCTGGAAGGGGACTCTCTAAATATAATCAATGCCATAAAAGGGAACTCTATCAGTTCTTGGACGATAGAACACATCATCAACAAAATAAAACTTTTAATGAACTCCTTTGAAGACTACCATGTCACTCACGTATATCGTGAAGGCAATAAACTAGCAGATAGGTTGGCTAATGATGATACCTTGTCTGACGTCATCCAAAAGTGGAGAGGGGAAGTGAATCTCAAGAGTGAGATTTCCAGTCTAATCAAATATGACAGAATTAATCACTATGAAGGAAACATCACTTAATTTAATGATGATAAGGACAAATCATTTACCGAGGAGGCTTGCATGTAAGTTGATGCATGGGAACTTTACTCTATAGTAATAAGGCACGAACAAAGGGTTATTTTCAAAAACCATAAAAGCATTGTGAATCTGAGAAGTAAGGCGGAGAAGTCTAGAAAGAAGCCGAACCAGTACATGAAAAACCAAAAAATTATGGGAGGTGGTCTGAAGAGGGAGGAACCCTCCGATTGTGACAAATAGAGACTGGATAGAGATGCGTGGAAGAAGCTGAAAAAAGGGGGGGTTACCCAATTTATGAAGAAGCTTCATGGTCACGACAAAAATATTACGGCTTTGTTTGCGGAGGGTTGCAATAATGGTAAGGTGTTTCTTTGGGGCAAGTCTTTCAAGCTTACCATTTATAGCATAGTTGAAATTACTGGTTTACCTATTGATGGTACCCATTTTCATAGAGGCAATCATAAACTAGGAACTGAAGCCTTTGCTATTTTTCCCAAAACTGTTGATGAGAAAGCCCTTATGACTAAGGGGAAGGGGGACTATGTGGACATTTCTAATATTGATGAATTTTGGGCTAAAATTCTGAAGGCCATGATAGAATATTTTACTTTGGATGGGCGGTATTCAAAAATCTATAATTTCCATTTTGTGTTTGCTAACCGCTTCAGGCACAAAAGAAGAATTTATTTCCCTTATTATCTATTAAGTTCTTTGAATAGCAGCATTACTGATCACAGAAAAAAGGCTTCTAACCCTATGCTGCATGAAGGATTGATTCTCCTTATTTTTTAGCACATAAGGGATAACATTCTGGACCCTATCCCTAAAAGAATCATGGAGAAAAGAAAGGTGAAGATTGAGGAGGAGAAGGAACTCGAGGCCAGTAAAAAGATAAAGATAAAAAAAGGAAAACATCCTGCTACTTATGATGACAAAGATGCTAGAGAGAAGGAGTCTGAGCACAAACACCAAATGAGAGGAAAGGGTTTTCTTGAGGAAGGCAGTGAGAATGAGACTGAAGAGGAAGAGATAAACAATGAGATAGAGGAAGACTATGGAAAAGATCATGAAGAGGAAATGAATGAGTGGATGGAGGAGGGGAATGATGACAAAGAGGAGAATAGCCATGAAGAAGGAGAAGATAAGGAGGAAGCGGATGAGGAAGAGGAAGGAACCCATGGTTACTCTTTAGATGAAATAACAAAAGATACCCATGTTATTATTGAGGATGCTAAGAAAGAGGAGGTTGGCACTCATTCCTTGGAGGAGGTTATTTCCTCTCAGATTGATCCTGTGGAGGAAAAAATGAATAATGCCATGTCAGAGATGGGGGAAGGTAAAACCAAAGAGGACTATAAAGTTGATGATGTTTTTTCGGAGGGTTTTATGGGTGGCCAAGAGAATGATGGAAAGGAGGCTAGTATTATTCCTTCTGCTCGTGACACTGGTGAGGAGACCTCCATAAGAGGGGAGGAAGGGAATAACTTGATGGTCAGGCTAGAGAAAATTGATAACAAAGAGGAACCTAGAACCCTTCAGAAGGAAGACTCTCTGCACATGGAGAAGAACAATGTGGAGAATCGGGAGGAGAACAGGGGTTGGAAGAAGGAAATGTAGGAAATGGATACCCATATCTAGGATATGGAAAAAACTATGAATAACATGAATACTAAGATGGGAAAAATGGAAAATAAGCTTTTTGATAAGGTTAAAAATAAAAATACTAAAGAGGATGGTACAACTGAGATGAATAAGAAGGTTAAAGAAAAGATGAAAGCTTTAGAGACTAGAATCAACAACCATGACAACATGATAAGAGGTGTCCTGAATCACAGTAATGAGGATATGAAGGTGACTATAATGAACCTAAAAATGTTGCATAACCATTTGGAAAGGAACATGCTAGAAAGAACCACTATCACTATTGATGAGGATGCTGGAAATATAGGGCCGGGGATGAGAACTAGAGGATGCACTCAGAGAAAGGTCCTAGAAAAACCTACAGAGCTGAAGGAACTGCATGAAGCTATCCAGAAGATGGAAGATCTCCAGAAGAAGGCTGAGGAGATGATAAAAGATAATTAGCTTGTTCTGGCTGGTAGATGTTTTGCTGTTGGTTTTTTCTCTAGCTTTTTCTTTTGAACTGTTCGACTATTGTTCGCTGTTGTGGTTTTCTAGCAGGTGTTTCATTTTGTTTTCTTTAATGCTCTATCTTTTGTTGTATTAAACTCTAGTTTTGGGTCCATGTAAAACCTGATTTTACCTTAATAAAAAATAATACCTTTTTTTTTTAACAAAAAGACGTTAATTAATAAGCATCCCCTCTATATCAGAGCTATACTCTGAATTTTGGGACCAGAATTTATCAATTTAGAGGAAAATTATAGGGTCCTATCCAGTATCTCCTCTATGTTTGTAGCTGTTATTTCTTATTGGGGTCTCTGCGAACTAGAATTAAGGAGACTCGGTCACAAAATCTTTAAACATAGATTTTTGGGCAACTTTGACAAAGCCCTTCTTTATATTAAAGGGGTTCCCAATCCAAGAAGCTTGGACAAGGCACTCTCACACATCCCCTCACCAATTATTATAACTCACAACATAGAAGCCTTAAAAGAAAGAAAGGACATAGTTATTAGAAACATAACCTTCCTGCTAAATCATTTACATCTCTGAAAGCCTGAGAAGAGAAGTTGGTTCTACGATTACTTGCACTCTGATGAAGTCGAAATTATAGACATGGAAAGCTTTGCAGAATCTGGTGCTGAATCTCTCATTAACATATGGTTAAACGAAGGGAAGTATCATGTTGAGGAAATAATATGACCATCTCATAAAGGAAAGAAGGCCAAAGAAAGGTTAAAGTAGTGTTCATTAAATCATACATTTATAAATAATCTCTAAACTATGTGTTGAAATCCGGTAATAGTATAGATAAAGATAGAGCTATCATGATAAATATAACAAATTCTGGTTAGGATCTTATGATGATAACATCTACTATTGAATTCTTGTTTAGAAATTAATGTATGGCATCGATTGGTATTTGATAGAGGGTAACTTTCCTTGTATATTGTTGTATTTAAGTCTTTAAAATGTAAGAATCTTTCCTTTTATTTAAAGCTCTTAGGCTTTCATGGGATACATGTAATACTGCCAGAGAGGTAACTTGAATCAGTTTATAAAATTGTCATCTTTTAGAAATATATTGATGAATAACTCTTAAGTTAAGGACATCAAAAGGAGATGCTTGTTAAAATAGGTTTGGGCGGACTAATAAGCAAAACAAAGGACTAAAGGAAAATGACCCAAACAAAAGCATGGAAAGTATAGACATATGGTTTTTTAATCCGCTTTCATAAAGGATCTTGGGTTCTTATAATCATGCTTAGTTTTCCTATACCCTTATATTTCGAACTAAGTAAGAATTCTGATCCCATCTGCCTTTCTAGACTCTGATAAATCTCTTTTAAGAATGCTAGCCTCATTTTGTATTAGAATCCCAGTCACATTTTTAGTCATATAAGTTAAGGGTAATAATTATAGTACAAGTGCAACTCTTAAAAGAAGGACTATAGCCTTATCAGGAATAGAGATCATATATAGTCTTTGTTACAACATGATTGATTTTCTAACCATATGGATTAGCTTGTTGTAGCAAATAGTGGTTTTGTATGCAGGATAGTTGATGCACGGGAAAAGGTACAAAAGAACATCATGTCATCAATACATAGAGATATCAAAGCAATAGATACCAGGCGAGATCTTAGTAAAAGGAAAATCAAAATTGTAAATAAAGGATTGCATACTGCAATCGATGTAAATGAGGGGATGCCCTCATATCATTGTTTGTAATATTGATACTGGACCAAGGTCCCGGGCTAGATTGGAGGTTTTCTTCTCCATTCTTTCCTACCAGTGCCCACACAAAATGGAGAACCTTGTACTTAAATTTATTTTATTAATAAAATTTTTGGCTTAGGCCTTTTACCGATCAAAAAAAAAAAACAAAACTTTTTTAAAAAGTGTTAAATATATATTTAATTATTTCTATATTATATTTATTTAATAATCTTAAAAATAATAAATACCATGTTTATAAACAAAATAAATATTAAAAAGTTAAAAATTAAATAATAAAAGAAATATAAAAATCTAAATTTAAATTGTGAAATTAAAAACTTTTAAGTTCTTAATTAAAGGTGAACTATGAGAAGAGACAAATATTTCCAAAAAAGGGCTCTTATTGTCCAAGTTTTCACTAGTTTGAAATTAGTTTAATTGCTAGTTTGATGCTTATAGTTCTACAGCCTAGGACATGTCATTGTGTGTAAAAAATATATCTAAGAACTAAAAAGAATAGATTAAATATTCTTATCAAATTTTTATATTAATATTTTAAAAAAAAAATAGAAAAATCAAATTTACTTTCTAATATAGTAAAATTGTTTATTCTTTCAAAAGCTATTTTTAAAAAATTATTCCTTTTATTTTTTTATTTTTTAGCAACACAAAACAAAATTTATATGTATATTGTTTCATAACAAGAGGATACAAAATTTCTATGTATAACGCATGTTTATGGGTAGTATAGGGCTAATCCTATTCAAGGTCCAAGGGATGCATAAAGTGGACAAAACCATATCAAGGATGGATTAAAGTCAATTTTAATGGTGCATCCAAAGGGAATCATGGGCCCTCAGGGGTTGGGTGTGTTGTGTGGGATATGGAAGGGAATATTGTAGCAATGACAACATGCAAATTGGTAGATGGAACAAATAACGATGTGAAGGCAATCACAATTTTATTAGCAATAGAATTGGCACAAAAGATTGAGGTAGATCAAATTCATTTGGAAGGGGACTCTCAGGTAATAGTTAATGCCCTTTTAAAAAAAAAAATCACTCATATACTAAGGGAAGGAAATCAAATAGTCGATACTTTATCAAAATGGGTTGTGTGTTTTCAAACCAATGGAAGTCTCTCTGAAGACTTTACAAGTATTAATCTTTAGTATGGTAGCTTTCTCATGTCTTTGGAATTTGAAGAGGGGGACAATTTTAATTTTGTGACCATTTGTGGCTTAAAATGCCTTTAACTAATGAAGCTAGTCACATGGTCCACAAATGGGATATATTCTTTCACTAGTAATGTACACATGATTTGTATGGTAGTTGAGTAGTAGATGTTTGTTTGGGGGACACATCTTCACAATGATGTGGTAAAAATGTTTAATACAATATGGGCTTGCACCTATTTCTTGGCACAATTAGGGGTGGTGTTTATGTTTTTAAGGAGATGTTGAATTAGTGATTACCAACTACTGAGGAGATGTGGTGTGATATGTATTTTCTTAGCAACAATTCATTTGTGACTTGTCACATTAATGATGACTTTAGTCTGTGTGTAAAGACAAGATTTTTAATCTTTACTTGTTAAGGTTCTAGCTATTTCCCACAATTTTTTTCTGTGAAAGGTGAGTGATTGTGAGGATTGCAACGACAATGGAAGCTAATTTCACCCTTTGTACAACTAGCCAACAAAAAATTTTCTTGGGGGAAATCACAATTAAGTGTATGAGACATATTTTTCACTAGATAATAGGGAGTTCTAGAGGATCATCTACTTGCTTCTTGGTGAGGAGTTTCTCAATTCATATCATAGATATCATGCCAATATTGATATTACCTCCTTGCTATGAGCATGGGTGTTGGAGTTAGGGTATAAGGAGGAAACATTGTGGATCACAAAAAAATGTGTTAAACTAGAGTGGCTTGAAGGATTGATGTCAATTATGGCAATAGTGAAACCAAGAAAAGGGTTTCATGTAGAGGAAGGCTTTTGGTCAAGGGTGAATGAGGGGCAACCTTAGACCCTTTTTGGTATGGAGTACAATGTTGAATATCTAGGAGAGGAGAGATGACACAATTTCTGGCTAGACCTTCTTGTTGGATCATGTTTGTGGTATAAAATTGGAAAAAGAAGAAGATGCAAATGAAATCAAAGTCCACAAAGATAGAGAAAACAAAACCACATGAGTATGGTCTAGACGATTATTTTGGTGAGCCTTCTGCAAAATCTAAGAAATAATAGTTTTTCTACTGCTTTTGCATCATTTTATTTTGGTTGTTTTAGGTTTGATGTACGGTCCGTAATAAAGTATTGTATGATGAAACCCCTTTTTGGTATCCATTGTTAATAATGGTGGGCTATTTTGTATTAAATTTAGATAAATGTGCACATTGTAAACCAATCCCATTTTGAATTTTGTATAGGGGGTTGCTATTAGGGTTTGGAAAAAAATGGAATAATTAATTATTTTTTGTTACTTTACTTGTAGTTGTTGAATGTATTGGGGAATGGTGTAGGGTGGTGGCTAGTGATTGGATTCTTGTAGCATAATATGAATACTTTGCATTATGTAATGTTCTAGTTTATAAATAATAATAATAAAAATCTATGTATATAGATTGATTAAAGGGGATTGTTTTTTATATTAAAGTAGAAAAAATAAGGGTGTTGTCCCATTAATACAATAGCTCAAAGGGCGTGCTATTAGCATATTGACATTAAGAACACAATAACAACACATTAATCACTAACTACCAACATCAAAAACATCACCATATAATGATTAATCAGAGCATCAAAAAGGAATTAAAGTCTTTGGAACTCCTATCCACTCTACCATCTAAGCTACTAAAAGTCTGATGATGAGCCAATCGAATAAACATAAAAAAACTTACTAATAGTATCATAGTTAAACACCAAAAAAGCATTAATAATCTTCAAACTATGTCCATAGAGGCAGCTAGCAACAAAATAAATAAGAAGTAAAAGGGACAAAAACCCTTAAAATATAATAATTGTTAAGTAAATAAAAAATTTATAGTATGATATTTATTTATGTAGATTTATCTATTATTGAGTATCTATATAAATATAATGAAATCTATTTAAAAATATCAATTTATAATTTATTAAAAATTTACAATTATTTATTTATATTTTTAAAAAAATAATAATAATAACAATTTTTTTTATAATATATTATAAAATATTATTATAATATTAATATATCATAACAATAGTTTTTAAAAAAGTGTTAAATATATAATTAATTATTTCTATATAATATTTATTTAATAATCTTAAAAATAATAAATATCATGTTTATAAATAAAATAAATATAAAAAAGCATTAATAATCTTCAAACTATACCCATAGAGGCAGCTAGCAACAAAATAAATAAGAAGTAAAAGGGACACAAACCCTATTAATCTCCTTTGTAGATGCATGCCGCTAGATGCAATGTAGCAGACCAATCCTCCATGAGGAAATTTAATAGTTTTTTTTTTAATTACCCTCCTCCTTATCATCATCTCCCAAGACCTTTTGTAGCAGACACAAACACGTCACTGAACTATACATTACCTACATGGAAAATCTAGAAATACTCCCAATTTTCCTTTCAAGTAATGAAACTCTAGCCTCATTCTTCTTGAGATCACCTATCATAACAACATATTTATTACAACTCCTTGATTAAAGGTATCAATAGGTCCCGACAATAGTGGGTTTCGCAACAATGATTTCCTCTAGCATAATATCATTCATTAGGTTTAAGGGTCTCATTTTGATGCTCTCTAAAACATGAGAGGAGTTGTTTGTAGGCTCCAAGCTAACCTCCATCTCCATATCTTTGTCATTTTTAGTTTCCACACCTTTTCCTATATCTTATTTCTCCTCACTCATAGTTTCTTCCTCCTCCTCTGGCTCTAAAACCATAATTTTCTTTCTCCATTTTCCTATGGGGTGAGTAGAAAGCCTAGTAGACCTTATGAGGTTACTATTTTCCTCACTAGCCTCAATGTTAGAGTTATTTCTTTGAATTGTAAACTTGGCTTTTTGCAGAGGCCTTTCCTTTCCTTTCTTCTTATTTGGGGGTTGTGATTCTTGCTTGTAGTCAATCGACTCCACCTCAGTACCAATATTTGTAGGTGTTTTAGGGGAGCCATGGCATGACTTTAACCCAAGGTTTTGAGACATTTCTTTTTGTTGGGACAAGGAGTGTCTAAAAGGCTAGCAGAGGGGGGTTCCAAAATTAGGGGCTTCTAGTATGATAATTGGCCTAGGTGGACAAAAAACCAAATGGAAATGATAGAATCATAGGATAAGACCTTAGTGGAGGGTAATGGGTTTTTTGCTTTGGTTTTTAGAAAAATCCATCACTTAACCAAATTTTTCATGGAATGGAAAAGAAAAAACATAAATGATATAACACTGTGATTGAAAAAGTGATTAAGGGCATGAGGTGAAAATAAGAAACCCTAAATTTTCCTTCAAGGGTGAACTACTTCATCACCATAAGACATACATGGTCCCAAGGGTCTAGGAGATGCTCATATTTATAGTTTTCATGGTGCTTAATAGGACTTTCATTCTCTCTAAAGAACTGGTTAAGGCTTTCCATGTCTAGCACTTTGCTCATCTTCTTCCATTTTCTACTTGTAGTTGGTATCCCTATCTCCTCCATAATCACCTCTTTCGATTTTGAATGAGATTCCCCCAAGGAAGACCCTTCCATGTACCAAAGAAGAAGAAAATTTGATAGATAAGGTTTCATCATGGCCAGTCATGTTCTCAATATATTGGGTTACCCCCTTCCTTACAGATATGCCAAATAGAGGCATTTTTTTTTAATTCATCATGCTTATTTGGCTCCACTCTAACCCTATCACCACTCATGATGTCACTCTTAGACAAAGTATAATTCTAGTTCTCAAAAATCCTAAATTTGTTTGTAATGGTAAATTGAGTTCAGGAAACACCCAAAATAAAACATAGTACTTAATGTAATTATGGGTCTTTGTGCCCTGAGAAACCTCATTACCCTTCGTCAGTGCACGCGCTTGTGGACATTCCATTCCAATAATTGAAATAAAAGCATCACTGATTACAAGAACTTTGGATGGCCTGTGATTTTTAAAAAACTCTTTAGTATCATCTATACTTTTCCAATGGTGACACCATCTCATCATTAACAAGTACTGTCTTTTAGTCACATAGTGTTGGTCATTCCTTAGTTGCCACATCATAATTCCATGTGGGAGGAAAGTTTCCATCTATATTCATCTTTGCATCATGCTATACTTAGTCATCAAATTCAAATTTCTTTCCATGAAACTCAAGGGGTGCCCCTTGCTCTTTCTTAATATGTCTATCCCCTCTTTGTTAAGTAACAAATTTATACTTAATAGGAAAACCTACAAGATTATAACTTTGATTCCCATTTCCCATAAAATAAAATATAAAAAATTCCCCATAAGAAGGGTCTTCACAGAGTGTGGGAGCACTCCTTATTCCTCCAACATCTAACTCCTTCTATAGGCAACCTCATAGCAGCCATAGTGTATGCTACACTATTTTTTTCTCTAGATGTATGATTTATGGTAAAGGAAGCAAATCCTAGGAGTACATTTATATCATCCTCCATAATCCCTTCCACATACCAATTGGCATTAATTGACTCTTTAATAGAATCAATTATAAGTTTTGAATCTCCTTGAACTTCAAACATTTTTATACCCATTGAAAGAACAAATTAATTCCCCAAAAGAGGGTCAGATGTTCAACTTAGTTGTTGGTGTAGCCATTAAGGTTACCAGCATAAACATTAATCAATTCTCCTTTGGAGCATCTTATAACCCCTCCACCTACAACATTTCCTTTTTTAGTAGCTCCATCAAAATTAAGCATGTACCAACTGACAATGTGGGGTTTCTATCTTGTTCCCTTCCTTTCTAATATTTTTGAGTTGTAAAACTTAACATAAGACATTGGAAAATTCCAATCCTTAGCAATTCTAATATCCCACTTAGTCAAGGGGTAGCTAGGGAGCTTCCAATTAGTGATTGACAAGTTCTTAATCAATAATTTACACATAGTTTTGAAGACACTTTCCACCAAATTTCTAGTATCCCTAAAGATTTGGTTGTTCCTTTCCTTCCATATGCTCTAGAAGACACTAGGGGGTATTTGAAGCCATAATTGTCTTGTTAGGGAATTATAGGTAGGACCCCTCCACTTCAGTATAAATTATTGGATGTTACTATTGAAGACACATGGTATATCAAACTTTTACAACACTTTCTACCAAATTTGCATAGCAATTTGATAATGAAGTAAAAGGCGAGGGATAGTTTCTTCCCCCTATTTGTAGAGAATATATCTACTGGGTAGTTGAAATCCTCTCTTAACTAGATTATCTTGGGTTAGAATTTTTTATACATAGTTATACACCAAAAGAAATTGATCTTGGGAATAAGTTGAGAATTCCAAACTTTTCTCCGATACTCTAGAACATTGAAATATTATCATACTTTAGCATTAGTTTGTAAGTTTATTTAATAGAATTATCGTTCATCCAAAAGAACTTATCCTTCCTAGAGAACAAAGGGAGTACAACCTTACTTGTGGTTCTTTGAAGCTTGGTAGCTTTTTAGATCAAATCAGGTCTATTTTGGTAACATTATGTGATATCCTTCTATCTTAGCAATGTTGTGGTGTAATTAACAACTTGTTGACCAAGGAGTCTTTTTGAAGTCTCCATAAAATTCCTATAGCTCAGATAATCTTCCAGGGCCTTATCCCCAACCCAAATATCTTCCCAAAACCTAATTTTCCAACCATTACAAATCTTGCATTTCTGGCATTCCTCAATGATACATCTACATTTGAGGATGTTATTCCATATTTTTTAACTTGGGGGGTAGCCATTTGAGGAAAGGATTCCATTAAAATATATGAAAGTTGGGGTATTTATCCCTCATGAAGCTACACAAATTTGACTTATCAAGCGCAAGTTTTGATCCCATTTTAGCAATAAAGGCTTTATTTAGAAGTGATGACTTCCTTATTCTTAGGGCACCTTAATGTCTCTATTTTCATACAATATCTCAATTAACCAAAGATAATATTTTCTTTAGCTCTTATCCAAAGAAAGTTTATCTATATTCTTTCAAGTTTATCTACCATATTACCAGAGATTTTGAATAGGGAGAGGAAGTAAATAGGAATACCCTAGAGGAAAGAAGCAAGGAGTTGAAGCTTTTATGCACTACTTAAGAGCTTACCTTTCCACCCAACCAACATCTTTTGCATTCTTTATAGTATGGTATTCCAAAAATTTGGGGTGACATCCTTGACAATGAGAGGGAGACCAAGGTCCTATACCTAATAAATCAATACACTAACAACCAAAACTATTCTTGATTTTATTCTTCAAGTCTTCCTTCATGTTGAAAAATAGATGTTGCTTTTCTCGTAGTTAATTTGTTGCCCCGAGACATTAGCATAGTCCAAGAAAAAAGCCTTCCATTCCCTATCTTCAACAACTAAGGCTTTCCCAAAAAGTATAATATCATAAAAAAAAATGTTGTAGAATAGAAGAAAAAAGGGTAGAAATAGCTTTAACCCCCTAGATTCTCTCAGAGCTAAGCATATTAAGAAAGTTCTTTCCAAAAAATTTTGTGAGAATAATGAATAAGTAAGGTGAAAGTGGGTCATCTTGCCTAATTTCCCTATCCACATTAAAGAACCCCCTGGGGACTCCATTCACTAAAACTAAAAATTGGACAATTTCCACACATTCCCTTATAAGGATGATTAGTCTCTCATTAAAACCCAATCTTGCAAGAATTTTAAATGGAAATCCCCATCTAACCCTATCATATGCCTTATAGATATCAAGTTTTAGAACCATACCTGTCATCTGGCACTTCTCAATTGAGTGAATAATCTCATTTGTAGACACAACAAATCAAGAATTTTTCTTCCAAGAATAAAACCTTTTTTTATTACAATTGATGAATTTTTATATAGTGTTACACAAACTAATAGGTTTGATGTCCCCCATCTTTTTTGGCTCTTGGACCTTAGGAACAAGAGAAATGAAAGTGTTATTGAGTCTTTTCAACAATTTATCTGTCTTAAAGAAGTCTCTAGTAGCCATAATAACATCATAGCTCACAATATCCCAAAATTCTTGAAATAAAGAAGGGGAAATCCATCAGTGTCTAGGGATTTATAAGCACCATAGAAAAAAATATAGTTGTCCTCACTTCCTCTTTAGAAATATGAGCCAAAATCTGATTATTGTCCTCTTGTTTAATAGTGTTTTGAAGGCAACATAAAAATTTGATCCTCCAAAGCTTGATATCTTAATCCTCTCACCTCACTATAAGCCTGCTTAAAATAATGAACAACCAAATCTCCAAGTTGAGAATCATCAATGATTTCTTAGTTAAGATCATCCATCAAGCTCTATATCATATTTATCTTCTTATTTCTGCTAGTAGGTGTATGGAAAAAGGAAGAGTTATCATCTCCTTCTTTAAGCCATTGAACCTTGGATATTTACTTCCAATAGATCTCTTCCTTCCTCAGCCCGTCTTTCTTCTCCTCAAACTTTCTTCTTCTTTATGTATAATTTCAAGTCTAGATCTTCTTTTTTCTTTTTTCTTTTTTTGGGGGGGGGGAAGATGTCCCCAAAAGTAGATTTATTTCTACCTTTTACTCGTTTTCTAATTATTTCTAGCTTTTGTGAGACTCTATACATATATGACCCTTGGATAGAGGTTTTCCACCAGTTTTGAATACAAGTTAAAAAATTTAGGTTTGATTCCCACATTATATCACAATAGAAGGGGAGAGGACCACTTGGAGGTCTATCAATCTAATGTAGGAGGATAGGGTTATGGCTCAAGACATTTCTTGAAAGAGCCTTTAGAGTAGCATTGCAACCATTATCCTGCGTATTTGAAACAAGGAATATGTCTAGTATAAGCTAAATAAGGTGAAGCCCATTTCTATTATTGGACAAAGTGAAGGGGTGACCTATTTTCTATGTCAAAAAGACTAGTCCTACAGATGAAATTTGATATATCAGTCATGTTGTCAAAGTAGTCTAATAAGCCTCCCATATTTTCAAAGGGTAATAGTGGTGAATTGAAATCACTAGCCACCATCCATAAAGAGTTCAATTTACCAAGGATAAAAGAGGAGATTTCATTCCAAACTTCCTTTCTCCCAAAGCGGGTGTTAGGAGCATACACATTAAATAGACATAAAACACATTTCCCCAAAGTTAATATCACAACAAGGAAGTTATGAGAGAAATTAATATGCCCCCTTTAATTTCATTAGGGTTCGACATGCTGACCACACCCCCTGAGGCCCCAACAACTTTATTAATGAAAATGAGGAACCTAGCCAAATTCTATCATCAATATTAGAAAAAGTGTGAATAGTCATTTTCACTTATTGGAGTAAAAGGATATCTATTTTTAGCTCTATAATATAATTTTTCAAAGAATATTCTTCTCGAGGACTATTTAGTCCTCTCATGTTCCATGAAAGGAACTTCATTTCTTATTTTTTGTGCTAACATCTTGGGTCTTTTACCTTCCATTGACAATTTACTTGGTAATTTCCTTGTGCCTTAACACACTTACTGAAGGTCGGTCTTCCTTGCTCTAATATCCCACATCGACCTTGTTAGCTCTCTTTTCTTTTCATTTTAACCATTCTTCTCCCTCATTGCTCCTAGGATTACTAACTAAAGCGTTAGGTGAAAGGTTTTCCTTTTTAGCCTCTAGGGTAGCAATTATAGTCTTCTTTATAACACCATCAACCTCAAGAGAACATGAGGCTTGTCTTGTAGCTGTGATCAAAAGAGAGGAGATAATTTCTCCCTTAGTTTGAACACCCTCCTTTTGGGTGAAAAGTACATCTTGCACCTAAAGCTCAAAGGGGGGAATATTCTATTATCCTCAAAAGATGCACTAGTTACTTACTTGTCTATTGAGTTCTTCATTGGAAGTACCTAATCTTATTTAGAATGACCAGAACTAAATTCTCATTGACAGTTGGATTCTTCATTAGGCCTTCCTTATTTTGACCATTCCTTATTTGTACTTTCTTCTCAAAATTCTCCATATGAGAAGAGGGGGGTTGAACATCCATTTTAGGATGAGGCTTGATCACCTTAAGAGTAGAAAAAAATCCCCTTTCCTCTAAGGTGCTAGTTCTTGGAAACCTTCTATCCTCAATTAGAGCCCTTTCTAAATTCTAGATCGAAACAAGTTCCAAAATAGGGGAGTTCCTAAGTGATTTCTTAAGTTACAAGAGACCACCAGTGAAGGAATAATCCTCAACCCCCAAGGAGTCCCCAACCACATGTTGATCCTCCACCATACAAAGAGGTGAAGAGAATTTATCTTTCATCTTGGGTTCCTTAGTTGCAGTAGCTTTGCAATCAATTATTACATGACCCAATTTGGAACACCTTTGGTAATAGATAGTGGCATTCTCTTAAACAAGGGCTTGATTTTGTTTTCCCCATTTGGATTACAAAGTAATAAAGTTTGGGAGAATCTTATTAATAGCAACATTTACACAAAAATAGGTGAAAACTAACCTGGATCTCACTTAAGTCATGTAGTACCTAAGTGTGTTTCCCATCCACTTCAAGATTTGCTTATCCCAAAATTCAAGAGGGAGTCCAAGCATATGAACCCATACTAGAGCCCTTTTATCGAGATCCTTCAGAGGGTTGAAACCTAGTTTCCATCTACCCAGAGCCAAGTAATGATTTCCATACACCCACAAACCTGACATAATCTTTATCAAGTCTTCCTCCACCATAGCACTAGTAGAGACAGTACCCTTCAATTTTCATCTAGCTATCATTCATCTTTAGATCATGTCTACAGTTTTCCTAAAGGGAAAAAGCTTACCCAACAATGTAGTGCTCATGGATGGAACTATTATATCCATAACAACATCTAACAACCAGATGTTTGTTCCTTCCTCCATTCTAACATATTCTAGCATAAAATTGTTAGCATTATTCTTGTGGGATCCATTAACAAGTGAGCCTTTCTAGTTAGTTTTAAGGGAATCACCTTTGTCTTTCTCTTATCATGATTTCTTGAGGAATCCCTAAAAACCTCATTGAGAACCAAAATAAATTCTATAGAACTCCCATGCAAAGGTATGTAATCCATAATAGGGGCCCCAGAGGGCACTTCTCCTATGATGGGAGGAGGGTCTAGGGGGGAGGGGGCTAGAGCCTTCCCTACTATCAACGACCATGTGTAGATTATTTCTTGATTTTATTTTGTTATAATACTTAATTTTTATATAGTCTACATGCACATTTTTTAAAATTTTAAATTGAAAAAAATATATTATATGACAAACATTATCCACGGATTTACAAATCAACTAGATTTTGTAAGGACAAATTTAAGGAAAAAATAATTATCTTTAGATTACATTACAATTCAAAATAAATTATATAAAAATATTATTTATTTATTCACATTATATAATTATAATTGATACTTTTATTTTTATATTAAAAAAATATTTTATCATTTTTTAAAAGTTTATTCTTATAAAGTTTGTGTACAATTGCAAATGGGTCCTTGATCTACTAGTCAATTGTATATGGATTAAAGTATTACATTATTAATAAAATGTATAAAATTAATTATTTATTATATTATTAAGTTTAATATAAATCTATTTCCTAATGGGACGATGGAGAAGGATGTTGGGTGTGCGCACAAGAAGCAGTATTTGCTACGCTTGTTAAGGTTTACCCTAGTAGCATAGTTCTCCTCTATGCATGTAATTAGGAGGCATTTAAAGGGTGGTCAAGTCTATTGTGAGCTTCAAGAGAGGGGACTCTGTTGTGGGTGTTTTTATGGGTTTTTTTAGCTTTAATTCATTTGGGGTTATTTTTTGGTTCTTCTTATAGAGTTTTGGAAAACCAATTGACTTTTTGAAGTGGATTTGGAGGTAGTTTGTGCAAATTGGTTCTAGGTTCTTCAATTTTAGCATGGCTCTGTGTCAGTTCTTCTTGAGGGATTTTTGTTATTATGGGTTGAGTCTTTTTGTCTTTGTTTGAGTTGAATATTTACCCTTGAGTTTGTGTTGGCTCGTTGAGTAAGTTTTTTTCTTGTGTGGCCCTTGCATAACTATGATAGGAGGTTCTTATAGAGGGATAAGCATGCGTTTAAGGATGTCATGATCAGAATAGTCCATCACCATTCATGCATGATAACCCTATATTTGGTATGAATAGTATCAGCATGGGTGAACATTCTTCTCAAATTGGGGGTTTTAGACCTATGAAGGTAGATGGGTGTCTTGCAAGGAGTAATAACAAGATCATTCTTGTGATTCAAACTAATTTTGATGAGGAAGATGTTAATTATTTGTCTAATCATGATTTGATCTATAAAGTCATGGTGATTCAGTTATCTTTGACCTTATTAGAGTCATGTGCTTGTGTCACATGGAGTCTAGAGGTGGAAATTGAAGTGTTCCCGACTGCTAATAATTTATTTTCTGGTGATTTTTTCATGCATGTCTAACATAAATAAGGCATTTAAAGTAAGTGTGTTGGCTTCAGCCCCACTAAAGAGATTTTTTTGAGGGCTCTAGTACGAGTGAGGATTTTTTGGTTTCCCTTGGAGTTTTAGAGAGATGATATATTTAGTCTAATTGTAACACAACTTGGCAATCTAGTAGGTCATTCACAAAAAACTATGGACAAGAAGGTAATCACATTTGCTCATATTTATGCTAAAATTTAGTTGAGTAAGCCTTTACCTAATTCCATTAAAATTTAGTTCTATCCAAACTCATGGATTCAATAGCTTGAGTATGAAACTTTTTCATTTCATTGTTGAATTTGTCACAAATATGGGCATTTGCAATGGATGTGCCCTAAATCTAAACCTACAAGGACTTCTAGAGTTGGACCAGCTACATTAATTCCTAGAAAGGATAAAAGGAAGGATCCTATAATAGAGGATAAGGAAATCTTGATCCCGATTAGAAATTTTAATAAGAGAAGAGGTCAAAAGATAACTCTAAGTGGTAGGCACTCTGACCAGGTATTTAACATGTTGGATAGTCTAGATGATCTAGACCCATTTTGATGGGGCTATTGAAAATTTTCCTATTGTCCAAGATATTTCAAAGACATGTGAACTTTATAGTGAGAAGAACAATACTATTAAGGTTAGATCATTAGAGGAATGTTTAGATGTGTAAATGGACACACATATCCCTATCAGGACCTTAGGAGAGTTGGGGTCAAGTCAATGCAATGTAGTGAAAGATGGTCTAGGTCTCACCTATTATGTGACCAATGTAGAGAAAGATGTATAGAATGGTAGTAAATATAATGGAACCCTACATATTTTTGGAATTAATCAAAAAGATCTTTAAAAAGGTGCTCTTGAGAAGCCTCCTAATGTGGGTAGGAAGAAAGATCAAGAAAAGGTGAAGCTAGTTGGTGAGACATTGGTAGAGCGTGAAAACCATTGACTCTCACTTCTTTCCATCTCATAAATGATTGTACTTTCATGTAATGTAAGGGGGATAAATAACATCCCTAGACATAAGGCTATTTAAGAGTTGATTGGTTCTAATTCTCTTGATATGGTCCTTATTCAAGAAATTAAGTTATTCATTGGTATGCTAAGCAAGGTGTAACAAACTTGGGCTTGAAGTTATAATGAAATAACTTGCACAATAGAAGATATAATATGAAATATGCTTTAATTACTTGATAATAATATGCCTCTTCGAGGGGGTAACTTCCTTATCCACTTCAAGGGGGACACCTACAATAATATTTAAAAATAATTCAATACTAATTATGTTAAAATAAGGCATGCTACTTCCTATATATACCCTCTTATGAGTAAAATAACACTATGGATGACCTAAATATAAATATATAAGTGTAGATCTGACCCATTTAACTAAATAACAATGTACTAATGATATTATGACTTAATTAGGAGTTAACAAAACCATAAGTTGACTAATCACAACCATGTGTATAGTCTAAGATTAAGGGTGTAGTAAAAGTCATTACTAATGCATTATAGATCAGGGAAGTTTTGGGGGTATGGATTTCTTGTGAGACCCGCGTAATCTTTTCCAACTTTGGTGGATTTCTAGTAGGTCTTCTATCTCTTTGGTGGCCAAAAGTTGTGAATCGAGTGAGATTATATATTTTACTAATGCTTATGATCCAACTAATCGTATGGGAAAATCCTTATTTGGGCACATATAAGACATGCATACAACCTTTATTTATTATTCCATTGGATTCTGGCAAAATATTTTGATGCAATTTCAAGTCTATATGGAAAGAAAAGAGGCGATATCAAGCTTCATCCTTTAGCAGGTCTTATGAGGAACAATATTTACTTCCTAAGGGTAGTAAACGTTAAACCCTCTAATGGATTGTTTACTTGGCATAATAGAATCTGTGGAGTGGAGGTAATAGCTAAGAAATTATATATACTTTTGGTCTCTTTCTCTTGGATGGGTGACAACTAGGCAACTAGTTTGAAGATTTTATATTTGAGAGAATTTGATCATTAGTTGATCTAGTTTTTTGCTACTAAGTTTTGTGTGTCAAAGAATCCTTCTTTTAAGTTTAAGCTTATATGGCTTCGGGGCCTTTCCCTACATGACCTTATGTTGGATTTGTGGAGTGATGGGAAGCCTTCCTTTGGTACTACAATGTATGAATCCTTTGTCAAGAAATTCCAATGCATAAATTATAATTTAAAAAGGTGTAATATGATGTGTATTATTAAAATATTCTTGGAAAAAAGGAATGCTAGGTGTTGGGTTGATGTTATCACTTTCCAAATCAAAGATCAAGGTTAATTTGAGGAATTATACAAAGGAAGATTTTATTCCCAGAAGGAATTGGGGGAACAAGAGCTCCATGAAGAGATTTATTAGAAGCAAATGACATAGGTTGATTGGCTCTAAGAAGGTGATAGAAGCACAAAGCTTTTCACAATATAGTGAAGAAAAAAAGATGTGGGAGTTCAATTACTTCTCTCAATTCCTCAAATGGGGCTCTTCTATCTTCCTATAGGGAGATTAGTTAGGAAGACACCATATTCTTTACGAACTTTTTTACTAATGACTCTACTATTGTGCCTCAAAAATCATATCCCACTTGCCTACTTGGACAAGTGGGGACCCACTCTTTCTTTTTTCTTTATTGCCTTGTATTTCCTCATGTTAGTTTTTTGTAGAGGGTTTCATCATCTAAGCCTCGGGGAAGTTGGATTGTGAAGAAATGCTCAATACTCTAGAGCTTGGATGATGAAGTCTCCTTTAACCTCCCCCCCTTTATTTTTCCTTTTTAGTCTTTGGTTTTTGAACTTGAGTAGTTTCAAGGGTTTGTGGATGGAAATGACCTTCAACATGTGTGGTCCTTGAAACCTCAATTTTCTTTTAAAGGAACAACTATAGTTAATTTTTGGGGTTTAGGGATTAGGAATCCAAGTAACTCTGCATCCTTGAAAGGGATAGGGGAACCCAGATCATCCATCCCCAAAAGGGATGGGGGGACCTAGATCCTCCATCGTTGAAAGGTATGGGGGAACTTGTATCCCTCATCCCCAAAATCCATGCATACATTTTTATGGTTGTAACTTTAAGGAAATTTTTTTCCTCTTTCGAGGTTTTGGGGGGTCATATACTCTCGACACTCTGAAAGGGTTTGAGGATTAATGACCCCCGACACCCAAATGTTCATTATGTTTTTTTAATAATGGAGGTTTTGGGTGAGTTTATTTTATACGTTTCTTGGTGAATATTTAATATCCTGGGGGTACATATTTCATTCCATAGTTAATTTTATTTAATAGGTTAATTGATAGTTTATTTTAAATAAGGTTGATAATGTTTTAATAATTGTATTTCACATGTAGGACAAGATATGACTACCATCTCCCCAATGATTTAAAAACTCCCTTAGATACAACATGACCTATAGGTCAGAAAGCAACAACTTAGAGACTTCAAATAGGGACTTCAGATAGGGATTTAACATCTAATCCTTGAGATCTTGGTGGGATTTTATTTAGAATAAGAAAGATGCAATAATTCCCTAGGTACATAAGGTAGAAGTGTTCATCGATTCCCTTGACTGAGAGTTATACCAAGATGAAAATAAGGAAAAAAAACAAAACTCCATAATCAACATTATTTAGTAATTCCAAGGAATGCTGGAAAGTATAAACTTGAAAGAATATGTGGAATGGATGTATGTTGCTAAGGGAAGTATGAGGGAGATTATGGAAGAGATAAAACAACTTCAAAAGGCAGGGACACAACTGAATATTTTCTAAAAGAATCAACAAACTCGCCTTGAGTTTATGAAGTTGCTAGATTTTGGTGAAGTGAAGGTTACCATTAATAATTTTCGCCAAGATTTTCAAATGAGATGTTGCAACATTGACATAATTTTTTCATTTATGTTCATTCAAATTATTTCATTGTTTCATTCATTTACAACACAGTCAGAGAAAAGGAAAAGGAATTTTTTTTTGAGAAAAATCGTATTTTTATTCAAAATGCTAAAATTTTGGAGGTCAAATCTTTTGTATGTGGCTTTTTTTGGTGTTTTCGCGACTATCCATGGTTGATCGATGGAAGGGGTAGTTGTTTCATGCCATTACATGCATTCATTTTGGAAAGAGGAATTGATTTGGGCATCCAAAAGAAAACAATAATTAAATTCCACTTCATTCCAAAATTTTAGGACACATTTGGGCTTTGAAAATGATTATTTTTTGAGTTGTTATAATTGGAAATCAAAGTTATCATGTAGTATTATAAGTTAAGAGTATTTTTCAACAGTTAAAGTAGAGTTATACTTTTATTTATCCCAAAATATATGCCCACAAATCCTAGCTACAATATTCATATTTTTGAGTTGCAAAAACTTTAAAAAGTCATCAAGATATTGTAATAACGGTAATTTTTTTTGCAATAGAATGCTATTACATTGGGTGTTGAAATTGAGGTGTGTTATTTCTTCCATCTTTGTGAACTTAAGAATTTCCTTTCAAGTTCAAGAGCCAAATGTGTGTTTTACTGTGAAACTTATTGCAATTGAATTAGTTGGTGTTAGTTGTAATTTCTTCTACTTGTTGCTAGGAATTGATGGTTAAGATCTAAATTTGTGCTTGAGGAAAAATTTTCCTCACATGTGTGCATGTCTGGTATGGCTTTGTGATTCTGAAGAATTATGAGAAATCTTTATTTTTTGATATTTCCTTGAAGATTTCATATGCATAACATGGATTGTGAGTTATCTATTTTATGTTATGGTAGAATTTCTTGATTAGATCCACTACTTTGTATGCAAGTTATAAAGCACGTGGTTGATGCCTGTTAGGATTTTATTTAAGTAATTTTCTTTGAAATTCTTGTTACCTTCATCTTTTACAATACTTTTGAGAAATTATTGATTAAAATTTAGTTTTCATCATTGAAGTTAAAATAGATTGAATTAATTGCATGCAGATTTTAGAATTCTCATAAACCCCCAAAAAAATATTGCAAATTTGTTTTCAACCTTAATGTTTTGAACCAACAAAGGCCTCCTTGTGTACTCATGTTATCTTTAATTTAAATTCAGTACGGTTGTGACCCAACCATAGAGAACCTTGAGAGTGACTTTTTCATTCTTTAAAGAGAGGGATTTGGATCTCATTTCCCTACTATTACGTTGTGATATTAGGCTTATAAAAAGTAGCACTAGAAGGACGATTGAACCAAAAGTTTTCATGGTTACATGCACAGTTGAATGGTTAGATCCTGGGGAGATCTAACTTCAATGCATAGTCCTTTGTGTACATTGGGAGGTCTCCATGAGATTCCTTTACATACACACAATAGGCTTCCTTTTTTCTTCCCCAAAAATAGACAAAACACTACAAATCATGTAAGGATTTGCAAGGATATAATGTTTTTCCTTAAAATTAAACATGAAGATGTTGTTTGCAACTATTTGTTAGGACATTTTGAGGTGTAGCACTTCAATGGTATGTGGGAATTCCATCCAATTCTATTTAATCATGGGTTGAATTAGAAAATTTATTCTTAATTCAATCTGATCCCAATGTGAGGCACACAATTCATTATTTTATTTTTCTACTATGAGGAGACCTCAAGAGTTTATTGCCTAGTTTAATCATTGATTTCTTTACATGTATAAAAGGGTTCAATATTAAAAAAAGATGGTGGATTATTTAATGTTAAAACAACATTGTTTATGACGTGTGTATGTCTCATTTGAGAGCACAATTAGATCTTTTGGTGAGATTACTACCTTGCATGATGCACTTAACAGGGCTCTTTTCTTGGCACAATGTGGATGCGACATTACAAATGGAACAAATAATCCAGATGGAAGTTTTAATATGCAACTTATTGAATGTTTCCAACCATTACAACTCTATGTCAATCCAATCAACACATCAATTTAGTTGAAATCGTCTCATTCAACCAATTACAACTTGCTTGATTTCTAATTTATGAAATCAGTTAATAGAAAGGATCACATAAATCACTTTAAATATTAGAGTTGGATCAAAATGCCCATGCTAAAAACTTGGATGCAATAATTTTACCTCCCAATGATGCTCCTTTGACTATATTGTCATATTCTATTTTTATAAAAGTGTTCAATGCATCAAATCATGATGATTTTCCAAATGGAAATCTTGTCAGTTAGTCATATGAGCATGATAAGGTGTGCAAAAATGAAGATGAAACAGGTTTCAAGGATGATTGCAATTGAGAAATCAAGTTACCAGATTATTTTTCCATAACAATTAGTCATGACATATCAAGAAATGATGGCCAAATCCAAGAGAATGAGACATATTCAATGTTTCCCCAGAATTTTTCTCACAAATGATCAATAAGTGAGGAATCTTTGACATCTTCACAAGGTAATTTTGACATCTATTTTGAGATTGAGAAGGGTTCACATGGTGAAGATACAGATACTCACAATCTACGTTGGGTGGATATTCTATTTGAACAAAGTAAACTGAATAAGAGGTTGCGAGAATTGGGTAATCCTATGCATTATCAGATTTTTCATGGTTAGAAGGATGTAGGATACACATCACAAACCAACATTATGAGATGAATTGCCATGTTTTTCTAAGAAAGATGGAATTTTATTTGAAAGGGAGGATGAGTATTGAAGATGTATTAATTCCTATAGAGGATCATAGAGATAGTCAATCAAGAAAGGAAGAAGATGAACATGATCAAACCCATGAGACTTTTGAAGATATGTGTTTGCCTAACGAGGAAGATAAAGTGACCAACATTTAAGAGAATGATAGTGAGACAACTCAAAATGATGAAGAGATTGAAATTATAAACACATTCATATACATTTTCATGAAAAGTGAGCATGAAGAATCCCCTTTTTATAAAATCATGATTGATGATGATCTTCCAATTTTTCATGTTAAACATGATAAAACTCAAATGGAGGAGATAAAAGACATTCAAAAGGATGATTATAAGGTTTCCTTAACACTTACACCAAGGACACATAACCAACAAAGTGGAATGAGGGAGTGTGGTGAAGACAAAAAATCATGTCATGGGGAAGAGCATTCTCGAGCCTTACCAATCCACAAACAAGACAACTTCCCATCTCTATCAATGGATTATGTAGAAAAAGTGTTTGATTTGATATAATTTTTGAGTAAAGAAATGTCAATTCATGGGTATTCCATGCACACATCAGACCTTGCAGTAGCCAATTCATGTAGAGTTCATCATTTGATCTACATCGATAAGTAAGTTGTTGTGACTTCTTGCTAGCTTGGGATATTTGCTTAGAAGGTAGGAGAAATTTTGAACATGTTTATTTAAGGCTTGAGGGAGATGGTGATTTGATTGATGCTACTAATGATTCTTATAATTTAAAAGACATGTTCATGATCGAAATTGTTAGTCCTGGTGAGGTTAAACGTGATGATTTATTATCTAGGATGAATGGTGATTATAACAAGGATCATAATCCTAATGCTTTACATTTTGAACCTTGTTGTAATATATTATTAATTAATATGTTTTCTTTTGGTATGTATGCACCTGAGGAGGATAGAGTGGTGTACCATGATTTAAGACCTCCATAAGAAGAAATTATGTTGTATGAGCATACACCCATAGTTGGGAACTCACTAAATCAGGTTGTATCTTTCCATTATCTCTCACATTTGATAATATTCAGTTTGAATATGATGCTAAGGGTAAAAAAACTTGTTTTTGGATTAATCAAAATCATGGTGAGTTGCCATAGTTTCTGATTTTGTATTATTTGTATCAAGAATTTGAACAAAGCTTGCCCAAATTATATTGTTTTGAGTACAAAGATGAGTTTGAATTCCTTAGAACTATATGGAGCAGGTTATTGCCACTACACATAAATAAAAATCAATTAATAAAAAACTCATATCCTTTTCATTTTAAGTTTTTTTATATATAATTTGACTTTATTTTTAATTAGGTAGGTCTTAGTTAGTTATACTTTATGTTTTGCTGGTTTGTTTGCCTTTGATCCTTGTTGCTTGATTGTTTTCCTCTTTTGTTTGTGTTGGGGTAAGTGTATTTGTTTGGGATATCTCCCCATTTGATAAATCCTCCATATAGGTTTGACAAAAGGTAGGGGTATTTCTTAGTCAAACCTTCAAAGGGAATTCACCCTTGCTAAAGGCTGGACCTAGGAATTGGGTGAGGAAGTACTTTTTCACTAGAATGTCTAGATGATATTCAATGCCCTCTATCCAATGACATAATATAAACACATTAAAAATAAGGACATAAATGAGTGGTCTCTTGGTTGGTTGTAGGTTAGATTCATTATAAGCATGTTGGCCCGAATGACCATAAAGTTTCAAAACCTTATATGAAGTGTTTGACTTCTCAGACTAGGTGTTGCAAAAAAAGAGTTAGAATCAAAATGGGTCTTTATAAACCTCTATCGAGGCCATGGATGCCTGATTGGCAGTAGAGAAAGGTTAGATTGAGACACAAAAGAAACTACATCAAGGCTATGGATGCTTGAATGGCAGTAGAGAAATCCTTGGGGAGTCCTAGTTGATATTGTAAAAAAATGTCTCTAATTTGCATACTTTTAGGTGATCCTCATAGACATATTTGGTTGGAATGAATACACTTAAACACACACATTAAAGCTTATATAAAGGTGTCAATATTGAAGCTTGTAAAATAGTGTTCCCTTTATCTAATAGCTAGGTGTTCATTTCTTTTGGTGTGGGGCTAGTTTGAAGGTTTTTTGCTGATCAAGAAAAGTCTTGGTCATTTCTCCTTTTGTTGCGAATATTTGTTGTGTCTCACAATTCACACCCCACTTTCCCACTTGGAAAAGTGGGGACCCCCTCTTTCATTTTTCTTTATATGTAGCTAAGGGGAGTATAAGGGAAATTATGGAAGAGATAAAACCACTTCAAAGGACAAGGACAACTAAATATTTTCCAAAAGAATTAGCAAACTCGCCTTGAGTTTATGAAGTTGGCAGATTTTGATGAAGTGAAGGTCACCATTAATAATTCTTGCCAAGATTTTTTTGATGAGTTCTCACAACACTGACATGCTTTGTTCATTCAGATTCATTCATTCATTTATAACCTAATCAATGAAAAGGAAAAGGGAAGAAAATTTGAGAAATCTCATTTTTCTTCAAAATGCTAAAATTTCAGATGTCGAATCTTCTGCATGTGGCATTTTTTAGTATTTCCAAGGTTGTCTATGGTTGAAAAATAGAAGGGGAATTTGTTTCACTCCATTATATGCATTCATTTTACGAAGAGGAATTGATTTGGGTGTCTAAAAGAAAACAACAGTTAAACTCCACTTCATTCTAGAATTTTAGGGCATGTTTGGGCTTAAAAAATGCTTATTTTTGGTGATTGAAGTTATCATGTAGTAGTAGAGTATTTTTCAATAGTTCAAATAGAGTTATAATTTTATTTCACCGAAAATAGACGCCTTGAAACCCTAGCTATGGGATTCATATTTTTTAGTTGTAAAAACTATAAAAACTCATCAAGATATTATAATAAGGGTCAAAATTTTTGCAATAGAATTCTATTACATTGGGTGTTACAATCGTGGTGTATTATTTCTGCCATCTTTGTGAATTTAAGAATTTTCTTTCAAGTTTAAGAGTCAAATGTGTGTTTTATTATGAAATTTCTTACAATTGAATTAATTGGTGTTAGCTGCAATTTCTTCTACTTGTTATGGTGAAGATCTAAATTTGTGCTTGAGGAAGCATTTGTCTCACATGTGCACATGTCTTGCATGGATTATGAGTTATCTATTTTATGTTATGGTGGGTTTTGTTGAGATATAGCTTCAATTGTATCTAAGTCATAGCCATGATATAACACAATATATATATATATATATATATATATATATATATATATATATATATATATATATATATATATATATATATATATATATATATATATATATATATATATATATATATATATATATATATATATATTATTGTTATCATGCCGCTATATTTATTTGAAGTATATCATCAAGTAATAATGATAACATGGCATATATCGTATACATTGAATAACATGATAATTACCATGCTACTGTAATAACATTACAGTCACAATAATTATCGTGCAATCTATAATGTTATTATAGTGCACGATAAGTATCATGCATACTGTGCATGTAATGAAGTATCGATCGGTCACTATAAGTGACGATCCTCAAATAGTCAACAAACATTATAATTAGTAATGCATCATTATCATTTATAATTAGTTACGACATGTAGTGACATGTCCCTATGTGGCAATTGCCACGTATGGACATGTCTCTACATGTTCGCAACTCTTGGTACATTATATATATGAATCAGATGTTGTTGTAAAAGACAATCAATCACATGGTAATTGTTCTCCAACACATTCGATCTCTGTAATAACAGTTTAGTATTTATTTCTATCTGATCTGATAATTCCTAACAGGTTTTATTGACCATATCCATTAAATTCTATGTAAGTTAGATATTGTGTGGTTGATGTTTATTAGGATTTGATTTCAGTAATTTGATTTGAAAGTTCTTGTTACCTTCATCTTTTGCAATTCTTTCATGAAATTCATGGTAAAAATTTAGTTTTCATCATTGAAGTTAAATTAGATAGAATTAATTGCATGTAGACTTTAGCATTCTAGTAAACCAAAAAATTAAAAAAATAAAGAAAAATTACGAAGTTGTTTTTAGCCTCAACATTTTGAACCAGCAAAGGCCTCCTTATGTAATCACATTATCTTCAACTAAAGTTCAACATGGTTGTAACTTGACCATAGAGAAACTTGGGAGTGACTTCTTCATTATTTCAAGAGAGGGATTTGGATCTCATTTCCCTACTATTATGTCATGTAAAAATGAGGCTCAATATTACATCTGGAAATGGGGAGGAAGATCTTGTGCTTGACTATATTTCTTCCATTGTTACCAATGAAATCAATGTAGAGATTCTTAGACCTATCTTGTTATTTGAGGATGAAGTAGTGGTGTTTGGCATGAAGTGTAAAACTCTTAGTTTGGATGGTTTCCCTATATATTTTTATCAAGAATTTTGGATAATTATTAAGCTAAATCTCTTAGAAATGGTGCAAGAGTTTTTTATAAACAAATAGATGCTCAATGCTTTAAATGTTGAATTCCATACTCTTGTACCTAAAAAGGAAGGAGTGAATTCTTTTGATTCATTTCAATCTATAAACTTGTGTAAGGTGATTTATTAAAAAACACAAAGTTGATTGTTGGAGGCATCAAGCCATTGCTTAAATAATTAATATATGAAGAGAAGGATATTTTTGTTAGTAGAAGATTTTTTTTTATGGAATTATCATAGAAACATAAGTTATGCATTATGTTCTATGTTTTTTTGGTCTTTTGTGTTCTATTTCCTGTCTTATTGTTGTTATCTCTTTCTAGCTGGCTTTTTGTTCTCTGTTGGCCTTGTTCTGTTTTGGAAATGTTTCTTCTTATGGGTTGTAATGGTTTAAATCTTTAGCTTCATTTTGTACAGGCTTTCAGGACCCCTTCAAAACCTATTTTACCTTAATAAAAAACATAAGTTATGCATTGTATGGCAGTCTCTAAGGAGAATGTTGTGTTCATAAAATTGGATATGGCCAAATAAAGTGCTTCTAGCCTTTGGTTTTGGAATGGATTGAACCCATTAGGTGATGAGTTATATCACTTCCTCATCTTTTGTGGTTCTTAACAATAGTGAGTCCACAAGGTTATTTGGTACATGTAGAGGCCTTTGGCAAGGTGATTCTCTCTCCCCATACTTGTTCATTGTAATGGTTGAAGGATTATGAAGACTTATCAAGTCCCATGTTAGGTAAGGATTAATTCAAGCCTTAAATTAGGGTCATGGTCTCTTTCCTTACTCTCATCTTCAATTTGTGGATGAAACTATTGTGATGAGTGTTTTTAGAATCAATGAGGCTGCTAGCTTTATAAAGGCTCTAGATATTTATTGAAAAGCCTCAAGATAAAATATTAATGAAGAGAAATCCTTGAGCTCCTCTTTTAATAACCTAGTTTTCATTCAGGCCAAAATTTCTAGGATTTTGAGGTTTTGAATTGGCCCTCTTCCTTTTTTCTATTTTTGGATTCCTCTTTCAGCATGCCACTTTTCCTATAAGACTTTGGCAAGATATTCTAGATAAGTTTCTTTGAAAGGTTATTCATTGGACTTATAGATTCTTTTCAACTGTTGGAAGAGTGACACTCTTAAAGTTTGTGGTTCAGCCTCTTCCTATTTATAAATATTTTTTGTAGACAAATCCTACAAGATTTATTGAGGCATTTGATGGGATTTATTGAGGCATTTAATGCCCTTTCTAAGAATTTTTTATGGACATGTAATTTACTCTCTTCAAAGTGGATTTTGATTAAATGGGACTCTATTTTTAGGCCAAAGAAGGATGGTGGCTTTGATTTGTGTCAAGTAGTCATAAATGATCATTTTATAGTTGCTAAGATTTTTTGGAGATAGTGCATCAACCCAAATCAAGGATGGGATTAAATTCTCACTATAAAGTATCTAAGTGAAGTGGAAGGAAATGGTGTTCCATGATACAATCTAGAAAGAAATGACTCCATGATCTTGAATACTCTTAAGAGGGAACTGCAATTACTAAAGCAAATACTCTTTTATATTTCTAAAAGTGTGCTGAAGATATATTCTATTATGACTCTTGGGATGGATTCCCTCCTATTCTCTCTCAATTTCCTCACTTACAGTTTGTTTGCAATAGATTTCTTGAAGCTTCCTAGAGTAGAGTTGAGGATTTATAAGTTACTTCGAACTCAGGGAAAGGAAAAGTGGCTAGATGGAAAGAGCCACATGATTATCCTCCTAGAGGATTGGCAGAGGGCAGGGAGGATCTTCCTAAGATCTTGGCAGGACAAATGTTTAACTTCTTGAAAGGATAAAATATTCTTTCTTGGGGCCTTGATCTGAAGTGTAATATTTTTTTTGTTGTAGGATACCTAGAGTTAGATAGGTTGACCTTTGGGAAGGTTAATGTTCCCTAGTAGAAGTAGGTTTGGAACAGGTTGGCTTGGCCTAAGTTTTTTTTTCTTATGGTTAGTTGTGTAGAATATATGTCTCACTTAGGAGAATCTTCAGAAGAGAGGGTTGCAAGGGCCTTGTATTTGTGTTTAGTGTAATAATAATCAGGAGAGTGGTTCTCATCTCTTATTTCAATATTCTTTCACCAAGGAAATTTGATATTTTTATGGGGAGTTTGAAAGCATATTTTTTTCATGCCAATTCTTTGGTTGAATTCTAGAACACTCTTGACATAGCCCCTATTGATAATTTCTTCATTCATGTGGCATGAGATATTGGGCCTTGTTTTTTTCATTTGAAATTGTGGTTAGAAAGTGTGATGTAGAAAATGGTGATCAATGGTAGATCACCAAATTCACACATACATTAGGAAGGAGACCAAAATCTGACCCTTAATCCCCTAGAATCTAATTTTTATCACCAAAAGAGATGTAAGGGAAACAAATACAAGATCTAGTTGAAGATGAGATTTTGGTTCTTCCCTTGATGTAAATGAAAGTGAGAAAGAAGGCTTGAAAGTAAACTATACTAAGGAAGTGACGAGAAGAAAGATTTAGATCTAATATGTGACAAAAGAATATGAAAAAGGAAGAGGGAAATGAAGATGACATACAAACCTTGAGGGATAGAAGAGAGTTCCACTTTAATTTTTTCATAACCCTGTCAGATTGTGTCAAAAATGGGAACAGACTGAGATTTAGGATCTTGATTGTCGTAACTTCCGACTGTAAAAATCTCAAAGTGCCAGGAACAAGTTGACTTGGGGCAACCTATACTAGGTATAGGTCATAAAAAAGTGACCTATACTCGAGAGAGATAAAAACAAAGGTCTTGGGCCTATGATAGAAACAATGTCTTAGGATTTATGTTTTTGGATCTATAACTTCATAAATCTACACCTGGACTCAAGAAGAGGGGAGATTTGTTGGGCAGAAGGGGCTTGCCTTGGTCAAGCCCCTATTTAAGAATTAAACTTGAAATGATAAATGGAATGAGGGAAATGTTATCATGTAGTGAATATTATGACAAAAATGAAGTACATCATATAATACTAATATAATTTCCCTTAATATGTAATCAAGAATGTTGATGCAATAGCTTTGACTCAACACAAAAAGAAAAAGGAAATAATGCAAGATCAAAATCTCATGTAGAAGATGCTTATAATTTTCCTAAATAGAAGAAGAAAAATAAGACTTAAATGTAGATATCCCTCCTTGATGGCCAACTCCTTTGTCTCCTATGAAGAAAGAAGCTATATCTATGGAAGGAAATGAATTTCTTGATGATAGATGAATACCTTCAATAAATATCTTGCTTTCTTGAACTCCTTAAATGCACAATATCTTTATTGAAAATGGATGGATGCTCATGGATAGTGTGTGTTTCAAAAATGAGAGGAGAAAACCTCCTTTTATAGTGATCTAGGAGTTGATTTTCAGGAAGCCAACCTCATAAACCTGGAAAGGGAAAAACATTGCATTGAGCCCCAAAACCTTTTTAAAAATAAGCCTCAGGGGTATAGGTCTACTTGGGGTGACCTATTCCTAGGAGTGCAAACTTCAAGTAAAAGGTGTAGGATCCAATAAGTCTTTTGGCCCTTTGGGAAAAAAAGGTCCAATGGTTGAGAAAACTAGACATAAAGGGCTAAAAGGAAAGGTGAATGGGGTAAATGGATGTGTAAATTGGAAATTGTTCATAGGAATTAGAGAAATATAGAGTTTTGAGAAATATTGAAGAGAGAAAGAGAGAACCTTGATTAAATAATGTATTCCATTAAATATAATGCAAGATCCTAATGAAAGGCCAGACTAAGAAGGGCTAAAATCATCTTAAAAAGGACATAAAGTAAGTGCTTACTTTTTAAGATGGTACATTTAGCCCCCACTTTGGTGGGAGTATGGCACACAATCATGCTCATGGTAAAGGAAGAGATAGAAGAATGAGAGAGAAAGATGATTATGGTAATTTGCAAAAGAGATAAGACATCACTAAGTCTAAGGACTTAAGCCCCCAAACTAAGGATCCTAACTCCAAATCCATACAAAAGGACACAAAAATAGAGCAAAAAAAATGAAAGGAAAAGAAAAAACAAAAGACACAAAAGGGCTTAGTACTAAAACAAAACTCCAAATCAATTAGTGAAGGCAACTTCAACTAGAAAATGTCTCGCCCACTAATATCATGTCTGTAAAGCTATTGCAAGAGAACAAGTGATCACATAGGAAGGAAAAGAGAATTTAAACTAATTATAATAACTTCATGATCGAACCCACTACTATGATAGCAGAGAAAAAGGGAAAGAGAGAAGCGTGATTACCTCATCTAGTAAGATTATTTGTTTTACTATGAACCACACAAAAGATAGAATTGAAAGTCATAAAAGGTTTGTGTACCATGCTAGTTAATTCAATCTATTCTTTTGTCTATGTGCACCTTATGAATGGGTTTGAACCTCTTATATCATAAGGATTATTTTCTGTGTTTATGTGCATGTGTATGTGTGCACTTCATGAGTGGGTTTGAATCTCTTATAACATGAATATTATTTTTTTGTTTATGTGCACCCCATGGCTATCCATGGGGATTGGTTTGTTTACATATGTACCCTATTGATGGATATGAATCACTTATATCATATGGATTTATTTGTGCATGTGCACCCCATGGATGGATATGGATCCATTGTATCCATAGGGATTGGTTGTATGTAAAAATGAAAAAACTAATGTACAAGAGATACCGTATGTATACCCCCCTCTTTATGATGGCTACATAGTAGAAATTATAAGGAAGAGAATCAAGGATACCTACTTCCATCAACAAGGAGATATCCTCAAGAAAAAATGTATGTCACAAACTTAACTAAGAGCTCTAATTCCTACAAGCTAAGAAAATAGATAATTGTGAAGGATATGCCACTTGTGAGAAGAGACCCTTGAAATGAAGAGATCTCATTTAACAAGACATAAACCTTCAAGAGGTGTTCTTGAACAAAGATAACATCTTTAAGAAAAAGAGAGGGAGGAGAAAAAAATGCACCCATTTAGCCCCATATCGCTAGTAAAACAAGGGTTCTTGATGAAGGATGACAAACTTTGAATCACATAGTAAGGAAATATGTTTATGATGAACATAGTTTCACAAATAAAGAAGAGGTTTTGATCAAGGATTGTAAACCTCTTGTATAAGAGAGAATCCCAACCAAAACCAACAATTCTTTATAGGAAAATAATGTCACATGATAAAAAAATGTCACTGTACTAAAGAAAGTAGATCCTTAGATAATAGAGAAGAATATATATACAAGATTTCCCCCCAAGCATAAGGTAAAATATATAATACTCCTTGAATGATATATTGAACCATAAAAGACATACCATCCCAAGAAAAGTAAGTACTAAAACAAACATGTATTCTAGAAAATATATCCTTTATAAAGAAAACAAATCATCAAGGAAAAAGAAAAGACAATGGATGATTACTGAATGATAAACATGCCACATAAATACATGGAAATAATTATCAAGAAAAGATGTTAGTATATTTTATGAAACAATTGATCCCATTTGAGAATTTAATGTATCATAAAATAATGCAAACCATTAAGAGAAAGAGAAGATGAGAGGATAGAATTTTATGTCTACTTAGTGATCACCTCAAACATACTAGAAATGTACCCCCAAGCAAGAAAAATGTGGATACAAATCCTCACAAGGATAAAGATCCTACCAGATTCAGACATGGAAGAACATCAAAGCATATTAGAGAGAAACAACTAAAATATAATAGATCCCCAGGAGAAGGAAAAAGGAGAAAAGGAAAAGATTTCTTGTAATGCAAGAAAATGCAATCCCATGAAGAGAAGATATAACATATTTAAAACTCACAATATAATGTCCTATGAGTGTAAAGTATACACCTGCTAAGAAGGAAATTAACAACGGGATAAAAATAAATCTCATAGATAAATAAGAGAAGATGAAACTTTTCCCCCCAATGTGAAAGAAAAGGGAAAAAACACTATTGTTTTATCCTTAATCTCATTAATCATATAATGGAGAACAACACAACAGAGAAAATAAATGCTAATGATAAACTCTTCTTTGAAGAAATTGAATAATATTTTTTGTTGAATGAATAAGCCTTCTATTAGTGCAATCTTGAAGAAATTGTCTAAATTGAGTACAATCACAAAGAAAATAATTATTTCTATAATGATAAAAATAAAAAAAATCACCCTTGATAGGCTTTTGTCTTCTAGAGAAGTTCCTATAAGGGAAAAATATCTTAGTATTATACTTAAGACTCTAATAGATTATTTTTGCTAATGTTAAATGATCATCAAAATGAGACATACCCATAGATGGTGCAGACAAAATAATGTTAAGAGGAG
This sequence comes from Chamaecyparis obtusa, assembly GCA_027943335.1. NCBI lineage: Eukaryota > Viridiplantae > Streptophyta > Pinopsida > Cupressales > Cupressaceae > Chamaecyparis > Chamaecyparis obtusa. Next base: position 1,149,682 of record BSBK01000050.1, read on the forward strand.
GTTTAGTTTGAGAAGAATATGAGAGACAAAGATCAACATGCGGAACAAGTGATTCAATAGGATCATTGTGAGAAGATAAAGGGACATTATATACTATAGGCGGATAAATATCAAGGTGTTTGGATGCTGGAAGAAGTTGAAGAAGAGGAGAATTAGGAGGAGGAATAAATCCTAAACCACCTTTATGATTTTGTTGATGAGGATCAATGGGAACTTTAATACCATGTTCATTATTATCAAGTCCTAAGCCTTTAAAGCCTTGTTGAGTGGTTATATCATATCCCATATTATTTAAGTATCTTTTAATATAGAAGGAGAAGGTGATTCATCTTGAGGTGAATGAGCATGCGTAGTATAAGGAGGAATAGTAGGAGGAATATTTTCTTTATTGTCATTCTCATCCTTGGTGGGTGGTAAAGAAGGAGTATTATCCAAAGGTCTAGGAGACAAATCATCTAAGAAATGTCTAACATTTGGATCATGAATAATATATTGAATGTTTTCATAAGTATCACTTTCCATAAGATTACTAGGATATAGATTTGGAGAATAAAATTTAGAAGAGGAGCATTAGAATCATTAAAAAAAACCTTATGTGATCAATTTATCACATGCATTTAGTTAAAATGCGAAGAATAAAAACACATGAAATATTGATAACAATCTTAAGATAAGCCTTATAGTGAAGAGTTACATTGGTTATCCTCATTATACCATATGAAAGAACTCCATGAAGTAAAATGAGCATAATGAAATGTAAGAAATCATTATTCACTCCATGTGCTTGATAAAGAGAGGTAACAAGAAAATTGATAACATAAGTGACCATACACCACTCTATTCTAGAGAGTTCCACGTTGAAACGCACAAAAAAATATCAACAATAGGAATGTATGTAAAAATGATTCAAAGGGAAAGAACTAAATGGTGTAGGAGCACCCTTCTAAGGGCTCCCACCAACCAAATTTTTTTGTGAAGCACTTCTTTAATGAAACATGTAAATAAAAATAAGAGCTTGGCTCAGTGTGTTGGCCTAGGCCTAGGCTAGGTCCTAGAAGTTCAGCTGGTTATTCCTTGTAAGTGGCATAATGACTCAGTGAAAGTTGTTATCCCGAGTTCATTGATTTAATATGAGTTATAAGTCTAAGGATAGGTGTTTTGTTGAAATATGAGCACATGTGTGCTTTAGGAGGACCTAAAAATGGTCATTTGCAATGTGAGAGCAAAAGCTACTCAAGCAACAAAAAGTTGCTCAAAAGTTGCTAAGCAACTTTTCTCTTTTTATTGACTAACCATGCTAAGAGGCTAGAAAGCCCTAACTAAAAAATCACCCCGAGGAAATGACTATTAAAGTCATGGAAAACCCTAATACAAGGGTTGGCACTATTTTTTTTACGGTGACTATACAGGATAACCAGTCTGAACCACTAAACTGTGTGATAGTGACTGTTATTGTGTTATGTTTTGAAGAAAATAGAAGGAAGTGTGTGAAATTTTGGCATGGAACATTGTTCATAGTATTTTTGTGAATTAGGAGTAGTTCTTTCAAGTTTCAGTTCATATTTTGTTCATTTCTCTGTTTTGACAGTGCTCTGCCAGTTTGGAGAGCTTTGTATATATGGGACTGTAGTTCTTGTTTCCACCATGGGATTACCATGGGAATTTGGATTCTAAGAACATAGAACCTAACTTGTATTTCTATGGAAGAAGGGTCCTAGCAAGTAGGATCAAGCATTTTTTTAAGGAAGCCCTAGGCGAGCTAAGGCATAGCCCGGCTAGGAGCGGTCAACAGACAAAAGGCTCTAACAGACAGTGGGAAGAGTTTCAATGCATTCCCTTTGGAGGGAGTCAAGGGACATGGGAGAAGGTAATTTTATATGAAGGAGAGACCTTGAGGAATCCGGGAAAGGTCTTGAAGAAATGCAAATAGATCAGTGACTCTGTGAAGTCCACCAAACCCTTAAAACCCTCAGTCTTGGTGCAGGCACTATACAAATTGTTGAAGACCTAAGACCCCAAAAATCCTTAAGGATTGGAAAAATGAATGAGGGTTACTTAATAACCCTAGCCTTGGTACTATGAGGAAAAGGTGTCAATAGCCCTATAAACCCGGAGGGAGGCTTATTCTAGTAGCCCTGTTTTACAAAGGAACTATGCAATCGGGTGATGACCCAAACTTGTTAATGCCTTGAAGTGGTATCAAATGACCCAAGTACACCTTGGAACTCATAAAATTCACTATTAGAGCTTGGAAAGGAGTTGGAAGCCTAAAAGACCCTTATGAGCCTATGTAAGGGATAGTTGCTTGTGATCAAAGCTTGTAATGTTGGGAGATGAGATAGCTTGACTTGGTGGTTAGGTTAGGTAGGTTAGGGGATCCTTAGAAGAATAAGGAATCCTATAGACCATCAAAGGTGTCAGAAGTACACTTGGATCCTAGAGAGGATCAGGGGCATAGACTAGCTAGTCTATTCTAGCCTCCCCATCACTAAAAGAAGATCTAACTACCCAATCAAAATGTATAAAGCATGAAAGTGACGGGTTCACCAAAATGTGAGGCAGAAAATGGTGATCAATGGTAGACCACCAAATTCACATGTACATTAGGAAGGAGACCAAAATCTGACCCTTAGTCCCCTTGAATTTGATTTGTATCACCAAAGGAGATGCAAAGGACACAAATGAGATTTTGGTTCTTCCCTTGATGTAAATGAAAGTAAAAAAGAAAGCTTGAAAGTAAACTATACTAAGGAAGTGATGAAAAGAAATATTCATATTTGATATGTGACATAATAATATGCAAAAGGAAGAGGGAAATGAAGAGTACATACACACTTTGAGGGCTAGAAGAGGATTCCACTTTAAGTATATCAAAATCCTGTTAGATTATGTGAAAACTGGGAATAGATTGATATTCGGGATCTTGACTGTTGTAACTTCCAACTATAAAAATATTGGAGTGCTAGGAAAAAGTTGAATTGGGGTGACCTATACTGGGTATAGGTCACAAAAACATGACCTGTACCTGAGAGAGCTAAAAACAAAGGTCTTGGGCCTGTGACAAAAACTATGTCTTAGGATTTCTATTTTTAGATCTGTAACTTCACAAATATGCATGTGCACACAAGATGAGGGGAAATTTTTGGGGGGAAGGGGCTTGCATTGGTCAATCCCCTATTTAGGAATTAACCTTGAAATGATAAATGGAATAGAGAAATGCTATCATGTAGTGAAGATTAGGACATCAACGAAGTATATCATATACTGCCAATACAATTGCCCTTAATATGTAATCAAGAATGTTGATGCAATAGATTTGACTCAACATAAAACCAAAAGAAAATTATGCAAGATAAAAAACCTCATGTAGAAGATTCTTTTAATTTGCCTCAATAGAAGAATAAAAAGAAGAATTGAATGTAGATATTCCTCCTTGATGACTAACTCATTTGTCTCCTATGAAGAAAGAAGCTAGATCTATGGAAGGAAATTAATTTCTTGATGATGGATGAATGCCTTCAATGAATATATTTCTTTCTTGAACTCCTTGAATTCACAATAAATTTCTTGAAAATGAATGGATGCTCATTGATAGCGTGTTTCCAAAATGAGAGGAGAAAACCTCCTTTTATAGTAATCTAGAAGCTGATTTTTGGGAAGCCGACCTCATAAACCCAGAAAGGAAAAAACATTGCATTGGGCTCCAAAACCTTTTTAAAAATAACCCCCAGGGGTATAGGTCATCTTAGGTGACCTATACTTGGGAGTGAAAACTTTGAGGTAAAAGGAACAGGATCCAATAATTCTTCTGGCCCTTTGAGAAGAAAAGGTCCAACGGTTGAGAAAATCAGACATAAAGAGATAAAATAGGCTAAAAGGAAAGGTGAATGGGATAAATAGGAAATTATGCATAGGAATTAGATCCAACATAGAGTTTTGAGCAAGATTGAAGAGAGAAAGAGAGAAACTTGATTAAATAATCTATGCCATTAAATATAATGCAAGATCTTGATGAAAGGCCACATTAAGGAGGGCTAAAATTGTCTCAAAAAGGACATAAAGCAAGTGCTTACTTTTTAAGACGGTATAGAAAGAAACCATAGTATTTTTTAGGATAAGAAGTTCATGCAAAATTTGTGGTTGCAAGTTACTCACATAATTTAAGAAACTTTGATAACTAAGTGTGATCTTTCTATGGATGTAGATCTTAGAGACTTACATGTTGCTCAAAATTTGAATATCTTTGGTGACGACTTTAGAGATTCCTTTTTTAGGAGACAACATGCTAAGTGTCAACATGATAAAAGGAATGCTCAGTGGGATGGTAAGTGGTCTCCTCCACCTAGGGGGTCCTTAAGATCGATATTGATGGTTCATCGAGAGGAAATCCTAGGCATGTAGGAGCCATAGGAGTTTGAAGGGATAGCTTGGGAAATGTGATTTTCTTATTTTTTGTATATAGGAGGCAAATAGAGGCTCTTGTTGTTCTTTTCACACTAGAAAGAAGATGTGTTCTTGGATGGAGCAAGATTATTTTTAAATCTAATTCTCAGGTTGTTGTTGATATGCTAAGTAGGAATTTTATGGATGATGTTGATTAGCATTTAGCTTTGGGGGGTTGACAAATTCTTAGTTTGAGAGAATCAGTTTCCTTTTTCTATGTTCTTCAAGAGTGGAATATGGCAGAAAAATATTTGGCTAAGTGGGCCTCTAAATGATTGGATGGTTGGCATATTAGAGAGTGGGTTCAATTTTCCCTAGAGTGTTGTCAATATTTTGAATATATTGTTATGAAAAATATAGTGTGTTAGTTGTGGCCCTTTTGGGGTCACCCTTTTGTTGATGTTTTTGGTCTTTCTCTCTTTTCCAAGTTTGTTGGCCCTTTTCTCTGTAATGTTATTTTTAGTTGAATAGGTTTTTACATCTTAAAAAAAGTTTAATATATTGTTCATTAAATTTGTAACTATTAGCCTTGCACTAATCTTATGTTTTCATATTCATATTAGAGCTAGAACCGCTCACTTTCAATTATTTTAGAATGTGCAAATTTTTATAAATTTTAAGATTTATTTGATGGATCCATTACTGTGAAACAAATGTTTAGACAATTTTTAAGGATCTCTAAATTTCCTTTCCAAATTATGTGCCTACTATGCAATTAATTTTTTTGAAATCTATATTTAATATTTATTGTTGAGATAAAATTCTTTTTATTGAATGCTAATTAGTTAATAATTAATTGAACTAAGTAATTTATTATTAATATTAAAATTTAATTTTACATATATATATTTTTATTTATAATTACTTTATCAAATTATAATTTATATATAAGTTAATTTTGTTCTTATAATTATTCTATCAGGTCAAAGAATGATAACTTAATTAATATTTATTTATAACTATAAACACAATTTCAACTACAATTAAATCCATAAAGCTGACACAATTAAAATCGTAACAAGTAAAAAAATCAAATAGATAAAATTATTATATTTTTAATATCAATTACAAAATATAATTCAATTGCATTTTTACATCTTTCACTATAAAATTTAAAATAACTACGTGATGATGATGGAATTGGACAACCTAAATTGCATACCCACTTAGCCCAACCATAAGCCCTAGGTACACAAAATGAAACCAACATTATTTAATAAAGCACTTTATCAGAAATTTATGAAATATGAAATAAAATAGTAACAAATATACGATGCACTCAAGTGAATCTTGAATCCATTACCCTCCTATCTTCCAAGATCTTGTATTGAAATGTTGATGCTCTCAGATTTATTAGCATATGCACAAGAGGTTATGAAAGGATGGAGCTTGGTTGATTAATGCAAAGTAGTGAGGCTAAGAACATGATAATGGTGATAGAAAGATGATATGGATGATATAAAAGATATCAAATATGCAAATGATCTCCAAATAGTAGATTATGTTGATTCTCCAAAGCATTAGGATTCAAATGAGAGGAGAAAATGTTCTTTACTAGAAGTCATCTGAAAACAAGGGCTAGGATTAAGAGGCTATAATGTGAATGATTAAGATTAGAGGGCAGGTAAGGATAATGCGAGAAATAATGAGAATGAAGGAGATTAAGAGGTTATTGCAAATGAAGGGATGAGATTAAATGGTAGGCAAAAGATATTGACTTTTGGTAACACATCACATGTGATGCATTGGGTTTAGACAAGTTCAGAGATATGAGAAGAAAAAGGTAAATTAAAAAAATAAATATATTAAATAATTTGATTAATTAATAGAGGAGAATGTCAAATAAAGAGACAAGTGACATTTGTCATATCCCTTCAAATTTAGAATTCATCCATGTGAGTGGAAATGAATGGTTGGAATTAAAAAATAAGGATCATAAATTAATTAATTAAATAAAAAAATTATTTTATTAAAAGTAGAAATAGAAAAGTGGGAAATTAGACAATTAAATAAATAAAACATGTATTTTATAATAGGATAGAAAAGGCTAATAATAATATAAATAATAAATATTAATTCAAATAATAGAGAAAGAGGCTAATGAATTAATTAAATAAGTGATAATATTATTTAATTAATAAAAAATTTATGGTAAAATAATTAAATAAATAAAAATTTTATTTAATTAAATGAGGACAATTTTAGGTGTCCACAATATGTCATGCCAACTCATCTATGAACTATAATAAGTTATTTACCTATACAAGCCACTGTGTGGCACTCATATTATTTGTGATCAATAATTATTTAGTTTAAATGATTATACATTATTCAATATAGAAATGTCATGAAAAATATATACAATTAGTTTAAAAGTAATCTTTTATAGACTGAGTTGTTTATTAATGCCTTGCTTGCAAGTGGAACTTGTTGTAGAATGCATCACCTATAGATCAATATCTCCATGGTGGGTCTTGTGGAAAACCATCCGTGGGTTCCTTGCTGACTCATAAATATGGTAGCAAATGAGAATTATTAATCCTTATGATTTTAGCAAAAGAAGGTGACACACTTTCCCATCTAGATAGAGTGAAGCCATGTGTGCCCAAGAATTTTTAATTTTGATGAAATCAACTCACATTCCAAGAGAGGAATCATTGGTTCCTTTTGTTTCATCTTGGTTGAATGCTCATCATTTTCTCATATGTTGGAGTTGAAATCATTTTTAAAATTTTTTTTATAATGGACTTTTTTTTAAAAAGCTTGACCAAAAAGATCCAAATTTTTTAATTTTTTTTAAAACTACTCCATGACATTTCAAATTTTTGAGAATGAAATCAATTTAACTCTATGAGATGAGATTATTGTAGCCTTTTAAAAGAAAATATCAATAATTTTATTAAATGCATTGAAAGTTATTTTCAAACATGAGTCAAGGAATGTTTCTATCTACTTGATGCATTAAATGTATTGTATTTTGCTTTGGAACATGGGGCTATGAATGTTTTTTATTCACTTAAAAAAAATTGATGGTTTTTTGTTTCAAGTGTGAGGACTCTTAATCCTGGTGGGCAAAGCTCACCATATAATCCTATTAGCTAATAAAGGCAAAGTTAGCAGGGATAGTCAACTTGATAATTGAGCTTGAATAATTTTGAAGTACATTATAAAATTGTTGGTTTTTGTAGTGTCATAAATTTGCACCTAGTGTAACTTACCATTATATGATGCTCCTACCTTAACCAAAAAATAATAATTCCACATCCTTCCATCTTCCTTATTTTTTTTCATTTAGATTATTGACTGGATACGACCTAGTCAACACAAGAAGCATGCACATCACAAAGACATCTAAGTGGTGTGCACTTGTCTCACAAATTTGTAGACATACAATAAGTCATCGAGACATTATGACTACCAACCCTATAGTGTAATACCTCTCACTACGCTTACCAATGTCAAGAATCTCCCTACAAGCTTAAAACTTCATTCTTTGGCCATTACTTAGTCTTCTTGACACTTCTTGGATATTGTCTCAAGCTCTTTTCTCTTTCTTGGCTATGTTCTCATGATTATTTTGGACACGCTCTCCATCTTTCTTAGTAGAACTCTCATGCTATTGTATTAGGATAGCTTGCAACATCTTGGTTTCACTATCTTTGTCACATTACCCTCATTCCATCGAGCTCCAACTTTATGGTCTTGAGGGGAAGTTTCCTCACACCATTTTTATTTATGTTTGTCAATAATACATAGTTTTTTTATTCTAATCTTATAGAATTTTTATATTTATCATTTAATCATTATCTTTAATGTTACCTATCATTATTTATTCAACTACTATGGAGGTGAAAACACCAATATAGGGACTTGAGTGAGGCAAGTTTCAAAATATCCACCCAACATTTTCATCATTTCCTTGTGTACAAGTTCAATGGAGGAAGAAGTGGCAAGACTTATTGGTCTCATCAACCTTCTCCAATTATGATTTTTTCTTTTCTTTCACCTATTTGTATCTTCTGTCTTTTCATAGTCTAGTTACTCTTTTGCATTTTCTATTATTAGTTTTGTCACTTTCTATTATGTTAGTTAGTATCTAGTTTTTTTTGCATTATTATAAGGCTAGAGGTCATGCAAGGGTTAGTTTGTCCCTCAATATTTTAATTGGTCTTGAGGTCGGTGAATTTCTCTTATCCACATTTTGGTGAACCCAATGTGAACTAGGGTCCTCTACATCATCTCCCCCTTTGTTGAGTGATATCCCCTTCATCAACATGGTGGAATTCACTCCCATATCACCACCTTGTTAGGAATGAATGCTTGGCAGTCATTCTATAGCAGTTGTTGTTGCATTCATGACTATGATTGTCATTGATGTCAACACAGTGATCTTTTGGAGACTTGCAGAGAAGCAGACAATGTTTCGATTAGCACATGTGGGATATTGCAGTTGGAGCTATGCGATGTTGAGTTTATATTCTTTGATATGTTATATGTCTATGGTTAAGAGCATAGACAGTAATTAATTTATTCATGAAAGTTATGAGCATTTTGGTGGAAGCAGTATTTAGGCAGTGTTCCTGATTAGCGGTTTGTGGAAATCGGATGATATCTCCTAATCGGGATGGAATCTAGTTTTGCATAGTTAAAGGGAAGTTTGAGACACATTGATAGTGATGTGGATGACAATACAAACTTTGAGGTTGCACGAGTGAAGATTTATTATATTTGGAAGCCGACAGTTTTGTGTAATTTTGATGTAGCGTGTGGAAACTTTTATTTTGTAATTGTGTGCCAACTCATTTGTAATTATTTGAGTGTGGTATAAAGGAAGGAATGTTTTTCCTTGTTTTAATGTGTATGAATGGAAGCGTGGTATGGTTGAATGTGAATGTATGCATGAAATGAAGAAAAGAGCCAATGAAGTTGTGAAAGTGAAATTGTGAAGGAAGACATGAGAAGTATAGAGATCTGAAATTGAGATCTGGTGTAGCAGTGAGTGCGGTTTGGCACAGTGAGGAGGTAACATATTTCATATTATTCTACTGAATAATCTTAAGGTCAGTTGGATAGTGAGTTCAGTGATCTTACCATTGAAGCTATTTGGGCAGTGGGTCCTTTTGTCTTCCATAACTCCTAACAGGGTTAGAATCTTTTAACAGGGATTCAAAATCTCCTAACAAGGATTCATATGTACTAAATGTATTTCATAAGACTCCTAACAGATTCCATCCTTTCACAAGGAATATTCATATTAGTGCATCTTTTGTGGGCATCATTCCCACCAGGGTTTACTCTTTGATCAGGAGGTTCCCTAGTCAACATATCTTGTGTTATTGTGTCATTGTGTATGAATATATTTCTATGGTTGGTAATTATATTGCTTACATGGTTAAATGTTGTTGAAGTTGATAAAAGTTATAATTATCAGATAACTGATTCACCCCCCCCCTCTCAGTTATCTTGGTGGAATTTACTTTCCAACACACCTAATTAGAGGATGTGTGCTATGAACATAACATTCACCCTCTTGATGACCCTTGTAGTGCCAAAATCTCTCCTCTTTATATGTCAATTCTAGTCAAAAAGGACTTTATCAAAGGTGTTATGGTTGATCCTATATGTTGCATGGACATTATTATTAAAGAGGTTCTCTTTGTTAATGTGCTTAATCATGTGCAATATGAGGAGTTATTGACAACCATTAGAACCCATGAAAAAATATCACTTCTCCTTGTAGGGTTGACTACCTTGATGGTCTAGGTGGGACCTAAGGAAATATTTTCAACCTTTATTGTTATTCAAGAATCAAACCTCTCAAGGGTAATATTGGGAATTCCCTAGCGAGTCTCCATGGGATTCATCCCTTCCGTTGTTCACAAACTTATGAAGTTATCTCATGAGGGTAATATTCACACAATTGAGGAAATTGGTTATCAACCCCTCGTATCCTATGAGAGTTTCTTGTTAGACCATTTTGGCCCACTCCACTAGGGACCTTGTGTCGCTAGCAAGATGTGTCTTTTCTTGCTTATCATGAATACAAGGCTAGGAAATTACATTTCAAGTTTGTAGTGCCTATCCCCCATCCTTAGTTTGTACCTTCTATTTATCCCTCTCCTATGACTCATAACACTTCATCTTATGTCTCTTCTTCATCAAGGGAACATGACAAGCATGTGCCTCAAGGGAAGCTTCATTTTGCACTATAGACTTCGCAACCTTTGGTGATGTCTTTATTTCTTGCATGTCCACTCATGGAAAAGAGAAAGGCACCCTTTTGCCCAAGTCCAAGGTTTTCCCTCATTTCTTGATCCGCATCCTTGCAAACATAGTGAAGCATCCAAATTGTAAACACCTATAATTAGATGCTCAAATAGGCCCCATTTTGTGTTCTCAAGATTTCATGTTCGTTATGCTTGATCTAGATTTACAACACCTAAATTTATAGCTCTTTTTCCATATTCCCAAATCCCAAACTAAATTTTATCCTCTTTTGGTGGGAAAATGATGCCTATTCTTAGGAAGAGGATGCATAGGTCAACCTCTTCCTTGTGTTTTTCCCAAAAATTAAAATTGGGGGTCCATCTCATTAGTTTAGAGGGATTTCTAAATTCTCATCAACCTCCTTCAAGTTTTGAGCTTTGAAATTTTGTGAGAGGTATAAAAGTAATCTATCTCTCCTCATTTTGATATAGCATGGCCAAGATTTAAAGTTATCTCCTATAATTTTCTATCCAAACATTCAAGATCAAGATTTCAAGAATTTCCAAGCATCCAAAGCATCTTTGAAGGAAATCTTCTTTGTCATGATGGCCAAGTAGAGGAGACCTTAATCAAGAAAGAAGATCCTTTGTCCATATGCATTCATTCATCCATCCAATCTTTGAGGCAAGAGTCAATCAAGCATAAAAACATTGAAGATCTTTGAGGAGTATTTGTGGATATATACATTTGTGAAAGGTATCTTTGATTCTTCTCTACAATCCAAGATTCAAAGAAAACATACAACTATATTCAAGAAACATATAATAATCTTCATAGTTATCACTATCTTAATATTGATTTATGGAGATATATGAATTTACAAAGTAGATCTAATATTTACTTTACATTTAAATTCTTTCTTTTCATGCAATTTCATTTCTATTTCAAGGTTGATTCCTGAATCAAGGTTTGAATAAGGTCAACCCATTTATCCACAATATTTTACCTCTTTTTCTATATGCAAGAACATGTGGCATTTGCACCTACTCAGATCTAGAAAGTTTAGGACATGACATATAGTCTAAAACTAAGTTCAGTAAAAAGCACTAGGAAAAAGATGCCCCAAACACCCTCTTCCCAATAAAACATCATCGAATTTAAATATCAAGTCAACAATGTTCTCTAGTTTCCATTTCTAATACCCTTATGGAGATATATATTCTCTAGCAATTTGTGTGAGCAGAAAGTCAATCAATTATCCATATTAGTGAAGGAATTTAGATACCCATTCAGTGCTTCAACCCTTCTAAGCCTATTGGGTTATCTCCCTTCCCAATGTACAACAAGAAATATGATAAATCCCCTTTTATGTCCTTTCCCTTCCCTCTTTCAACTTTCTTAGTGTACATTTTGGTGAGCCCAATGTATGACATTTTCACTTTTGATTTGATGGTTTGATGTGATATTCATTAGGTTTCATATGCAATTATATTTTATACATATTTTAATTACATTCATGTTGCACAATGTTTGCATATATTTATCTCAAATTTTCTCCTTGCATTTGTTAGGCATATCTCTCTTTCTTTTCCTTTTGTATGAGTGTCACAACATTGAGTCTTAATGTATGATGGGGATAAATTATTGGATTTGTAGAGTTGCAACAACATGGATTAGCCAACCACAAAAACTAATGTTGCAAACAAAAACCCAATCATGCAAGAGAGAATATAAATAATAACGATAATACATGCAAAATAATGAACCAAATGAATTCAAACATGCAAACCATTTTCAAATTCTCTCTTGTTTTTCTCTTTCCTATGGTAGAATGTGGGCTCTTAGCTAGGTTTCTCACTTGATTTTGATAGCATAAGAATTCAAAAATTATGGTTCCAAAATGCTGAGAAATGCATCTCATTTATAGAATTTTAGACTTCAATTAGAATGCATAATTGATGAGATCGACCGAATTTGATTGGGAAGTTAAACTCAGATTGATTGGTGAGTTAACTTACTTGATTGATTACATAATAGAATTGATTTCAAATAAAAGTGAATAGATTGGACAATGAAATGGTGTATGTATTAATTAATGAGGAGAGAACTGAAATTAACTTAGCAGTTGATTGACTAGATTAGGCAAATAACTAATTCGATTGATTAGAGAACAAGCTAAATGAATCAATAGGCTGAATTGATGGATTAGTCAAGAAAATAGATTGAATAGTTAGAAAAAGTTGATTGATCAATTAACAAAGGTGACTCATTAGTCAAATTGAGTGTTAGTATTAGTTAGAACTGAGAGAGGAAAATCAATTAAATAAATTAAAAAATCCATTTAATTGCACATGTGATCAATAAATAAATAAAATTCATTTATTTATTAAAAGAAGCAGTTAGAAACTAGAAATTAGAAAATGAGGGAAAATTAAGAAAATCAAATAAATTGATATTTATTTAATTTTAAAGAGGAAATGCTAATTAAATGCTAATTATGGCAATAATATCATGAAAAAATATTAATTAAATAAAGCAATTATTTAATTAACATAAGAAAGATAGGGGGATTAATTAAATAATAATAATAATAATTAATTAATTAATTTATAGAGAAAATGTGATGATAATTAATAGGAGATTAATAATTAAATAAATAATTAAAATTATTTAATAATAGAAAATATTAGGAAAATTTGAATTTGATATTTGAATATAGTCGAAGGACTCAAATTAATTAAATAATTAAATTTATTTAATCGATATGGAAGAAAATTAGTAAAATTATTGTATGCGAGCGATAGGTCAATTTTACGTGTTTACATTTTGCCCCTCTTTAAGACAATGTGTTTTCAAGAATTCTTGCAAAGAAAAATTGATAAAAAAACATGCCCTAGTATGGCCTTTTGGAAAAAAAGTGTTAACTACGTATTATGGTGCCCCTTAAATAAATTGAGTGAAAAATGTAATGATAGGCTCAATTTATTGACATGGTGATCAATATTGTAACACAACTGACGATTCAAAAAATGGAGGTCATATGAAAAAGTTATGAACATTTAAAGGTCAATGGAATCATGATCAATAGAAGTGCAGGGGTGTGTACATCCATTGAGTTGGGGTATGGGGTATAAATAGACCTGGGGGGCCATTTTCAATTCATTTGCACTCTTTTTTATTTTGGAAACTCGTGAAGAAGAAAAGGCCTCAAAGACTTTGTGGGGCTATGGCAGAGTACGAGGATAGTGTGCACATTAGTGAGCATGTGAGGATCTATCAACATCCAACAAACGCTCCACCTCTAGTATGTTCACCAATTTTTGGCCAGTTATTTTGCATCATTTTTCATCCATTTTATGATTATGTTTTTAGTCATTTTAGTGATAAATCACTTCATATCTAGGGCGTAGTCAATGCAGGTCATAGAGGAAATCGACACATTGAAATATTTAAGTTTTAGGGTCTTTTTATTAAATGAACTATATTTTAGCATAGTAATTGATGTAATTTAGGGTTTTAGCCAACATAGTATAAGGTTTTAGCACCATAATTAGGGTTTTAAACACCACAGATCAATTAACAAGTTTCAATGGACTAGGGTATGAGTTCGATGCAAGGTGGTGTCAATTTCAAAGATATCGTATGTGATACACAATGAGGTCAGAGTTGACACACACAGGGCTCAAATTTGATGCACAATGAGGTCAGATTCGATGCACCAAGGGCAGTTAGCATGGTTTATTAAAGAACACATTTATTTATTGAGTTTAATGTAGTTAATTATAGGTTTTAGAAATATTGCATGATAATTGATTGTTAATAAATGAATCATATTTGGTTGATTGTTTGGACACATTTAACTAATGGAATTTTCATGCAACTATTTGTCTATGCATTTTTACAGTGATAAATGTAATAGCATAAATGCTTTTGTACCTTATTTTTCAATTACATATGGAATGACCTATTTTTCATTTGCATGTATAGATTAGAGATTCTATGCTTATTACCCATGAGTATCATCCCTCCACATTTCCCTATAGACATCAATTATATGTCGTGGAGAGAGAGCACCTGCAAAGAATAGGCTTATTTTATATCACTTTTATACCTGAGATTAGGGAAAATAGGGGCCTTTTGACTATGTTATGTGAGAGATGGAAAGCAAAGACCTCTTCTTTCCATTTTCTGACAAGGGAGTGCAGTATTACATTGGAGGACATGTACAAGATTTTATGGATACCGATTAGAGGCAAGAGGGTGGCTAACTTTATCCGAAAAAGGAGAGAAGCACCCTATGACTTATTAGATTTTCAATATGATAGATTTGGGTGTGAGAGGTCATGATATCAAGTGGGTAGAAATGGTGGATCATAATCCATACTTTATGATTCTTTTTTAAATTATGGATAGGGTATTAGTTCTAGATAGAAGATGGCATGGATTCCCTATTGGGCAGGGAGAGATTTTGATTGAGATGTGGATGATGGGGATAATGTATGCATGAGGACCATGTGTGTTAGCTATACTTTATCATCAATTATATGATATTACATATCATAAAGATGAGATTCTGGGGTGTGGGGTCACACTTTTACAGGTCTTGTGATTTGAGCATATAGATGTGTTTTGTCCAATTTTTGAAAGAACATCTATATAGGTATGGGAGCTCTACACGTATATTATGTGGTAGTTACTCATAGATAGGTATGTGCCCTTGGATATAAGCTTTTGAGTATGATAGTTACATATTATTATTTGATTAGGGGAGCTCTACACGTATTATCAAAGCATCAACGCACATGTGTATGATCAAGTTTTGGTATGTGCCCTTAGATATAAGCTTTTGAGTATGTTACTATGCTAAGTCTAAGAATGCATGGTCATATATGACAGCATGAAGAAGTTACAACAAGTCTAAGTGACACAGTCAGTAAGCAATAGAACAAAATAGAGCATGGAGCCGACATATAGTATTTTGATTAGCGTATATCATTTTGTTTTGTAAAGGCTATGCACCTATTGTAATAGTGTTGTAAACATGTTAATATCATTGTATGTAAACACACTTGAGCCAATTAACTTGGAAGCATTGTATGTGTTAAGTTATAGGCTGACCTAGTAGTTAGTTTTGGTTGCGTCTATTCGACATGTATAAGTGTGACATGCACTTTTGTATTTGAGCATGTATGTCATATGGAGAAGAAAAGAAGTATGAAAAGTATGTATTAGAGTAGTAAGAATGATATAGAGCTTTACAAGAGGTTAAAACATCAACACACAAAAGGAACTGATCAGACAATAGTGTTAAAGAAGTAGTTCACCATTGCAAATATAGTGTGTATCTGATAACCAGGAGGTTGTAGCCTTCTTCATTGAGAAGTGAGCTCTGGCAGTGAGCCATCCACCCCTAACAGGGTTTTTTATATCAGACTCTTAATCAAGTCATTGTACTCAACATTGTAACAACTGCTCCTAATAGGGCAAAGGAACATTAATAGGTTCATAATACAAAGTACAATTATTCGTGGGTAATAATTCCCACCGGGGTTTTCCTCTGGCCAAGATTTCCCAGTAAACATATCTTGTGTTATGTGTTATGGTTGAATACTTCATTTTCTTTACTATTCATTTCAATATTTAAGTAATTGATTTAAGTTTCAAGAATTAGAAATTAATTATAGAACATTGATTCACCCCCCCTCTCAGTATTCCCATTCCTAACAATTGGTATCAGAGCTTTGGTCCTCTAAAGATAAGTTTAACCGCTTGAGGAGATTATGGTTTTGGAAGAAGTAAAACATTTGAAGAAAAATCTTGAAACAACTCTTGAAGATCTTGATAAAGTTGAAAAAGAAATTGAAGAACTGAAATTGAAGGTCAGTGGCTCACAAGTATTCATCAATAAACTTAGAAAAGATTTGAAAGATTGTTCATACAATGATTTGGCAAAAATGGTCAAAAAGCTCAATGAAGAAAACATGTCTCTAAAGGATCAGATAGAAGACTTTGATGAAAAGTTAACTAATAATAAGGAAGCCTATGAAGAATAGACCAAAGAAAACAAATAGTTGGATGAAAAAATTATGCAAGCAAACATGAAAATCTTGGAGTTAGAAAACATCAAGAAAAAGATGGAATCTGAATTGACAGAAGAAAAGAATCATATTGACAAATTGCACACAAGTGTTGATCTATTAGATTCTTAGTTATATACACAAAGGATAAAAGGAGATTCCAGTGGTATTGGATTTAATGAAGCACAAATTCAAATCAATGCAATGCAAAAAAGAATGAAAGCACCTGAAGAATCTACAGAAGCTAAGAAGACTGAAAATCATACTGAAGCTAAAGTAGAACCACCTAAAGATGAATGCAAGCCGGTAAAAAGAACTTTTTATGCATGTAACAAGCATGGATATATAACAAGAGATTGTAAAGAGGTAGGACCCTTCAATGGTTATTGTTATTCATGAAATAAGTTTGGTCATAGAGCTATGAATTTTAGATCAAATCAAAGAAGTTAGACACAACACGATCAAATAAATCAACCAGAACAAAACTCTAGAAGTCCTTAGAACATCACATGTCAGATATTCAATTACAATGGTCACACAACTAGACAATGCAACATGGTAACTCACATCAATGTGTCGAGGAATATAAGGCCTCCAGTCATTTGTCACTCTTGTAACAAGGCTAGACACATCTCAAAGTTTTGTAGATCACAAGCACAAAGACAAGAAAGACCTGATAAGTCTCAAGGATCAATATTGGATGAATCTGGAGAAGTCATGTTTGTGAAAGCTACAGAAGATGCAAGCAATATTTGGATGGAAGTAAAGAAAGATAATATCAGTGCCACAGTAGTAGATGCATCCTCAGTGGACGCACCTTCTACTTCTAGATAAATGACCCTCATGGTCATAGGGGGAGCTAGATAAGCTCTAGATCCCTGCATGGCTGGTATACTCACCCTCTAAGTATGTGCCTTTAGTTTTAGTTGTTTGGTTGCTAGTTGAAGTAGTATGCAAGATCACACAACCTGATTGATAGCAAGAGTGAAGATTGGAATTCACTGGTGCAACATGTGTTATGGTGGCAATCATTAATTTTAGAAAATTGATTTATTAGTCACTGGAGATCTATTATCCTCACTTTTTCATTCAAGATCAAGCCCTTGGAGAGCACAAGAGATCATAGCAGCTAGTATTGAAGGATTGAAGTTTTTTTCATCAGCAAAGGAGTGCTTAAATTATTACGGAACCCTAGCTTAGATGCGTCATTTCAGAAATCCTTTTGAAACCCTACTTAAGTGTTGAATCAAGTAATGGAAACTCTAGTAGTATTTGATGTCACAGAGAGGAAGAGATATGTATTCAAGAAGCATCCATTTAAGTTTGTCTTAGATGACCTAGAAGGAGCATTTTCTAGAAATCTAATGGGAGTTATGCATGTGGAAGACATTCATGCTTACATCTATTGTAAGAAGGAACCTATAGGATTAGACAGGATAAGGTCGCACATAGAAACAATGGTTAATCCAGACATGACATTGAAGGATGAATTCATACACTTCACAAATCACCCTATAATTGAATATGCGATTGCGTATGAATTCTATAAGTCAGAATGGATCAAGATCCTTCTAAGAAGAATTCATGATGATCTATTTTGGATTGGAGAAGTTCTTATTCACATAACAATAGATCTCATTCATAAGATGACCGAACTTTCCAAGATCAACACCATTCTTCCATCAGGAAAAGATGTAAGGAAACAGGTTGAGTAGACATGTAAGTATAGGAGTGATAAGCATGACATGACTATTGAGCCCATTAAGGAGAAGAAAATTAAACTCATGGCTACATGATACTTGGTTATAAGTTCCAACATCCTAATAGAGTGAATAGTGTATCAATAGCTACTATTCTAGAAGCTATAAGGATTGTAAAAGAAAATGGAGAGTTTAACCTCTGTGAAATCTTGCGCACATAGTTGTTAGACAACATAAGGGCCATACAACATGATAAAAGAAAAACATTCAAATTTGATTCACTGATTATCTACATGTACTTTCATATAGTTGGTAAAGTCTCTGATCTTTATCTTGACAAGAGCCTACCTACATTGCCTCAAATCTCATTTAAGGAAACATAGAGAGTACCTTGAAGGATTTCATGGATCTTGAAATTAAAATATTCAAAATTAAGATGCAAAGAAGGTACAAGATAACTAAGAACATAGTGGATAAATACAAGGACACCATTTGCTTCATGGTAGAAACTAACACTACATGTATGGAAGTAGTTGAGCCTAGGACAAAGTGGATTCATCCACTTGGATATGAAGTAGAGAAACACATTTTGGAAGCTTATGCACAATTCCTCCTATCAGCACCTAAGGATCCTAATGAACCTAGATGGGGTACTTTTGAAGACAAGACAAGACAAGTTGACTCTATCTTATACAGTGCTACAACAAAGAGAAAAACATCAAGGATTACTTTAGACATTCTAAAAATTCATGGTGTCACCCAAGTAGACTTAGAGAAAACAAGGGAAGCCAAGATTTCCATGCAACTTGAGAGCGCACCCTCATCTAAAGTGAAAATAGAGAAATTTGATGATCCTAAGGAAAATAAGAGTAAGATTGATGATAGCACCTTCGTGCCCACAATCATAATTGATCTGGAGTCCATTCCATCTCTTGAGCCAAGCAAGGTGTCTAAAAGGAAGAAATAGACCGGTGCAAGCCACCCATCCTCAAGGACAACCATAAGAAAAGGAAAAAGCACTCAAGTAGCTCTTGAGGTAGGACTCAGACCAAAATTAGAAGTCTTGAGAACTAGAATTGTTGATGAAGGAAGGATAGATCAAATAACAAATTTTTATGACAAGTATCATGAGATTGACAAATCAGAGATCCATTCTATGATTATCAAGCACATGATTAAGTTCAAAAAGATAGTTTTGGAACTTAAGATAGTCATTCTTGATAATGTATGGAACATTTTGGATTCTCTGAAGAGACAAGCCATAGAAAAGGATTTTAAATTAAGAGAAAAGACACTATATGACAACCTCCCTATTTTTTCACTGGAAGAGAAATTATTGTTGCTAGATTTGGTAAAGCCACATCTAAGAACCAAAACTAGAACTCTGCAGATAATGAACAAAGAGTATGAGTTAGTTGCGAAGGAGACATAAAAGGCATTTGAAAAAGTGTTCTTGGAAAGACACATGTATCCTCCTACTTGTTAGAATAACTAAGAGGGGGGTGAATCAGTTATCCATAGTCCCAAATACAAAATGTATATCCAAAAACAATTTAAACAAATTACTATAGCTCGGTAACATAGAATAGTAAATTGTTTGTGCTTTTACCGATTACTAGTTAATAACTTATAATAACTACCGATAAAATCAAATATGAAAAATGTAAAGTATGATATCCAACAATCATCACAATCAACACATAACACAAGAGATTTAACGTGGAAACCCTGTAAAGGGAAAAACCACCTGGGACCGGTAACCCAAAATTGTTCACTCTTCTGAAGTGATTTCGGTGAAGAGCCAACCTTGTTAAAAGTTACAAAACACACTATAAGGTGTGACCTTGTTAGAGGATTTAACACTAATCGTTATCGTCCAACTAGCATTCACTATGGGGTTGACAGGATAACAAATGTACATTCTATGAATGACATTACAAGACTTTCTAATCTACTCAGTTAAGAGATTTATTTGATTACAATGGTTAAACTATAATAGTAGGTGATTTGATTACAATACAACTTCTTTTGTAGATATACAGATCTATATAATGCTCATTCAAATCCTCTGATCAATCTATCAATTCTATTCAACAATATTTAGTAACTTGTTGTCTCTCGGTTATAGCTTTCTGATGCTCGATAATCTCTATAGTTCGGTTCTCCTTAACCAGTTTGATCAGGCATGCATGAAGCTTGTTCACACGCTATCTCTACAGTATTCTTTCCTCTAGCATAAGTTTCATAATGAAACCCTAGTCTCTTAAATAGACAAGTAAACCATTTTCTTTTCATCCATTAGATTTTTCTGCTTAATCTCCTTCATTGATTTTGCCGCTTAAACCTTCCTCGGCTGATGTGTCAGTAACACATTTCAATTTTGTCCTTTAGATCTTCCTTGACTTTTTCTAGCCATTGATCTCGTAACAAACTTTATCTTTCCACCTCATGATTATACACTTTACAGTTCATCAACTTCTATCAGCTAAACTAATCATTTAGTTCTTTTGTTCATACTCGGTTAACAAAGAAATGCATCGGTGAATACAAGTGTGGTTTATACTATGCTCGGTATACACTACACTGCTCGGTGTATACTAGAGTGTTTCATTAATCGACCACACTACTTTGTAACATTTTTCTCCCAACTTCATAACAGATTAATGCAACATAATCAAGTAAACAATATGAAGTCATAGACTCATCAATAAGTTACCAAGAGTATTCCTTATCCTCATCTATCATATCCATCTTCCTCAATGTAGATATCTCAGTTCTTCATCTTTCTCTTCTCTTCTACAGATGTGTAGATGTTTGCAACTCCATGATAAGTACTGTCAAAACTAGTTGACATCAAAACAACATAAAACTGATTCAATTATCTTACATAATAGTTCAATTCATGGTGATATCTAATCATTTGAAGTTATTGAATCATGTTCTCAATCAGTTGTAGTTCATCACTACTGCACTTGCAACCCAAGTTCCCTCTGAGCTAGAAAAAGAAGCTGAGATCCCTAATGCACCTATGATAGGTCCATAGGATTCTGCACCCAAGGTTGAAGATAAAGATGAAACCATTATGATTGATAATGTTGAAATCACCATGGCAGAAATAGATAATGAACTGGATAAGTTTGAAGAAACTTTTGTTAGTACAAAAGAAGCTCGGATCCTATGCGGTGAAGAATCACCTAAGCAACAAGAAGAAGTAAAAATTGAAGACTTAACAAGACATGAAGAAGAGAAGGAAGATGAACCTTAAAGAAGAGCCCTCTGCTGAAATTTTAGTGAAGGTAAAGAGTGAGATTATGGATAGCACACTCCTTACTCCTAAGTACTCAATTTCATTATTGTCAAGTTTGACACCTGATACAACAAGCCTATACTCATGGGGAGAAGAAGATATAATGAAGATAAGTGTATTGGCTATGGAGAAAGCCAAAGAAAAACAAGTAATGAGAAATCCTTTATTTTTTGAGTCAGTCACCATACTAAACAGTTTATTTCTTGAGGATAAGAAAATGACTAGTGTTCATTCAGTGGAAGATGTCAACACCATCTTGTCAAGCTTCAAAGAAAATTTCTCAAGTCTAGAAGAATCAACTTCAAATATTGTAGAAGAGAAATATATCAAGAAAAGGATGAATGAATTGATAGGAAATTTCTCACTTGACCTTAATTCACTTAAGATTGGTCAAGCAATGTTGAAAGAGTTAGCAGCAAAAGGAAGGAAGATAATTGCTGACTACATGAACAAAGATAAACTCACCTCAGACCTATCTAAAAAGATTCAGGAAGAAGAATCTATGATAGAATCAATACAAAAATAAGTGGAAGATGCCTCTCAAGATATTAACATGTGCAATAATGTTTATCAAGGACAGTTGGATAAAATCTAGAAGGCAAAAAAAGAAATGGCAAAGATAAGGGCTAGACAAGCACAACTAAGACATGCATTAGCACCCTCTCTAGATGTGTTGAATCATAACATCAAGTAGATAGATGCCACAATTGTAACATATGATCAAGGTCCCTAAAAATATTTTGAAAAGATGGAGAAGCTAACATATGCATTATGCGCCCATCTTCAGACAGTCGATGCACTTAAGGCATTTTGGCAGCAAGAAATCCAAAACCTTAAGATTGCATACCCTGATGTACTCTTTATGTAAGTACTTGAAGTTTTCCTTTTTGAGAACCTTTGTCATTAATGTCAAAGGGGGAGTAGTGTATATGATATAAATGAGATAGTAGTATAGAGAAGAAGATTTGATGTACAGTTTGATAGCAAGTTTTTTGTGTGTAAGACAAGTTTAGCAACTTTGCCATATTCCTTTGTTGCCATTAATGAGAAAGGGGGATATTGTTAGAAAGTTGAATTTACTTAGTATATATGACTAATTTTTATGTTTTCATTATGCCAAAAAAGTCATATGAAGTTTTGTAGTCAGCGCACTAACTTGGAAGATCAGAATTTGGCTAAGTATGGAAGACAAAGAAGACATAGAAGCACCTGATGATCAGAGCATCAACGCACATGTGTATGATTGAGTTTTGGTATGCACCCTTAGATATAATATTTTGAGTATGTTAATATGCTAAGTCTAAGAACGCATGGTCATATGTGACAACATGAAGAAGTTACATCAAGTCTAAATGACACAGTCAGTAAGCGACATAACAGAACAAAGCATGGAGCCGACAGATAGTATTTTGATTAGCGTATATCATTTTATTTTGTAAAGGCTATGTGCCTATTGTAATAGTGTTGTAAACATGTTAATATCATTGTATGTAAACACACTTGATCCAATTAACTTGGAAGCATTGTATGCATTAAGTTATAGGCCGACCTAGTAGTTATTTTTGGTTGCATCTATTCAACATGTATAAATGTGACATGCGCTTTTGTATTTGAGCATGTATGGCATATGGAGAAGAGAAGAAGTATGTGAATTATGTATTAGATTAGTAAGAATGATATAGAGCTTTACAAGAGGTTAAAGCATTAGTGCACAAAAGAAACTGATCAGACAACAGTGTCAAAGCAACAATTCACCATTGTAGATATAGTGTGTATCTGATAACTGGGAAGTTGTAGCCTTCTTCATTGAGAAGCAAGCTTTGGTAGTGAGACATCCACCCCTAATAGGGTTTGTTCTATTAGACTCTTAACCAAATCATTGTACTCAACATTGTAATGACTGATCCTAACAGGGCAAAGGAACATTAATAGGTTCATAATACAAAGTACAATTATTCGTGGGTAATAATTCCCACCAAGGTTTTCCTCTGGCCAAGGTTTCCCTATAAACATATCTTGTGTTATGTGTATGGTTGAATACTTCATTTGCTTTACTATTCATTTCAGTATTTAAGTAATTGAGTTAAGTTTCAAGAATCCGAAATTAATTATAGAACATTGATTCACCCCCCCTCTTAGTGTTCCCATTCCTAACATGAGGCACTAGAGACACTTACTGGATATATTGAGATATTTCACATGGAGGCCTTACATTGGTTGTCCAGTATAAGATGATGAGGATGAACATCTATAGTTTTGTAGACATGTGAGGTATCTTATTGGGAGGTTGACACATGCTTAGGGTATTATTGAGATCTAGTTAGCTGACATGATACTTAGATAGTTTTGGGAGAGACATGGAGTACCTATTGGATTGACTTATTTTGCGAGATGTGGTCATGATGTTAGGGGATGGGGTCCAGTGAACCCTATGGAGACCATTGCGGGTCATTTCACAACTCTAGTATTGATGAACTATGATTGGAGATCAATTGTAGCTAATGCAAGGATGACAATAAAATATGATGCATGGTGGGTTATTCATAGGCCCATTCCTTACACACATACAATTGTTCCTGTGCCTATAGGTATGTTTAAAAATATCATACAACCTCAGAGGAGACTTGAGAGGTGAGTTTAGAGAGGTAGACAAGAGGAAAGAGATGGAGGAGGAGAGGATGAAAATGACAATGGAAATGGACAAGACAGAGGCATTGATGGTGGAGCTATTGCTGCAAGTGTGCGTGTAGTTGGTCTAATTGTTGATCCAGTATTACTAGTAGTTAGAGGTGGTGATGGAGGGGATGTTGATGTTATAGAGAGTACTAAGGAGGAGATAGAGACTTATAGTGAGATGGAGATAACTAGTAGTGGATCTAGTTCTTCTAGTAGTGATGAGGACATGGAGGAGGCTACAAGTGGTGATGACATAAGTCTAATGTATGTAGTTTTGGGTGTGGATTATATTGGATTGATAGATGTTTCCACGGGTGGTTTTGATTAGGTTGCGAAGGGTATTCCCATCTAGGTTTTTGTGGGAGGGAGTAGGGGTGATATAAAGATGTTAGATGTTGCTAGTTTGGGGGCACAAATTATGGATCTATAGGGGAGATTAGATTGAGTAGATGTCAGGGTCATTGAGGCCAAGGGGAGGAGGAGAGATGTGGAGGTTAGGGATACAACTTTGGAGAGGACAATGGCCCTGTGAGGCCTCACCCAGTACCACCATTTCATAGCATTTTATTTTCATCTTATGACTATCATGTTGACACACTATTTTATCATGTTGGACCCCTTTGGATTTTTTGACCATATCATTGACCTTTTTATATTTTCTAAACTTGGGGTAGTACCTTGGGTATTTCCCTTTTATTATTTTATGTTTAAACCTAGTTAGGGTTTTGTCTAACTAATGCACTTTGATGAACAAGGGATGTTGGAAAGACAACACATGCCATGATTCCCCTTGTGAGTTGATATGTTTTGGTTGTAGCATTTTATTATTTAGTTATGTATTCCTTAGTGTGTAACCTAGTTGATGTTTTTTGATTTAAATTTTTTTTTTGTTGTATGTGTTTTGCCTTAATTTTTGGGCATGAAATTTTGGTATCAGAGCCAAGTTTCAACTCTAGGAACCTAAACCCATTGCGTTTCCAACTTATCTTTTGTTTTTCCCTTGTGTAGGATGCCTCTAATTACACGTAGTGGTCATTGTCATGGGTGAAGTGCTAGAATTGTCTGTGAGGCAGTAGTGGATCTTGAGAAGTTAGTAGAGGGTCTAGGTGATGAGCATGGACCTCCCACCGTGCTACCACTGAACCCTAACCAAGACATTCTAAATGCTCTTCAAAATCTCACTGGTATCATTATGGATAGATTGCCACCAGGAGGTCAGCAGACTAAGATCCAAGAGAGGAGTTGCAACCCTCCTTCTAGACATGTTGAGGGACATGCAAATCTAGAGGGTGAGTTAGTTCACATGCCAGAGCCACCACCTAAGATAGTGCATAGAGCTCCCTAAGATGCATGGGATCATATCAGAGAGATTCTACACCTACAACCACCACCTTTTATAGGATCTATATATGGGATAGAGGCTGAGGCATGGATATTGAGCCTTGATCATTGCTTTGGGTTGCACCCTTATGAGAGAAACTTGAAGGCATGTTTTGTAGTGCATATGCTGAGAGGGACCACTTCTACTTGGTGGAGGTAGGAGGAGTATAAGAAGCACCTGATTATAGACACCCTCACATGGGAGACATTCCTTGAGAGATTTAGAGCCTAATACATGTTAGAGCATTTTAGGTAGTGCTATATCAATGAGTTCCATGACCTACAATAGAGAGGTCTTTCAGTAGCATAGTATGAGAGAAAATTTCTTGAGCTCCTTCACTGTGTGGACTATATGAAGGATGAGAAAATTTAGGTCAACCACTTTATTAATGGGTTGAACCATGCTATTTTTGATAGGGTGCACATGGTACCTCTAGGAGATCTATGTTATACCATTGAGAGGGCCATGATTATTGAGGAGATCCATAATAGGTCTCATGATGCATGGGTTAGGTCACTAGATTGCAATCCTACACCATAGTCTTCTGGTTTCCAAAGATCCCACTGGAAGGGAAATCAGAAGCATTCATTAGGATCATTCAGAGAACCTTAGCCATAGCAGCAACAACAATCTTAGTAGAGTTAGAAACATAGGCCTTGACAAGGACAACATGGATCTAATCCAAAGTAGTGGCAGTTGTAGGGTCCTTGACGGGATCAGAGAGCTTAGGCACAATATGCACCTCCAACTAGGAATCAACAATCTTCTAGAGGTGGTTTTAGTGGATCAAGTATGATAGGTGGACAACAAAAGTCTAGACCTCAAGGGATTCAGATTTAGGCTTGAGGTCCATGTTACACTTGTGGTGCTATGGGGCACATTGCTAGAGATTGTTCCTTAGGTCATCCAGTAGGTAGTCAGAGGGTGACAACTTCAGACCCTACAGTGGGAGACATGGGGAGATCTCACTGAGTATTTGCAGTGGTTGATATCTGCCAGGCTAAGCATCAGGCCATGGTTATTAAGGCCACATGTAGGATTGGAGGTAGTAGCATTTCTATTCTTTTTGATTTAGGAGGTACTGATTCTTTCATTACTCCTTTTTTAGTGGAGCATTGCGGGCTAGTCGCAACTAGGAAGGATGTGAGTTGAGAGGTTGAGTTATCCTTGAGTGCTAGGGTGTTAGTTAGTTCCTTGGTGAGACGATGTCAGATGCAGATTGGGGACATGACCACCTCAGTTGACCTTCATATCAGACCACTTGGATCCTATGATATTATTCTCGACATGGATTGGCTTTATGCCCATAGTACTAAGATGGATTGTATACAGAAGAGAGTTGGGTGTGTGGATGATTATGATGTGTCCTTAGTGATTTTAGGTGTTCAAAGACCCATATCTCTTCATGATATTTCTTCTATGCAGCTTAAGTGGTGCATGCAAAAGGGTTTCTAGTTGTTTTCCATCACCATTAGTGATATAGAGGAGGAGGTAGAGAAGGAACCTTCCCTCGATGACCATCCTATCTTGCAAAAGTTTGTAGATGTGTTTCCTTCAGAGCTACCTGGTATGCCACCACCTAGAGAAGTGGATTTCCATATTGACCTTGTGCCAAGGGTGGAGCTTGTATCTTGAGCACCTTACAAGATGACTACTCACAAGGTTAATGAGCTCATGATTTAGTTGGAGGAGCTCTTGGAGAAAGGGCATATTCATCCTAGTGTATCACCATGGGGTGCACCTGTCATCTTCGTTAAGAAGGATAGATCTCTTAGGTTGTGCATGGATTACTGATAGTTGAATAAGGTGACCATCAATAATCAGTACCCACTTCTTAGGATATATGATTTTTTTGATTAGCTTTTGGGTGTCTGTATTTTCTCTAAGATTGACTTGAAGTTAGGGTACCATCAGTTGAGGATTGTGGAAAGCGATATCCACAAGACAACATTTCGTACATGCTATGGCCATTATGAGTTCACTGTCATTCCTTTTGGATTCACAAATGCTCTAGCTATGTTCATGAGTCTCATGAATGGATTATTCCACTCATTCTTAGATAGATTTGTGGTAGTGTTTTTGGATGATATTTTGATCTACTCTTGAGATGAGCATGAGTATGAGCATGACAAGCATTTGAGATAGGTTTTGCAGTGCTTGAGGGATACTCAGTTGTTCAAAAACTTGTCAAAGTGTTGCTTTTTCAAATCATAGGTTCACTATCTTGGCCATGTGATATCAGGGGATGGGATTGCAGTTGACCCATCTAAGATTAGAGTGATTATGGATTGGCCAACATCTACCAATGTGACCAAGGTTAGGAGCTTCATGGGACTTGAAGGCTATTATAGATGGTTTGTTGAGGGATTTTCTAGAGTGGCCCATCCTATAACTTACCTTTAGAGAAAGGGAATAAGTTTGAGTGGACAAACATGTGTGAGAGAGATTTTTAGGAGCTCAAGAGAGAACTTACTATCACACCTATCCTTGTAGTGCCAGATTCCCTAGCAGAGTTTGTGGTTTGCATAGATGCATCTTTGGATGGGATTGGAGTAGTCCTTATGTAGGGTGGTCAAGCTATTGCTTATGAGTCTAGGAAAATCAAGACTCATGAGCTTAACTACCCTACCCATGACCTTGAGCTTGTAGTAGTTGTGCATGATTTGGTGAGATGGTGACATTTCCTATTGGGTGATAGATTTGAGCTTCACTCAGATCATCAGATTTTGTAGTACATATTCACTGAGCCAAATCTTAATGCTAGGTAGAGGAAGTGGATGGAGTTCCTTTGTGAGTATGACTTCAATGTTCATTAAATCAAGGGTAAGGAGAACGTGGTTGCAAATGCCTTGAGAAGGAGATGTCATGAGCTATCAGCTATGAATTCTAGCATAGATTTGAGAGGACGTAGTCTACAACACTTTCCTGAGGATGGATTCTATTATGAGGCTTGTGAAATGGTTCAGGCTTAGAGACCCATTGAGGGGAGGTTCTCATATTATACCCAAGAGTTTCATGTTCTTCTTCATCATAAATGATGCATTTATGTACCTTCTTCAGGTGGGTTGCATGAATTCATTGTTCTTGAGGCTCATAAAGTACCTTATGTAGCACACCCCAGAGTCAAGAAGTTACATGCAGATTTGAGGCAGCTCTTTCATTAGCTTGGTATTAGGTTGCACATTGTAGAGATTATGGGTAGATGTTTGGAGTGTCAGAGAGTTAAGGTAGAGCACCGCCATCCAGGTGGGCTTCTTTAGTTTCATGAGGTACCCAAGTGAAAGTGAGACATTATATCCATGGACTTTATTGTTGGTCTTCCTATGTCATCTCATCACCATGATGCTATTATGATGACAGTGGATAGGTTGAATAAGGTAGCCCACTTCTCACTTCTTCATACTACTTTCACAACACTTGCAGTAGCAAAGGTATTCTTGCAAGATATCATCAGACTCCATGGTGTTCCTCATAAGATTATATCTAATAGAGATTATCTTTTCACATCTTCCTTTTGGAGAGAGTTGTAGTTAGCTTTGGGCACTAGGCTCAA
This sequence comes from Chamaecyparis obtusa, assembly GCA_027943335.1. Classification (NCBI taxonomy): domain Eukaryota; kingdom Viridiplantae; phylum Streptophyta; class Pinopsida; order Cupressales; family Cupressaceae; genus Chamaecyparis; species Chamaecyparis obtusa. The sequence continues at coordinate 1,179,026 of BSBK01000050.1, forward strand.
TTTCAGTACAACATATCATCCTAAGATAGATGGTCAGATTGAGAGGGTTAATTAGGTGTTACAGGATATTCTTCATATGTATGTGATGGATCACCAGACTAGATGGGAGGAGTACTTGCACTTGGTGGAGTTTTCCTATAATAATGGGCATCATTCATCTTTGGGTATGCCACCATATTAGGCCATGTATGGCATACCTTGCAGGACACCTTCGAGTTGGGATAAGATTGAGGATAGAGTAGCTATGGGGCCATAGTTGGTTAGAGAGATGGAGCAATAGGTAGACTTGATTAGGTAGTGTCTTAGAGAGGCTCAGGATAGGTATAAGAAGTATGCAGATGTGAAGAGGACTGATCATATCTATATGGTTGGTGAAAGAGTCTTCTTGAGAGTGTGATTGCATAAGAGCCTAATCCATTTTGGAAAGTGTTCTAAGCTTGCACCTCATTTTCTTGAAATTTTTAGATCTTAGAGAGGATAGGTCCAGTTTCATATTGACTAGCTTTGCCACCTAGCCTATCACGTATCCACGATGTGTTTCATGTTTATGTATTGAGGAATATATCTATGATGAGTCTTATAATTATTGATTGGGATGCTTTACAGGTGGAGTTAGATGGGCAACTAGTGCTAGAGCCCATACGTATTTTGGCTTGTAAGACGCTGGCCCTTTGAGGCCAAGAGCTGGACTAGGTTAGGGTCTAGTGGGATTGCTATGATAAGGTTACAACATCATGGGAGGATGCAACATAGATGAGAGCACATTATCCCATCATTTTTATGAACTCTAGGAGGAAGTTCAATGCTAAGGGGAGGATGTGAGGCCTCACCCTGTACCATCATTTTATAGCATTTATTTGCATCTTATGACTATCATGTTGACACACTATTTTATCATGTTGGACTCCTTTGGATTTGTCAACCTTATCATTGACCTTTTTATATTTTCTAAACTTGGGGTAGTACCTTGGGTAT